>WYDI02141241.1:0-71414 GCA_009867235.2 Psittacus erithacus | reverse complement strand
ATATATTGTATTACATAAATATAAATAAATATATATATTATACTGCTATAATGCTGTTAGCTCTTCAGCTCTAACATAATACTGAATTTTTTTTTCATTTAAAAGTAAGGTGCATAGGAAAGAATGAATTTGTGTGTGTGCTGTGTTCCTTGGTAAACAAGGGTTATAGTCACTTTGCACTTTACAAATATCATATGGATATCAGAAGCAGTTTTAATTGTGGTATCTCATTGACTAGCCACAGAATCATGCAGTTCTTCAGCTCCACTACTACATGGATTAATTTACAGTGTGTCTCACTTTTATAATAGCTAGAGTGCTGCCAGTATCTGAGCTAGGGGGTTTAGAGGTCATCTGAGATATGTTGTAGACCATACCAGCATAGGCAAGCACTAAATGCTAGATGAGTGAATCACAATGCAGTATTAGCCAACAAAAGCAGTAATAAAGTGGTTTGGCAATAGGAATAGAAAGCACAATGAGAGTTTTGGACACTGCAAAGATTTGAAAGATGATGGAGAAACAGCAGACACAGCTATTAGCAACAATCTAAATACAAGACTGCAAGAGTGAGAAAAGAGAAGACAGCACAGAAGCTTCTGCTGTTATTAATCATCATAGAGACAGAGCCGAAAAGACGGAAAATTAGGATCTGGCTTTTTAGATTTGAGTGTATGGAGGAACTTGGAGCTGTGACAGTCTGGGAGGGTACCTCACACCCAGTGTTCCTTACACTTTGCCCTTCCAAGGTAATTTTTAAAATTCTAGTGGATGGATGTACTGTTGGTAAGCCAATGACATTTAAAGGCAGTCTAAAAACATTCAATTTACCCTCAGCCCTGCCTCAGAATGGCTGCTATGCCAAGCACATCACCAAGCAACTCAGGGGGAACACAGGTCTTTTTAATGCATGACATTTTAGCACAGTCCAAAGATGCTGTCATGACACATGCCAGCAGTGATTCACTGCCTCCCAGCTACCACATGATTGCCCCCACTTTCATTCTCCCTAATTATTAATTTTTTTTTAAATCATTGTATTCTCGTCTTTTACCATATAAACCCATCAAGTTGTCAAAAAGAGAGGAGCTAGAAAAAAATTCCTCTCCTTTTCACCTTGTCTGGCTTCTTTCAAACTGAGCTGTGTAAAGCTGTAGTGCAGCCTGACAAGTCCTAACCGCTGAGATTTCACAGATGCTGGGGAATGGTGGTGGGAGGGGACAGGGGAATTGTTCCTGTAAGGACTTTGCTGCAAGCTACTGCTTTCTGCAGGGGCTCTCACAGACATCTTACGATTGAAGGAGGGCAAGCAGCTAAAATGAAGCAGAGGGAGTCACATTCAACAGGAAAGCAATGGATGTAGGAGTAGAAAAATATGATTATAAATCTTCTGTTTCAGCATAAGAAAAACTGCTGATTTAAACAGCCAGGAAAAGTGGAAACTTATTTCTGTAATGAGACCTTAGAAAGGAAGCAGAGGGTCTTGAGTCATTATTTGGTATATTTTACTTTTGAGGCAGAAGACTTATTTTACAGACTGAAACTGGATTGAAGGATTACTGTGCTACAAGTAGGCTATCTGTCCATAGCTGTATTAGACATGATAATGTCCTTTTCTTCACAGCTATTAATACCATGGCTCCAGTTGGACTGCTCCTCTGCATTGTCCGCCTAGATATGCTGGGTGAACAGGTGGTGGAAGCGACTGCTGTGTTCCTGAGACAAAAATACTGTTTTGAGTCTAAAAACTCACATTCTAAAGTTAGTGAAGTGAAGGGAGCTTCTCTCTTTTGCCATGCAATGCACATACTCCTGGTGGCTGTAAAGTTTGGTAGCTTAGCGTTCAGTGGCAGATCTGAACCTCTTTACACTAGTAGTGTAATTCTGACATTCACCGCATGACAATGGCACTATACCAGGACAGTGCCACATTCTTACTTTACACTTTCATACCATTTAGACAATTCTTGGTAAAGAATTTGAAGAGGCATTCCTAATTTGTTAATTTTTTGTGCAGCTCTCTAGTTTCCTACCAGGTGCAATTACAACTGCTGGCATATTTAGGAAGAAAGATGATATTTTGCAGGTTACATGAGCAGGGTGGGGAGCAGAGACATGGTGAAAAGTGAGATCTGCAGAAAGCAATCTGCTTTTGTAATAGCAAAGTTTCATCTTATTTGCCTCTTTGGTTATTACACCTTTTGTTTTTTGCAGAAGGAAGCAAGTTGCAAATAGCATTTAATCATCAGAATACACAGGAACGCAAATAGCCTGTGATTGTATTGTGATTTTCTTCTGCCACCATCTGGAGCAGTAATTGAGTTTACAGCTGGAAAAAACTCTCTCTTTGTCTTTTTTCGCAGTTGTTACATTTCCAGATGGCAGATAGGAGCCCAGTTTCTCTTCAGTAGTCATCAAGCCCTACTACTTGTAGCTGTTGTAGAAGCTCCTTTTTCTCCTAAGTTATACCAGATTCACTGTCTTTTAGGAGGCAAGAATTTATTCAGGAACCATCTTGGTCTAGACATCCTTTGCAGTTTTCTGACAAACAGGTACCCAACCTTTATATTACTGGATGAACAGCCATCAGAGGCATTGGTTACGATTCTTCATCAACTACAGTTCTTCTCTGCTAGATTTGGCTTCTCAGGTGGACACCACCTTCTTTTTCATTCAATATGCTTATCCTCAGGTCCTGAGCTCTTGTTTTAATTTTCCAGAGTTCAGAGCTTCTGGAGCTGCTGGTGGCAGGGCAGGACTTATGGAAGAAACACTTCCTCCATTAGCTTCCCAGAGCAAAGGACATTTCTCCTGGCAGCCACCCAGCTCCTGCAAACTGAAGCTGGAAGGTTCAGAAAGGTCACAGTTTTAGGTTCTTCAGAAAGCCTTTCCTCTCTTTCCATTTGAACCATTCACCTTTGAATAACAGAGCTCTGAGCTGGAAGAACAACTTGTCATACAGTGATCTGCAGCAGCATCACCCTTGGTCCCCTTTGCAGACTGTGAGGAGCAGTGGGAGTCTTTGAGTACGCTGTACCTCATCCAAAAGAAGGCACTGAAAAGGTTCAGAGAGCTGCTACTCTGGAAGTGCCTATGTTTTCTCTACTGCCTGCAGAGTGAGCCTGACGTGCCTAGCTCATCTCCAGATGTCCACGTTATAGACAGTTGCAATCAGGTGAGAGAAAATTAGTCTCTCTACTAGTCTAGATGCTGGTTTGTCTTTCAAGGGATTGAATATATTATGTCTATAGTATACTTTTCAGTGCTAGCCCTACATTTCATACATCCTTGCTAATCTTTATTCAAGGTCATAATCTTAACCTCCTGTGTTAACTTCATAGGTCTAGAGCAATGTAAGCTTATGTTCAGGGAAGATTACCCTAACTGCTTCTTCATGCTGAGCTGCAGAAAAGTGGATCCCTGATTCTGGTGCCTACCTGGAGAAGCACTGAGCCCAGGCAAAGGGAGCTGAGCGTGGCTGACCAAGGCTGCTGCTTTTCAGGGGAGGAGACGTCTTAGTGAGAGGAATGTCTAAAAGAAGCTAGCTGGAAGGAACTGCAGGGGTAGGGAGACCAGCTGGTCCTTTAGGGAGCCATTTGGGGCCAGGCATAGAGGACCCTGAGGGTGGGAGCACCAAGGAAGTGCACAGATGAAATACCTCTAGGCAGCTTTTGTCTTCTTGCCCCCTGCTGCCTGGCCATTGTCTTCAACTGATACACCATCATTACTTTAGTTCTTAAACTGTCAGGCTCCCTACAGTGCAGGTTGTCTCAATCCAGAGGAAGTGCAGTTACACAATTACAGTGGGTGCAGTGTCATTATAAAAAATTTGAAAGAACATTCCTTGGGCATGATAGCATCATTTTGCCAATATTCTGTAACTCAATAAACAAGCAGTAGAGCACTGATTCATAGCTAGTGGAAAAAGGAATCGCAATTCTCACTAACAACATTTCTCATTTCTGATTTGACAATAGCTGATGGCAGCTTTTATAGACCCACCTTTGCTGAGCATACACCTGCAAGGAAATGAACTTGTGATTTAATGTATTGTATAGACTTAGCTAAGAAATAATTTGTACAAATTGATTATAAAAACCAAATCAAATGAAAAAAGCCTGATATGACAACAGCTAGTGAGGGAAGGGCCTAGAGAGGGTGGGTGACTTCCCCATGCATTTCTGTCAGAGTCCACAAGGTGCCCTGCTCTTCCAGCTGAGCCTAAATTCAAACCAAATATAAGCCAATCTTTTGCAACAGCTGCTTTTGGTATTGAGTCCTCCCTTGCATATGTAATTCCCAGCAGAGTAAATGTTGTTCTCTGAAGGGAAGAATCGAACATGTTAGCGACAGGTTGAGGGAGAAGATGAAGGAAAATGAAGATACCATAGGTGGGAAAAGCGAGTGGCGGTGGATTCCTGGGGGCAAGGGAGAGCTTCCCAGGTTCTGCTTCACTCAGCAATTCAGGGCAGAACATCATCTTGAGGAGAGCTAATTCTTGCTAGGGTTGCTCTTGGTGGTAAAATGCTTTTGCAGTTCTCTTTCTGATGGGGGATGTATAGGCTTTATGATAGTCAATGCTTTTTGCTGAAGTCCAAATTTTAATGTAAAAGGCTAAGTTACTGTCATGACTCAGTTTGCATTAAGCTTCAAATAAAAAGCAGTCCTGATCACTTCATGCTTCTTGTCTTTCCGAAATGTGTCTCACGTTGGTTTCCACTAATCAACCAAAACCAGCTGTAATGGAAAAAAAGTGCCTTTCCCTGCAAATCTTTGTCAGGCGATTTATAACACTGATATGTGTGAGCCTAAATCAGCTTTATTGAGAGCAGAGATTGAATTGCTTTCCTGCGTGTGTAAGATCATTTGGATAGAGAACCAGTTTCAAAAAACCTAGCTGTAACCGTTCAGCTTCTGCAGATTAACTGTTTATTACTGCAAGGAGAGCTGACTATGCCACTGCTTTGGGCATGCAAATTCAGCGTGGATCTTGGTGGCCCCACGCAAACAGTAAAATGGGGGAAAAGGTGCAGCGTTGTGTCACCAGAGGAACAGACAGTTCTTCCCCAGCAAACATGGGGGCTAACACGCAGGGTGAAGCAAAGAGATTTTCAAGTTATAAGAGTTGCTAAAGGATACATGGGAGACACTTTGTGGTAAAACCGTGTATCTCTGACGGAATTACTCTGGTGCAGAGTAGTCATACTATGCCCGTAGTGGAGTGAGGATCTTCATGTTCCCTGGAAAAAAATGGTCACTTCTCTAGTTCTCATTCGGGTTTGAGGAATCTGTTTTTTAAAGGTTTCGGCTTTTTTGTTTTTTTTCCCCTCTTTCAGGAGAAAAAAAATGCATGAGTTTCTTTTTGGTGAAGTGTAAATTCTCAATTCCATCAAAAGCGCGTCTCAGGAGGGCAGTTGCCAGGGCCAATCTGGAACAAAGATATGGTTGTGATCCTGAACACTGAAGCTTTCTTGTCCTGAGGAAAGATGATACGGGAAAGGTATGGTCAAGCAAAATGGAGGTCTTTTCTAACCTAATGAAAATCAATGCTTTGTGCTAAGTGAAAATAGCCTGCTTGATACCTTTTGCGGAGAAGAAAAATAGTGAATCAGAAAAGCTGCTCTAAGAAAATACGAGTCAGTGCACAGCATAAGAGGTGGTTTGCTTTCTTTTTCTTCTCTGTGGAGACTGAGACTGGCTCCTACGCTTTTTCCCATATGAATATTATCAGCTTTCACTCACCGTGGAAATATTCTCCTGGTAAAACAGTAAAGACTGACTGCAAAGTTAGTTTTCGGTTTCTACTTCTGAGGTACCTCAAAGGTATGTTGTACATTGGAGAGTTAAAATTCACAGTGAAGAACTCAGCTAGAAAGTAAAAGCTAAGGACAAAATAAAAATGGCAAATACTGTCCACCCTGCCAGTTGTCCTCTACATTTTATTAGCCAGTGTACCTATTCTGCTCTCATTAATTCTTTTTGGGCATATCTTTTTCTCTCTTCATGTTGCACCCATCCTGAGTACACTGTGCTGCAACAAGCAAGAACTATTCAGCAGATGTTTCTGCTTTGTGGACTCTGGCATTCCATACTTGGTTGTTTCTTGACAACTAGAAATACTGACTGGGATGTTTCATTTTTCTCACATGAGCTTTGGGAGCACCACAGAATAACATCTAATCAGTACTAATTCCTGTAGCTTGTATTAACATTAATTACTCAACTTTGGGAACAGAACATACCCTTAACAAATTTGCAGATGATGCTAAACTGGGGGAATGCTTAACATGCTGAACAAAGCATGTTTAGCAGAGTTACATTCCAAAGAAACTGGAATATTGGGCCAACAGGAACTTCATGAATTGCAAGAAGGAGAGTGCAAAGCTCTGCACCTGGGGAGGAATAACACCAGGCATCTGCCCAGGCTGGGAACAGACTGGTTGCAAAGGGCCTTGAAGCTACAGTAGATGCCAAGCTGTGAGTTAGCAGTGCACTCTCATTGCAGATTACACAAGCTGCATATGGATTGTGCTGGGGACAGTGTGGTCAGCAGTCCAAGGCAGGGGCCATAATTTGACATAGGTCACATTATTTGACATCGGTCAAAGCTCTAGTTCAAATATTTTCAGTTTCACAGACTCTGCAGCCCAAGAGAGAAGGGGCTAGAATAGAGAGGGTTGCGCAGAGGACTAATAGGATGAGAGGAGCCTAGAGGGCAGACCTAAGGAGAAAGTTTGGGGAACTGGGCTAGCTTAGCCTGGTGAAGAGATTATTGGTCAAACTAACAGCATCATACAGCTACTTTGTTGAGTGCTACAGAGATGCCTGATACGAGCTTTTCCCAACAGTGTCAGTCACATGTTGCAGCTTTGGAGGGTCAGGTTAGTCATTAAGAAAAGCTTCACTGAGAGAGTGATGCAGCACTGGAGCGGGTTACCCAATCAGGCACCCTCTATACTTGGAAGTTCTCTGGACTCAACTAGGTAAAACAACAGCTGATCTGATCTAGTCTTGGCAACAGCCCTTCTTTTTTTGGAGGGGCAGGACCAGAGGCATCCAGAGATCCCTTCCAACCAGCGCCCCAATGATTGTATGAATTCGAGGGATGCAGTAAGCCAATCTAAAAGAATCCTAATACAACCAAAATTTAACGGCCTATGGTTATGAAGTGTTACTGAGAAGTGAACTGTGTCTTCATGTACCATGGGGAAACTGGTCTCCCAGATCTTGCTTCATGTGTTATAAAGCTGCAATAGAGTACATAACTCCCAGATGTGTTCAACATAGGGCAACTTTTCTTACTGGCTTGTGCTTCAGTTCTGGAAGACTGGTAGTACATGCCAATGATTAAATATCAGCATTGGTTTAAGTTTTTACATCTATCTATTGTTTGGTTGAAGTCCAAAAATATGTGCATAATTCTTTCATGAATCAAAGCATTTGCAAGTCCTTAGCTGGCTCCTGGTGGTTCTATTACTGAAGTACATCAGATGTTGCTAACTCTAAAGAATTAAGTTGGACTAACTGAATGTATATTTTTCATTGTGCACATCTGTGTCTCATATTCAGGTTACTGGTTCACAAAATATCATATCTCTCTTCCAAGTGAAACTTCCATAAAAACACAAGCTGCTTCGGTGTCCTCATCAGTGCAGCTCTTCCCTGAAGGAAAATCCCCTCAACATCTGCAGAATCAATTACTATTTCAGCAAGAGTGTTTGCTGTCCCTTGCAAAGTCCACCCAAAACAACTGAAAGTCACTTTTAAAAGTAAAGTAGAACTTGCAAGAAGTCCTTAAGACCTTGACATTGTTTAGTGCATCATCAGATTCTTGTCTTGTTGCACTAAAGTCAAGAATGTTATCACACTGGTTGACTCATTATTCATAGAACTGATTAATTTGCTGTCACACAGCCACTATCTCATATCAGTATGAGTGAAAGCTGTAGAGCCTGAATTCAAAGTGTGTTTCAGGCCCATGAAAGCCTTTGCTAAAGCTTTTTTGAGTAACCCTGACAAAGCTCTGGGGAAGGGCAATATATATTGACTCATTCTCATTTGACTGCAGCATTTGAATGATAGGCATATCTGTAAGAGTGTATGGGTGTGGGAGTTTAAAACACTTAAAACTTAAATGCCCACTGAGAAGTTAAATTTAATTTTTCAGAATTGTTTTGTGTTTTTACTTCTTTTTTCTCATTTTTTTCCATTTAGTTTTCTGGAACTTTTATTCCATGGAGATAGTGGTTATATCTAGTGTAGAACATTCAAGCCCTATTGTGCGACCAGTGCTTTCTGACAGGCTTGAAAGGGTTGCAAGATATCATCTGCAGCTAGGAAGAGGTAAGCTAGTGAATTTCCCATTTGGTAAAAGCCTTCTGACAGTAGAGAGATAGAACTATTATAAACATTACATGCATGTAGCATGAAAGGAAGTTATGGGGTCCTGCTGACAACTCTTGTCTTCTCTCCTTTCAAAACCAGTACTTTCAGGTTCAAAGGCTTCCTGATTTGAATTCTAACTTCAGAAATATGTAAAGCTATATGTTTTATTAACCCCAAAACATCCTTCAAATCCATCAACCAGCATCTTGTTGTCCAGTAATCTGTCTTTTGTTTCGGACATTGATATTTGCTTAGTGTAATTGAGTTTTCATTACTGTAATACAAATTACTTTGTCCAGGAAAGGAAGAATAACAAAGTTCAAGTACTGTGACTTTTTGTTTGATCTTCACTCATGCTTTAATTTCCGTATCAATTAGGTATTATAGGAAGCCAGGGAGAGAATTAGTGTCAAGAAAAAAACAGTAAGAAGAAAATTGCCCGAACATGAAAGATTCTCCAGAGTCAGCTTATTCAGCCATTATACTAAATGCGTTTGTACAAGGTTCTTTTTGTCTCATCATTTTATCCTGAAGCTGTGATTTAGTCAAATGAAAGAATGGAAAAGTACCATATGCTATAATGGGCTTGTGTACAAAACACTAATTTGTGCCTTTTCTGAAGCTGTTACATTGTCTTGTTTTCAGACTACTGGACAATGTATAGGGCTTGGAGACCGTTTTGTACCGCTACCATCTGCCCTCTGTGCAGTAACACTCATTCCTGCCTCCTCTACTGCTATGACACAAGTGGCCCATCTGTGACAGAGTAGTATGAAAAGAGAGAACATCTGCAACAGTTGTGTGCCTTGGTAGAAGGACTTATGGCTAGACCCTTCAAAGAGGTTTAGATCAACATTTAAAATAGATGCAGTAACCCTCTCCTTTAAGAGAGACATAATATGTGTTTTGAAAAGGAATAATTCATGAATCAGCAAGTAAGTATTTAAAAATACATGCTTGGGCCTATGCTTTCATTGAGTATTGCTGTTAATCTCTGTTGGAGATGCTGGTTCTTTTAAAAGGGTATAACTGAATTAATATAGAGGCATATACATATATAATTAGGAGACTGCTATGTGAAATAGAGCTTTTTGTAAGCAATCACTTATTTTTGACATGAACATTTGATGCTAGAGATACCATCTGGTGTGTGGCTAAGTATAAAACGCCATAAACAAGTATCCACTATTTGGAAAGGGGCTAACAGTTGTGAAAGTGTAGCACTTCTGGGCAATGACAGAACTCAGAGGGTTCATTCATGAATGTCCTCAGCTTTTGTTCAGCAACTCTGTTAATTGACCTCTCATATTTGATGACTTACTAGTCTGTTCTGGCTTGTATAGGAATAAGCCCAAGTACTTAAAAGGTTTCTTTGGTCTGGGTAAGTTACAGTGTTCTCTGACACCTCTTGTAAATTCCCTGGGTGTAGACTCCCTTCAGAGAAGCAAGCTCCTGGAATGCAATTATGTTCTACACAGATGTGGACACACAAGGTTCACCAGTTGTTTGCTGTTTCCCAAGCACAATACCTGTCAGCAGTCTGTTTCAAAGTTGGTTTTCCCAGAAACACTGAGTATTAGAATATCCTTATGTACTGACAAATTTTTCACCTCCAACTGTGGGATAGACTCATGGACCTAGACAAAACAAAGAAACATCTGAGTTTCTACCCTTACACTGTGTTCTTTGGACTTAGGCCAGGTGTTTCAGGATCTCTGTAATTCCTCCTATGCATGTCTTCCATACAGCCCATTTTTCTCTTCCCTGAATATTCTCCAGTGTATAAAACCATATTCCTTGTCAGCTGAAACTGGTGAATTGACTTCTGTGAGATTTTGTTCACATAACCCTAGCATTTTACAAGTGGCCTCTGAGAAGACTTCTTATCTGCTGGATTCCAAAGTAAATAAGCCTTCAGTGTGGAGCAGTTACTGCAATCATATTCCTATACAGTTTTTCAGAAGTCTAAGCCTGCTTGTCGTTACCTCCTGAACTTTTCAATCTCTTCTCTTGGTGTGACCGTGACATTCTGATATTTGCATTTCTTATCCAAATATCAAATTTGCTTATTCAAATATCAAATTATCAAGTATCAGTTGTACTCAAAAAGTTAATGAAGAAGGCAACACAGTTGCACTGGTGATGAGGCACCAGGTACAATACAGCCTTTCTCTTGTTCCTAATCTACATCTTCCCGTTGAAGAATACTGTGTTAAATCTCCAGTTTAGAGAAGCTTTCAGTATTACACTGATTTCATCAAAGCAGTGGTGATTTACACTAGCTGAAAGCCTGGTTATGTTTGGATTTTTAAAAATAGCCCAGCAGACAAGTGGAGTGAATGTAAAGGATTATCAAATAAGCCCTATTTGTGGTTCATCCTCTTACATATCTCACTGGTGTCTAAAACGCTTGTGTGGCTGTCTGAAACCTCTGTAATTTCAGTTTTGTTTTTTTCATCCTACCTGCTGTGTTATAAGTTTTTAACAGAAAATTACCTTGCTGCCGAAGACCATAGTATCTTGGGTGAAATGGTCAATGGGCAGAAACTGCAATCTGGACATTTGCAAGGAGAGATCAAATTACACAGCTTGTTGTGGAACGTGCAGATTTTAATCTGGTTGGCGCTTATCTATTTTTGCAAGTACATCACTTTGGAAAAATACTTGCTCAGCTAATCTATAGCTGTCATGGAAATGTAATTTTTTCTTCCTCCAAACCAATAACGGACACCTGGTAAGCTTGCTTGTGCACCCATGCATTCAAGTCTAGCAGTTTCCATGGAAACCCATCAAACTGTCGCACCAGTTTTCTAACGTGCTGCCACTTCAAAAACACAGGACAAGCTGTTTTGCACAAAATTCCTGTATAATGCTTTTTTGTTTTCTCTCTGAAGACAATTCATCAAGACTAAATGTTTGCAGACTGCAAGAATTGCTTCTTACTCTGACTAAAATAGCTCGTCTAGATGAAAGCATACAGGCTGAGGCTTTCAATAACTCACTGAAAAATCCATTTTAGGCTATGGAACTCCCCATCCTTAGATGAGAAAAATGAAAAGTTCCTTTTAGATTATATTTATACCATGATTTCATTAATATACTGCCTGTGTCTTTGATTCCCTTCTGGGATATTTCAGTTCCAAACTCAAGATGTCAGACATAGCTGCCTTTTTTGAGAGACTCCTATGCTAACTTTTAAGGTAGTTCGATAAATTTGTTCAACGAGCTTAAGAACATGGTCTTTGTGAAAACAGGAGATGGGACTCAGAGATCTAAGAGGTCTTGACTACTCCATGGCTTAAGGACCATCTGGTGGCTAAAACCCCCAGGGGTTTTTTGATAATGAGTAATTCGCATTTCAAGCTGTATCCTAACATACCTGAGAAGCAAGATTTCAGAGGAGCTTCAGAGGTACAGAGGGGTCTGACACTCTTTCATCAAGACTGTCCAAACATATCATTTTCAGATATGGTCCTGCACAGAGTCCTATTAGGTTTTCCATTTGAGTAAAGCTCATGGCATGTACTGTGTCCCACCCCATGCAATTCAACAGCAATTTATTATTCACCCAGTGGCAATGTTTTTCCATAAGCAAATATCCTTACCCATTTTTTTATTCACATAGTGCCCACTTTTAAAAACAATTCCTGAATCATAGAAGCTGCCAGCTCCCATAAGTGAGGAGTATGTTATGGGACAGGTTATCTTCCTTTAAAAAATACCTAGCCTTTTTCTGAATTTGTTTCTTCCCTGTGCAGTACTACTTTGTTGATATAAGCAGTTGGCCCTCATTTGAACTGGAGAAGCATCAAACACTATGAATTCATCCTGTGAAACAGCAAAAAGTAGTTAATGGTATAAGTGAGATGAAGCTCAAAGGAAGGGTTCAAAGAAAAGGACAATTAGTTGGCAAGAGACATAGAATTAATGCACGTCAAAATTTACAAGAATGTCTTATCCAGGGAATATTTATAATGGAGATTAGATAAAGCTGGCAGTTAAAGAGATATAAATGGGATAAATGCTCATTTATCAAGAAACACTTTTCAGCTGAAGAAACCTGAGACTGACTAGTGCCTACTCTAAAAGAATGAATATACTTAATGCAAGAAGTTTGTCTATACCATTTAGTATTAATTTAATGGTAATGTGCCTATTTAATAGAAATTGATATTAAACATTTTCTTCTTTAATGTTAATTGAAAATCACTGGTATACTGTTTCAGATAGTATTTAATGCCACTTATTTCAACTAGTGACAAAAAAAGCACTGTTATTTTGACCTGAAAATTTTGAAGACAACCTAAAATAGATGAAGCACTGATCAGTACTATCAGCAGAACTGTAAAATTTAATTTAATTGTATTATCACAAATTGTATTATGTATAAATCCATCCATGGGTCCTGAAGGAGCTGACAGATTAAGTTGCTAAGCCACTGTCAATTGTATTTAAAAAATCATGGCAGTGAGCTAAAGTTCCTGATGGCTGGAAAAAGGGAAATATAGCCCTTATTTTCAAGAAAGGGAAAATGGAAGATGTGGGAAACTACAGACCAGTCTCAGCTTTGTGCCTGGCAGGATCATGGAGCAGATTCTCTTGGAAGCATGCTAAGGCACATGAAAAATGAGATGGTTGGTGACAGCCAGCATGGCTTCACTAGGGCAAATCCTGCCTGACCAATTTGGTGGCCTTCTATGATGAGGCTACAGAACTGATGGATAGGGGGAAAACAGTTGGTGTTGTTTACCTGGACTTTGCAAAGCTTTTGACACTGCCTCGTGCGGCATCCTCGCCTGTAAGCTGGAGAGACATCAGTTTGGTGGATGGACCAGTCAGTGGGTAAAGAATTGGCTTGATGGCCACATGCAGAGACTTGCAGTCAATGGCTTAATATCCAACTGGAGACTGGTAATGAGTTGCTGAAGCACTTGCTGTATGAAGACAGGCTGAGAAATTTGGGACTGTTCAGCCTGGAAAAGAAAAGGCTGTGTGGAGACCCCATAGCAGCCTTCCAATAAGTGAAGGGGGCCTACAGGGGTCCTGGAGAGGAGCTCTTCATCAGGGACTGTAGTGATAAGACAAGGAGGAATGGGTTTAAACTTAAACAGGGGAAGTTCAGGTTAGATATAAGGAAGAAGTTCTTTACTGTGATGGTGGTGAGGCACTGGAGTATGTTGATCAGAGAAGTAGTGAATGGTCCATTCCTTGTAGTGTTCAAGGCCAGGTTGGACAGAGCCTTGGGTGCCATGATTTAGTGTGAGGCATCTCTGCCCATGGCAGGGGGGTTGGAACTAGATGATCTTATGGTCCTCTCCAACCCTAACTATTCTATGATTCTATGATCATTGAAAAAAAATGACCATTAATGTCATAGGAACATGAATGGCACAAGCCACAAAGGTGGTGACACTGCAGTGGCTGTAATCTGAGAATTTGAGTTGACTTTTTTTTTTTTTTTTTTTTTTTTTTGCAACATTTCTGGTTAGGCATAGGCTGAAAATGGTTGTAAGGAAAGGGATTCTGGTTTGACCATCTCATTTCCCAGATTTAGGCTTGTGCTCTCCTTCTGACTTTCCAGGGCAGATGTCACTGGCTTGCCAGGAAAAACTGATGGCATAGCCCCTTAATTTGAATTCCCTACTTGATTAGCTTATGAATATACACTCAAAATATGACTTGGTGTTTCCAGACTGTCTGTGAACTGTACAAATATTGTCAGCACTTGACAGTGTCTCCATATGTATCTATGATGCTCAGTGCTCTAGTATCTAAGCTTCTATTTAGATCTAGAGTGTAATTAACTCTCTTTGGAAATTATATTCTATTTCCTCCGCAGGTGTGTTGCTTATATCACATGGACTGTGTATACAGCCTGTTCATAAATTATCTTTGTCCCTTTCTTCATGTATGTACATGCATAGAGTAAAAATAGTGTAATACCTGACAGCAGGTTCATAAAGCTAAATACTTTCCTATGCTATACTAAGTATGGTTGCATCATTATTTACAAGTGGCCTGCCAGTATAGCTATGTAATCTGCTACTGATGTCAGTCTTCTTACTGCCCTTAGTCTTGTTATATTTCTTTGCTACTGTTTTGTTCTGCAGGATTTGTGGCTCCAGTTTGACACAAGGTATCATGGTTACGTGTTTCGTACATTGTCTGACAGGTTTATTTAAAAAAATACAATGAGTCAATTATACTGTTGCCTGTTTTCTATGGGCTGAAGGCAAGCTTTAATTGCACTCTGTCAGTTGACTCACGCATGGCTATTTCCTAAGCCATTTCTCTTCACACCAGCAGAATAGCCTCCCACTGAGAATACTCCCTCCTTATTGTGTATTTTGATGGGTCGTAATTAATAACACTGGTGTTATTAATCTTCACTGCATTTTCTAACCCTTAAAGCATAAAAAACATAATTTATAATGTTAAGGAATAAAATTATGGGCCACTCCTTCCCTGAGGTGAAATAGGTTTCCTGCACAATTCGCAATTCTTTCCCACAGTGAATATAACCTGTAGCAACCTTTTAAAAGGAAAGCTAATTGTAGAGGAGGGGAGGCAATATGGATGGCATTGCTTTTCTGTTTGCCTGATTGCTCTTGCACATAGGAAGTGAAGAATGAATTCAGGCTTCTGCTAATGTGTCTATTTTGGACAGGGGAGAGACACATCTATTGTGAGCACCACTGACGAAGCATCCTGTTTCTGATTCTTCTGGCACAAAGAAGTACGTATATCTGAATCAATCTGGGGCATTGTATATGCCAAACTGTTGCTCTCCCAGAGCATGCATTGATAATTCATCTTCTGCACTAAAATTTGACAAGCATAAAATTTTGAAAAGGTCAAGTTTGGGGTCTGTTGAGATTATTTTTTACCTCAGCTTTGACAGCAAATGAAGGAAATCAGTGGCTGCATGCATTTTGTGAGTCCATTAAGCAACTGAGGCCTGGCAAGTTGCTGTTACTTAGTAGGATTAGTGATAGCAACCTTTCCATAGCTAATGGAAACCACTGTTGACATTAGAATCTTGGCAAATGCAGAAAGGTTTGTGTCACTGCTACATCAGAATAAATAATAAATCTGTTGAGGTATTGTGTGAACAAATACGAGCTTCCCAAACTAGAAAGGCTATTGTTTTGAAATCAGGAGACAATATCCTGGTGGGGTTCTTTATCTCTGAAGTATCAGTATTTCAGAAGGAGATACTAAGTTTTTAATGGAGCTTGTTGTATGCTATACTTCTTCATGGTGACCTGAAATCTCTGAAATCTGAATTGCTGGTCTGATAGCTGTGGTATCTTATCCATATGGAACAAGGAAATAATCCCCATCTGAACATGGCTTTTCAGGACCAAACTGGAAGGCTCAGGGAAATATTCCTGACCGACCTTCGACTGAGGAACACGACCTCCAAAGACAACAGTAGGGAAGGAGATATTCCTCCAGAGGGGAAATCTGTAGGTTCACCCTCCTTGTGTTTGCTATTTGCAGAGTGCTGTAATGGCACACCTTTCTTACACCAACTTTTACCTGCACAAAATAACCTTTCCTCTCTTTCCAATGTGGTGTCTCTGTCACTCTACCTTCATTTAAAAAAAAAACTAAATAAATCTTAACCAAAGGTCTACATTTTACTGTTTCTACCAGCAATAAATTATACGTGAGGTACTCTTACACTAGCAGATAATTATTCTGAGAAGGGCCAGTGTCAGTGCTGGAGTGACATGCAATAAAGGTGTCAGAATCTATTTTTTCACATGCACCAGAATAAGAAAGCCCAATTAATTGAAGCTCAGGGAAAATTTAAGAACTGTATGTTAGGAAATTTTCATGCCTGGGAGAGTGACCACTCAGAAATGTACCATATAGATATGGATTGGAGTCCTCTTCCCTAATTTTACCTTTTTGATGCTAACTTTTATGTGATAATTACAGAAAGAAAAGGAGAAATGACTCTAATAGAAATACCATGAACTTGGTATTAATAAAGAAGGAGCTTTGTGCCCTCATTTCTTCTCAGGGCAAGAGAGTAGGAGGCAGCAAAGACCATAAAACCAAGAGAGACTGCTTTTTAACAGATGGAGATATTCTAGTTTAGTACAGGACAACAGTTGAAGCTGAGGTGAAAGCTGAGATGTTGAAGAAGCATATATATCACAAAGTAACATTGCAAAAGATTGCTTTGTTTTTTCATATATGTGTTAACTTTTCCATTTTATTACAACTATGCTTTAACAGAAATAACCTTAATGTCATTGAAGTGAGGAGATAAACCAGCAGGAGCTAAAGCTGGTGCAGCCTCACAGGCTGGCCCACTTCTTTTGCCAGAGAGTCTTCTAGCCACATTATCATGTTGCTGAAAGGGCTGTGTGTGTGTCCCAGCTGTGCCCATTCACCATCCAGCAGTGCTGACTCCTTCTGCCTGTGTACCTGGCTCCAGCACAACACTTCCAATACAGAGAAATACCTCACCTGCCTCTTGGCACGTGCTCTTCAGTAGTTTGGACATCATGGCTGTCTAATAGCAGCGCATTTCCATGTTGTTGCAAGACTAGGGAAAAGTAAGGAGAGAATTCAGAGAGAACTGAATTCACTTCCAAAAGTGAAAAAATGTGAATTGGTGTCTGTTAGATAAAGGTAACCTTAAGGCAATTTAGAAATTTGCTGGAATTGCAGATAGCGTGGTCTTTTTTGTTCCCTACTCAATTTCTGTTTTGGCTGTACGTATGTCAGTTTATTTTTTATTTATAATTATTTTTAGACTCACAGCCTGCTGAGCTAAATTAGTTCATCCTTAGAAACAAGCTAAAATTAATTGTCTGGTGTGCTATGTAAACTGTTGTAGTCTTAAGCACTTATTCCTTTCAGTATCTTACGGCACACACAACATAGTGATAAACCTTTCATACCTTCAAAATCATATCCTTTTTCTTTATTGTCCTAAAATCCTCTAGATGTAGTCAACACTGAAGGTGGCCTATGATTTGAAGAAATGAAGGAAGGAAGACGGGAAAGGGCAGAGATTAACTTTCACAGTGGCAAGAGACAAGATGCAAAGAAAATACCTCATTTAGGGAAGAAAAAGAGGAAATTATATTTACTGAGAATAAAATGATGAAAGAAGCAGACTCCTAGGTGGTGAAATAAAACTTTAGTCCAGTCTTGAGTTCTACTGTGACTATGTTTACCTATGTTTACTCCCTTATGTAAGGGTAATCTGATGATGTTTAACTGTGCAAGGAGCTTCCACGGTTTACCTGGAGACTATGGAAGAACATAAGAGGATGGGTCAGAAAATGAGGCATGATTTGGGCAGCCCTGGGGTTCAGCACAATTAGCATCTGAAGATGTTAATTAGGTTCATTTGGAAACTATCTCAAGAGTATGCTTCATGTTCTCTTGGCATCATGACTTTAACATGATCCCTGGCGAAGCCTTCTAGTGCGTAAGTTTTGGTCTGATCTAAGGCTATTTGTAGTGATTTGTAGTTACCACTCCACCATTTGCTAACATTTTACACTCACTTTACGTAAAGGATAACAAGAAGAAAATACACCTGTGAGCTTTCCTTTTGACTTAATGAGGATATGGAGAAATACCCTGTGCTGTGCCATTAAGGGTGATGTAAATCATGTCAGTGTTATAAAAACATCATACGTATATGGTGTATCATTTTAGCTCTGAGGGTTTGAAGTGATACAGCATCTGTGGTGGATGAGTTCATTGTCATTAACAATTGTCAATAACAGTTGGAGGTGGCAGAAGAAAAACACATATGTGATATACACTGAATTCGCATTACTTGCAAAATCTTCCTATCTCCTGTCTGAAGGATTTCCAGACAATCACTGTACATTGGAGATAACAATTTTTCCTCTTCTTTATTGAAGAGCACAGTGACTGAAACTTGTCGGTGAGCCTTGCACTGGGAGAGGGAAGGTTTTAGGAAAGCATCAGTTGTCATTTTGCTCAAATGAAGTGAATTGCTCTGGATCATGAATGACACTGACCTCCCCAGTTCAGGCCAGACCTCAGCAGCAGCCAGTTAGTTCTCTTATGTCTTTGAAGGTACATGGTGTCAATGTTCTGGAGTTTGGATCACTGGCATAGGACAATTTTTTTAGAAGGTGTTGGGAAAGATAAGTCCATTTAGTGAAGTTGTCTTGCAAAAGCTGAAGTTATTTAGCATTGCCACAGCCAAAGCTATTTCATTATATTTAAAATAATTACAGAAACTTTATTTTCCACATTTTTTCATTTTGAAAAAAACCCCAATTTTTTGTAGTTGGTAAGAAAGCATGCCAAAACTTCCCGTGAAAGGGACTTTTGAAGACATAAGTTATTAAACTGGAAGAAAACCAACTTGCAGTGGAAAGAAATATAGTATTTTCTTCTTAGTTTGGAAAGTAAAATCTCAAAATACTTTTTTTCCTTTGAATTTTATCTGAAGTAGATAAATAGTGTAGTATTTGATTCACATTCTTCAATGAATAGAAAATACTTATTACAGAGTATGTGAATATATGTAAATATGCTAGTTCTTTCGAAAATAAATGGATAGGTCTGGCTGTGTTGTTACATTATCTTATCACATACATAAGGACAGCAAAAGTGTACATCTGTTCCAGACAGTAGGATGAAGGACCATACTAAAAATTGAAATCTTAGCTCTTTTTTATTCATAAATCATAAACCAATTTATCTCTCACTAATTTTGTAGATATTTGCAATTAAATTGAATCTTGCCTCCTCTGAACCCATCTCCTCCTTTGACTGCATTTTCTCTTCTAGTGAAAGAAAATTATGCTGAGCTTGTGACATCCTTAACAAATAAAGGGTCAAACAAGGGTAGGTGCTTTATTGCAAGAAGAAGGTTTTACAGGAAGCCTGCCTGGTGAGGTAAATATTTCCATCACTCCAGGTTCCTTCAGGGGAGTGTTAGCCAGCACGCATATGTCATTATCAGTTCAAAGTAATACAAAGACAAAAAGAAAAGCTAAGGCCCTATATGCTTCTACAGTGCACCTCAAACAGACAGACTGAAGGTCAGGCAGGTGTGTCACTTTGAAAGCTATATTTTTCAAACATTTTAAAAACAAAACAATAAATAAAATGCATTCTAGGAAAGCAATATGTTCTGTCCTGCAGAAAGCTTATTTGTTTGTGTGGTTTTTTTCTGAATTTGAAACCATCTGGTAACCTAAGCAGTTTCAAATGGCATTCCTGAATGACAACTCCTTAAATTGTGAAACACATTTTAAATTGCGTTTGTAGCTAAGCTTAGAAGAATCTCTGCTGAGTTGTAATGGATTCTCCTGTCTTGAAAACTGTGACATTAAAAATGGTCATTCTTCTGTAGAAGGCACACTTGTCCAAACAGAAATAATTCACTCCTGAAAGTCGCATAACCTACATCGTGCTGTTGGCCAGACCAGACTGTCACAGTGGTACCCTAGGATTACTTATGGGTGCATCTGTGAGATACTTTCTGAAGAATCGGTCACTTATATTTGTTCAAGAATTTTTCACTGATTACCGGCTTTGTTTTAACTCTGTTTGTTTTTCTCAGTAGCTGTGCACTAAAAAGGAATTATAATTACTACTTTGTGGGAAAAAAGTGGAAAAATATTTGTCTTCATTTCCACATGCAGCTGATTAGCTGCAAGCCAGAAGAGTGAATGAGAGAGCCAGAAAGCTGTAGGTAAGGGCTGTCAAAACCTGTTAGAAATACTGGGCAATGGAAGCCTCTTGATGCTTACCATGCTGGAAGCCTTGACTGCTCCCATCTGAGAAAATCACAGGCGCAGACAACATCAACACATGTCTTCTTTAAAGGACGAGGGAGCACTTGCTGCTGTTTCAGCTTTAGGGAAGTGCTTCATTCCTCTGCTCACCAGGTAAAGCAACTGTTGAGGGAAGTGATGGCTACACTGTAAGCTGAGCAAGGGCTAGAAAAGAGCAATGTGAAGTAGCTTCAGATTTTCTTCTTGAGACCAGCAACAAACTGAAATGGTGAAAAATCCATAGCATTTGTCCTGCTCCCTCACCTGCTGCAGTTTGAAGAGAAAAGCTATTACCATGCAATCAGCTTCTCTTTGCTCTCACTGTGAGGCACACAGCTCTTTTACTGATACATGAATGCTTATGTAGACCACAGAGAGGTTTGTTGCTGTTAAATGACTTCAAAGTGCATATAGGATGGTCTAAAATTTGGCTTTTCATGTTTGACAGTTCAGATGGATCCACTAAATCCTTCTATTCTTTTCTATACCCCAAAGTTTTGCCTGGGCCAGTAATCTTAAACACTTGGAGTGTTTTTGTCTGAGGAATGTTCGCAATGAAAACATAACTTCTTTGCTAATGGTAATTTATAGGAACTTATGACAAAAGCAATTAAACTGTTGCTGTTAAAAGTGAATATATGTGGCATAAATTTATTTATGCATATTCAGAAAGAGCTTAAGGATGAGCCCAGTGAAAAGATAAATAGGCAGTGTTCTGAAATCTCAAAGTGAAAAATGCTATGATTAAACCAATGATGATGCTGTTTTATGTAAAAGTGAAAAGAAAACAGGACACATATTCACATTACATTATTTTTGCCTCCCCAGAGGGGTTTTCTCAGGGAGCTGGGAAATTTGTTTTTGCTAGAAATTATTGCTGGGTTTGAGTTTTTTGGTTTTCAAATTTTCAATTTTGTGGAGAAAGGCAAAAATTCACTGTGAATATTTCCATCTTTGATGTGCTGCATTGGTAAATAAGTGGCCACATATATTCGTTCTTTTTTCTCACCCACCTACAAATTTTCCTCCCACACCAAAGGTGAAAAATATAAGTTATCAGGAAATTTAAGAGAATATTTTGTGCATTCTATTGAGCAAACTTCTTTGTCAGTGACTGGAACTAGGTTTTAACTAAGGCACAGGAGCGAGAAAGAGCAAAAAACTTTAAGAGAGAAAGAACAAAAACTAGCTATCCATCATCTATATCAGTCTAGCTTTTCTAGAACTTTTAATCTAAATTAATCTCTGCATTGATTTCAAGTTTCTGATTTTATGAGATCTTTTAATTAGTTGACAACAGTTGGCAATTGTGATCTTTTACAAACCATTTTCAGGGAATGCATTTAGCAGAATTAGAGGGATGGGTAACAGCATCTTAAAAGACGCCTGTCTGTCTCTTTCTTTGGAAATCTACTTCCTAAAACAGCTATACTGCAGCATTGGTGAGGAAAGACCATAACAAGTCGCAGATGATTCTCAAATGTCATCATCGTTATGTCCTGGTGGAGCGGTACCTGTTGATCTCAAGGTTTTGCATTGAAAAAATTATTCTCTAAATTGATGGGGAGTTGACATAATTCAGAGATGATGCAGGGAGTCCGTGGAGGTGATGAATTTTGGACACATTGTATGTTTTTACCTGATAATATTCAAATACTTCTACCCTGTTATTTCTGCTTCTTTCATGGAAGTCGAAGTTCCCTGCAGCTCTAACAGTAGGTAAGAATGAATACAGTTCATTTGTCAGCATGTCCATGACCTATTTCAGAATAAACCACAGAGCAGCTACAAGTTCCAGATTTATTTCTCTGATGAGGCAGTGAAAGTGGGTTTACTGCAGATAAACTGACACTAGAAACAAACTCACTTTCTCTTTCAGCATCCTTGTGGGCAGCAAAAGTTTGCCTGCAAAACAGAACCTCAGACAGGGCTGTGAGAGCCTCTGAAGGACTGCGTGGTACTGAAGGTTTTAGTGCACAGCAAATAAACATACATAAACTTTCAGACGCCACCAGATATTCTGTTGGAAAAGTAAGCCACAAAAAGAGATGCGCACTCATACACACACAGACATTAGCCTGCTTCCAAATATATGCAGATATACACAACATATATTGGCACATGTGCATGTACCCCCAGACCAATATAGGATGAAGCGAAGCTTTTTCTGTTACATTGTAACCTCAAATGTACAAAAGCCTATTACTTTCTCACCTTCGGAACTTAACACCCACACAGGGAAGGGCAATTAGGCAAGTGTTAGGCTCATATATTTATCACATCAGTATTAGGGGGAACTTACTAACCTTCGAAGAGGATTAAAAAGGGGGTTATTGAATTTTATAGACTTGGAAATTCTCTAAAGAGAGAGGAAAAGTAAGGAAAGACTTATATTGTGGTTTAACTCCCAGCTGACAACTAAGTACCACACAGTAACATGTTTATTGCTCCCTGTCCCTCGGTGGAATGGGGAGGCCAATCAGAAAAAAGGTTAAAACCCACAGGCAGATATAAGAACAGTTTAATAACTGGAATAAAGTTAATAGAAATAATAATAGCTTGGGTCAGTTTTCCTGGCTGTGCTCCCTCCCAGTTTCTTATGCCCCTTGTCACTGGCAGAGCATGGGAAATGGGAAACTGAAAAGTCCTTGATTAGCTTTTGATTAGGGTAAGCACTACTTAGCCACAACTAAAACATCAGTGTGTTATCAACATTATTCTCAGTAAATCCAAAACACAGCACTGTACCAGCTATTAGGAAGGAAATTAACTCTATTCCAGCCAAAGCCAGGACAACTTAGCAAGCCCTTTCACAGTATGTTCCTGTAATTTATGATCTCCAGGAATGTAGAAGAGAGGTGAGAATGAGCTGGGAATTTTGCATCTCTTTCCTTTCCCCTGTGGCACATGTCATCCCCAAGACAAGCGCAGCTGTAATTATCTCACTTGAGGACCAGGATTTCTTATAAGGAAAAACTGTTCCACATCCTTCCTGTATTTGGTGGGAATAATATACTCCTTCTAGCTTCATGATATGTAACATACTCAATTTTAAAAAGATCTTTTCTTTTCAAGTGCCTTCTCTTTAGCCTCATATAGTCTCTGAGACTATTCACAGACTAACAGCATGGTGATTGTTTTCTGAAATCCTTTTGAAGTTCCATTGTATTTTGTTGGATCCTGTAATGTGCTATGACCAACTCTTTGAGATCAGTGTGAGTATAAGTACATTTGTTTTGCTAAACTTTATGTTTCTTTCCTCTGTTGCCTGGGGCTAATATTTTTTTGTGTGACACCTTTTAAAAGTATTAGAAGACTGTGGGCATACATAGAGGGAGGTGACTGCATTTAATTAGTGACTCTCTGCATGTGAAGAACAATATTCAGTTTCTCCCTGATATTACCTGTAAAGGAAAAAAGGAAAAAAAGAGAGAAGGTGGTGGTGGTGGTGGCTTCATTTTCCTCATTAAAAACTGCAAAGGAATTATGTTAACATCAGTGCTGACAAAGTAGATGAGTTAAAGTGTAAGCAGCCAGCCTAGCCCTCTCCAACAGTCTTTGGCTTGTACTGGGGCATCTGAAAAAGAAGAGGGCTGAGATGAAGGAATTGTAGAGGGCTGTCTGAGCAGCTCACACCTGGATTGTTCTCGGCTTCAGAAAGCCATCTGCTCACAATGCTTTCCTAAGACATCTGTGTGTTTCCAGTGGTAAATAGTTCATATTTACAGTTTCAATTTCTCTGTCTCCATTTCACAAGTGTAGAGAGAAAATGCAAGGCAAGGCAGAATCAGGTGCCATTCCTGGGGTCCAGAACATAAAATTAAACCTTTGAATCCAAGTTTCTATTCCTCCTCGCTCCAATTAAGCTAGTACACTTGAAAAGGTAGAGATTAAAGATAGTTAATTTTCTTCCTGGTAGCTTGTACGATGCTATGTTTTGGATTTGTGATGAAAACAGTGTGGAGAACATAGGGACAACATCAAGGCTCTTTCTGCTTCTCATGCTGCTCTGCCAGTGAGGAGGATGCAGGTGCACAAGAAGTTGGGAGAAGACACTGCCAGGACAGCTGGCTCCAACTGACCACAGGGATATTCCATACCATATGATGTTGTACTCAGCAGTAAAGAGCTGGTGGAAGAAGGAGGAAGGACTGAGGGTGGGACATGGCACACTCAGAGTTATGACATTTGTCTTCCTGAACAATTTATGCATGATGGAGCCCTGCTTTCCTGGAAGTGGCTAAACACCTGCCTGCTGATGGGAAGTAGACAATGAATTCCCTTTTTTGCTCTGGTTCTGAACACAACTTTTGCTTTGCCTATCAAACTGTCTTATTCTCAACCCATGAGTTTCTTCACTTTTACCGTTCTGATTTTCTCCCCTGTCCTACTCGGGGAGTAAGCAAGCAGCTGTGTGGGGCTGAGCTGCCAACTGGCATTAACAGAAGCAGTCCTCTTTGTTGCCCAAGGTGAGGTTTGACCCACAACCCTGGGATTAATCATAGAATCATAATAGTCTCATGCTCCCATGCTAGTAAAATCTGTTTTGTTGGGTTTAATGATTTCTGTCTGGAAGCATCATATGTTTACAGCAGTTCAAAAGTGACACAAAAATGACTCTTTTTAGACATGGCAGTAATTACATAGACTTAAGTGCAAGTTGAGTGTAAAACAGAACTGAACAACTTTTTTTTTCAGAGAAATGAGTCCTTGTTCTGTGTGCTGGAAGAAACTGGAAGTTTGATCCTTCTCTGTCCTTGCACTGAAGTAACTGGGGATCTAGCTCATGATAATGTAAGGGCATGTTCTCTTCAGAGGGGTTACATGTACTTTGTCGATTCACTATCAGTTCATTAATCAATAAAAAGCTGACTTCCTATGCAAAACTGAACTTCTAAAATGCTCATGGTTGCTTAATGGAAGGGACCAAAGAAAAGCCAACCAAAGCCTGAGTGAGGGCTGTTTGGGATTCAAAAGTGTGTAAGTGTCCATTCAGAATTAATGCAGCCGTGCACTCTTTATGAAAAGCAAAATCACAGGTTGTCCCTGAAATTATTTTTAGATGACTTGGAGGCGCCTGGTTTTGTTCTTTGATTGTGCACTTAAGTCAATAGAACCCCAGAGGGATCCTAGAAGGGACATGTCTTTGATCCTTTGTGCTGACTAATTCCAACTGTCCTAGCTGCTGGATTAGAAGCATTCATGAGGTTAGTAATTTCTTTTAAAGAATTTGTGCTATTTTTTTCTGTGTTGATTTTTTTTTCCTTTACTTAAAAATTCAAAGCCTCATAAGCAAAATAAAGAATGTTCTTTTAATAATTTTCCAATTTCTAGGAATAAATGTTGCTCAAGATAATAATTCCATAACCTTTTTTTCCTTTTCTCTCTCTTTTTTGTTTTTTTTTTTTTTTTTTTTGTAGGTTACTGCACATTTGATGAGGTGACACATCAGACTGAATGGACTTCTGGTCAAAGTGCACATGTGCGTTAGCAGAGTTATCATTCAATCCTATCTTTCGGTAGATAAAAGCGTAAGATCTTGCATAAGACAATGTAGGAAATAGTACATGAAACCATCAGGGATGCAACAAGATAAAAATGGGGATAGAATTTTGCATAAATAGATTACAATAGAAGCAGCGCATGCCAGTTTAACCTAAGTCAATATATGAGCAAGTTAGATAACTGGAAATATTTATAGGCACATATCAGGAGAGTTTGGTCTGATAACAAAGCAGCTGATAAACTTATTTTATAACTTACTTAGATTCAGGTAAAGCAGTATTGCAATATTTGACCAACTTCTATAAAGTATGTACTGAGATAACTTCATGAAAATAATTGCAATAAAAGAAAGGCCACCATGGAGAAGGCCTGTGCTCATGCAGAGATTTATCTATTGCTATTTTAAAAATTCCTCTGTGACCTTAGCTCATGTATTTAGGTAACTTGGGTAAGGCTTCTGCCTTAGTAAGTTATTTTTTTTTTAGAAATAAATTTTATATTTGTTTTGTATGGCAAATATAATATCCTTCATGTCATATGCACTTTTCAGTATAATTGTTGGCTGCATACACTTAATATCTCTTTGTTATAGGATGTGTATGGAATACTATTTACTTATTTAGCCATTGAATTCCAATTTCAAACAAAAATTCTTTTTAGACCTTAGTTGCTTGGGTTGGGTTACTTGAACTCTCCTGATTCTCAGCTAATGTTAGCATGTGAGAGTGACAGAACCTATATGGTTCATGTTCTCTTTTACTCTAAACTTAATTGTTGCACGCAGAGGGGAAGTCCAGCGCTGCCAAATGTATAACCCCATGGAGACTGACATCATAGCTTGCTGTGGGGGGCTTGTGCTAGGGCTGAAGCAAACTCCAGAGCAACAGGAACCTGAACTTGGGCAGTCTCCATCCTCCACTGATCATCGAGCAAAATCTGATTTCATGCATTATCTCAAAGAGATCTGGCCTTTACTCTGGTACAGAAGGAAAACAAGTGGTAAAGCTTCAGGTATTTTCTCAAAATGTAATATTTTTTATATTAATCCAGTCTCACATATCCCAGTGATCAGGAGAGCACTGCTGGAAAAAATGAACTATCAGCAGGCTGGATTCTGCCCCCCTCGTTAGCTCTGTCTGCCCAATAATTTATATAATGCTTAGAAAAAACAGCCAAGAATTGCTTTAAATGGAGGGAGGCTTGTTCTCATATTTCTGCTAAAAATCCATCATATTTCTCCCTAACAGAGAGAAAGCTTTAACAGAAACAGATTGTTTCTGTGAAAGCTTGAAGTAAGCCATCTGAAGTAAACAGACATTCACTGGTTCATCTCAGCTGGAGACGGAACAAATGCTCTTCCAGTGCTGCTCTCCACAGCCATCATGACAATTGCAAAATGGTAAGCTAGTAGCTCTTTGTGACTGTTTCCACTGTTCTGTAGTTATCTCGCCTTTCACAGGATTGTCAGTATTTTACCCATATTTTCTGTTTTCCCTAACTCATAGACTGTTCTTTTCCTGCGCCATCGTCAATACCAGTTTTGGGGTTTGTATATAAAATGTTGCCCAATGGAGTCCAAAAGCAGTACATCAGTAAAAAAAAAAAAATAAAAATCTCAGTTTGTATGACCTGATTTAGAAGCTGAAAATCAAGGAAAAAAGGGATAATAAACTTGAAGGATGCACACGCACACTTTGCTTTTACCCAGAATAGTCTTCATGCTATCCTTTGAAGATTTATTTCAGTTGGGGATTGTCCGCTCACTTCCTCAAGAGCCCAGATCAGAGCGGTTTTCCCTTGAAGGCTGCTTCTGGTTAACGGGAGTTGTCCTCCTACACTCTTGATGACTGCTGCCTGTGTGGATGAATGAATTAAAAACCCAAAATCATTGGAAATGTCAGAAATATGCTTTTCCTTGTGATATTTTAATGAGGTTGCAGCTTATGATAATCAAGAGATTCCCCACTCTAGAAAAGAAATAGGGTTTATGTTAATCTGCTGTGACACTGATTGTTTTCCTAGTGTGAAATGATGTTGTGCCTGGGTAGCTGTGCAACAGCTGCTGCAGCCCGTGCCCCCTCACTGCTGGGCCTGAAGGCTCAGAGGCGGGTTTGTGAAATGTGGGATAGAGAACTGCTCCTGTTTGACACAAGCTGTCTAGGTGTCTTTTACTGGCATTGTATTAAAAGACCTCCCTTTGACTGCTGCCTCAGAGAAGGCAGAGCCCTCTGTATTTCCATTTTGCACATGCAGTGGTCTGTGAGACCAAGAGCATACTACACCTTTGAAAACATGCAATTGCAGTTAATGAGAATCTTCTGCTGAAATATAATTTTATGGGTATTTTAGCTCTCTCACTTAAACACTGCTTTCATAAAAGCTGTCTGCTCTCCCTGGAAATTTTATTGGCTTATATTTAGAAACTCTAAACCCCAACAGATTGGGCTTTCATTATAGCTAAGTGGTGAGAGTGTTGGACCGGTTTGGATAGAATTTTTTTAATTGTGGGATTTTAACAAACAGTTCCCAAAGGAAGACCATCACTTTGAAATCTGGACTGCTTAACTAACCAAGAATGTATTTCAATGAGAAGTGGAACTGATTTACCAGTAGATACTAGGAGAGCCTGGGTTAACCTGGAGTCATAACACTTCTATATATTGAACACATTGTCTTTTTACTTCCACTGTGCTTTTCCATGCAAGGATATACCCTGCTTATTCAGGTTGTGCTCTGTGGGCCCTCAAAGTCCTTTGGCTTTAGGGAGATGAATGGAAGAAAAACTTTTGGGTGCCTACAAATCAAACAAAAGACAGAAAGTTACTGTCTTCTGAAAATGAGGGGTAATTCAGGAGCTTCAACAGCACACTAAAGGCCTCAGGGATCACTTCCTTGAGATGATCGAGTTAGTTGTCCAGGAGAAATGCTGAGTTGATCGAATCCTTTGCATTCATCCAGAGGTAAATAGGAAAAACAGACACTGATAGGAGGAGTCCATGCAAGTTGATGAATTACAAATAATCTACATTATATGAGTATATTGAAAAGAAAAAGTCCACAGGCAAACTTGCATATATAAGGCATAGTCCTACAAGAGTGCTTGTGCACATCTTTGGAAAGTTGCACTTTATATAAGGGGAGTTGAGAGTAAAGTTTCATAAAGTACAAGGCAAACACAAGACTCCTTTGTGCACCCGTGTTGCCTGGAACAGAGACAGTCACTTCACTATTTCCTACTATTCTTCTTGGAAAGTTGCTCTGTGTTTGGACACTGGAATAAGCACTAAAATACACGAGTTGGATAGCCATTAAAAAAACCAATCCACACTCCAAACATTAAATACCACCCTGTGCTTCAGGAAAAAAAAGCCTGACTCCCATGTGTTCTTGGGCAGGCAACAATTCAGCTGAACAGTACCTTTGCTTGGAAGAGTTGTTCAGGACCTAGTTAAATTGCAAAGCTGTGTGCCTTTAGGCACACATTCTTTCTCTCTTTCTCTTTGCCTGAGGCCCAGTAATTATATCTGTATTTTGGGAAAACACAGTCAGACCACCCCGCCCCCCCAATGGCATATAAAATTTTCCGTCTGGACTGCTTTTTATTTCTTACCACAGAGAGAGGGAGAAGGGCATGACTGTCTTTCAAAACTGATTGTCTGTATGAAGGACTAAAGCAGCAGGAGGGAGGGATGGTATTAATGTCAATTTTCAGACCGAGAGGACTCTAGAAGGTGTGGGATGCTCCACATACTTCAAAAGCCTGGTTTTCCTGGCTGGAAGAGATAGCTGGTATGTGATTAAGAACTTGATATCTTTTCACTGTGGTTTTTGGAGTTGCCTTTCTATATACAACTATCTGAAGTAAGGGCAAATTTCCCTAGCTTTCCTGTTTTCATCCTTCTTGTCCTGATCCCTTTCCCTTTGTTCAGTTTTCTCAGTCAGATCTGCCATGGAAATCTTGTCTCCAGCTGGAAAGAGGAGATGTATGGAAACTTTCCAGAGCTGTATGTTGATGCCAGCAGAGGGATGCTCAGCTGGACAACAATCATCTTTTTTAATACAGTTAAATGCAAGGTTATCCATCTAGGAATGAAAATTGTAGGCCACATTTATATAAGATGAAGGCTGTGTTTTAAAAAGCATGGTTGAGATTAAGGACTGAAGGATCAGAATGAATAATCACTGCAACATGAGCTCTAAGTATGATGTGGTAGCAAGACAAGTGTCTGTGTAGTCCTTGATACTATAAATAAAGATCAATCAGAAGCAGAGGTACTGTTACCACCATATGTAGAGAGACAATATACAGTTTTTGTATTTAAACCAAGATAATCTGAAAAGGAGGAATTCAATCTTGCAGGGTGTTTCAAGGCATAGTCATTTTTTTTAGCTCTGCAAAATGAAAATGTTTGATTTTTGTTGTGTGAAAGCTAGAGAACACTTAAAAAATCAAGCTAGCCCATGACAAGTAGTGGTACTGCTTCCTAGGGCCATTGTGGACTTAAATTCAAGTGACTGGATTGGGTGCCCTACAGGGTGGCTTGGAGGCTAGGTACATCTTGGCACCTGGAGCATTTAAGCCTCCTTGGCAGTCCCAAGCCACAGCCACTTCCTTTCCCTGCCACTGCAGAGCTCCCAGCCTGTGGGACTTCTGCAGCACGGCCTGGGCATCAGGACTGTTTGCCCTTTTGGACAGTCCCTCAGAAGGATATGTGGGATGGTGTTGCTGCCTACCAGGTCATGGCTAAAGCTTTGTGGTTGTCTGCTTTGCTAGGTTTTCATCAGGGATTTGAACCCAAGATTTTCATGCCAGGAATGGTGCCAAGAGAGTTTTTTCTTACTATATTATGAACTACTATCTTCTCAATTTGGGTCCATTGAATTTCAGTGAGTTACATAAACTGCCACAATTCCAGCTGGAGACAATCAGTGTAGAGCACTGCTGTTTTAGTGAATAAGTCAATCCCTTGGATTATGAGAGTTAAAGATTCAAGATCCCTGCTTTGAACTGGGATGACTTGAACATCCAGTGTTCATCCATGTGTCAGCCACATCCCTGGAAAGTATTTTGATTGTTAGTCTAATTCTGAGGCTGTTCAGAAGTCTCCTGTAAATCAATGTTTCCATGGAAAGCTTCGGTTTTCATTGAGAAAAGGTGTTTCAAATAAAACAGTATTTGCAATCAACTTTATTTCACATTTTATAAAGCATATTGGCAAATGTCTAGAAAAAAGCTGCAAGAAATACTGGAGTCCTAGAAAATCTTCTTTGCTACAAAACCTTATGCCATTCAGTCATCTTAGTTTATCTTTAAAGGTAAATGGCGGCTGTTTACAGGAGATAAATGCCTAAAAAAGGAGCAGATTTACCAGGAGATGTTTGAACTTTCTGAAGGCATAAAAAACTGCAAAAGGACTGCCATGACTGGGAGCTGAAGCTACTCAAATTCTGAATAGAAATCAATGGCAAATGTTTAAGGTAAGGATAATCAACCACTGGAGCACCTTTTAAAGAAATCGATTATGCGTGCCAGCAACTGCTGTCATTAAACTAGGATAATTTAAAACTGTCTCGAGATTGAGCAGAAGGTTTTTCTATAAAGTAAGTTTTAATTCAAGTGGAATTTCTGAACTTGCTGTAAGAATCATTTGATGGTATCCCATGGTCTGTCTTATGCAGAAGGTCAGAATAAGTAATCATATTTATTTTTCTAGATAAAGTTTTGCGATTACTTTTTGTGTCATAAGTTACTGTGAATGATAGTAATAAAAAATATTAGGTCAAAGAAAATGATTTCTCATTAGTAATTCTGTCAAAATCTACTTAAATGAAACAAAGTTGTTTCCCATGCCTATTACGTATAACTTAGGTGATTTTTTAAAAAAAAATTATTTCTTTTTACATTTTTGTTAAAACATTCAATTATTCATTATAAAACTTTGGCTTTCTATTTTCCCGTTATAATGGTTGAGAAACTTTAGACAAGTAGCTTTGCTTGACTCAAACATGTATTTTGTATTTCAGAACTGAAAGAGTCTGTATCTTGTCATCCGAGCTCAAATGACAGGATTCAAAGGAAAGATTCTGAACTCACTCTCTGGCACTTTTCCCCACACTGGAGAGCACACAAGCCCTGGGATTACATGCCAGCTTTCTCCCTTGAAGGTCTGCGAAGTAGCAGTCATAGTTCTAGGGAGCTGATAGAAAAAAACCTGTAGATTTTTGTTTATGTAGATGTTCATTAGTTATGTTTAACAAAGAATAACAAATTGACGCAATAAAAGCAGAAAATAGCTGACAAACACAAATTAATATCAGATCACTTCACTGCTGAATAGGGTTATAGCTGGCTACAGCAGCACACTAATGCTGAATCTCTCCAGTACCAGTGGTGATACAGATCAGTGATCTGTGATCTGCACAGGAAATAAATTACTCTGATCAATTTCACTGCATTTTCACTGAGATTTTGCAGACAATTTCCAAAGGGTATATAGATATGTGCCCATACAACTGTCCCCAGAGATGAAAGAGAGAGGTTACGAGAGGATTTTAATCATAAATATATGATGATTTGTTTTCAAAACATTCCTCTTCTTCATCTTTGACTAAGCATGCCATGGATAAGGAAAACTTCCAGGAATATGTAGAGATGGTGTACCTAAAACCACAGAGATGGTGCTCTCAAATGGCATCCCTCATGTTTTCTTACTGTGTGGTGAATCTAACACACTGTTAAAAATACATTTCTTTTGAACATTTCCCAATTACTGTAAAATGAAAAGCTTGTAAATGGATTAAGTTTCAAAGAAGGTTCTGTGTATGCTTTGGATTATCTGAGTCTCTGCCTGAACTGGTTTTTATTTCCAAAATAAACAGCACCATCTAAAAAAGTCTCATGTGGAAGGCTGTAGTAATCTTATTATTTTCAAAAATGTGCATGCTGTGACTTCAGAATCCACCTCTATTTGTTTTGGCATCCCATTTCAGATAGTCCTAAAGATGAACAGGCGTCTCATAACCCCTGAATCTTAGTTTCTCATGACTTCCTGGAAAAGAGGAAGATTGCTGCTTACAATGAAGGAAGTTCATGTTCAAATGCAGTCTCTCGCACAGTGAAAACATTGCCACTAGATCTCCATGACTCCAGAAGCCTGTGTGCCTCAGCAAAAGGTGAAGGGTTACTCTAGGTCTTTCCCCAGTTCAAAGCTGAGGGATGGGGAGCGGAAAAGAGGAACGATGGCAGGGCTGGGGAGGGTTGGGTGAGATCAAGAGCTTAGTTTTAATTCCAAAAATAGTGCTGAGCAATGAAACAGGAATTGATTCATTGTCTCAGTTACCAGACCTGTTTCTGTGTGTAATTCCTATTAGCCTACATTGTGTTTGTGGTCACCTGGCCTATCAACCTATAGAGCTGCATATGAAATATCCCTCTTCTAGGGCTGGAGAGAAGAAACCATTTTGGATCCTGATTTGAAGAGTCTGAAGCACTGGACAGGTGGTGGAGCATACTGGGTGGCAGACTGGGGTCCCCAGCTGGGAGAGCTGCCTGTGAAACTCCTCCATGGGAATGATTTATTATTGCAATGCATTTCCCTCTGATTACACAGCAAGCAACAATCATCTTCAACTGCAGACGTATCTGTAATGATGAATGTGTCAGAAGGAATACATTGCCTTCTTGGAGCACCAAAAGAAAGCGTTACATTTTTCTAGGCTACTGCTGTAGTTATTCTGTTAGGTTTGAGTTGCTGCCAATATATGTCATGGACAGGAATCGACCTTCAGGGATGTGCTCAGATGCAGACCTTCAAAACATTCATCTATTTCATTAATAAACTCAGATCCACATAAGGAGCTGGGCACTGCAATGCCAGACCTTTTGGCATGCTTCCCTCCCGTGACAGAGCCCTGAAAAGCTTCCTTTGTAAGGAGCTGCGTGCCTTGGAGAGGAAGGTCTGAAAGCTCACTTGCTGGGAAGGAGCTGCTTATTTTTGGTTAACTGGAGGCAGGGAGAAAAAAAAGAGGGCTTAATAAAATGGAACACTTTCTTCTACTTTGTATTCCTAGGCTCAGCGTTGGCCCAGCTTGCTGCCCTGTGCTTCTCAGACTTGAAGGAATACTTTAGTGGCCCAGGAATGCCTGCCTTGCTTTACATCCTTGTCTGTCATGTCCAAGAAGATTCAAGCATCCATCTTCCATTTGAATCTGTAAGAGCAGCTGACTCAGCTAAAACTCTTCTGCTTACTGGGCTAAACAGAGTGATCACTTAACCTTGTGTTTGGAGCACTGACAAAAGGTAGTAAAAATCAGCGCTGGTAGTTGGTCCAGCTAATATCCAGGCATGCACAGGTATCTGCTGCTCCAGTCAGGTATCCAGTGGGCAAGGAGCTGGTTTTTTGCCCCAGACTAATTTAGTGGTTCTTGAAAAGTAGGAAAAGTTCAGTCAGGATTTTTTAGGAGACACTGCTGACAGCCTGATCTCACTGCCAGTGTGGAGCATGGTTGGGAGACACCATGCTGCACCCCTCCAGGGGTATGGTCTGCCATGCCATAGCATTCAGCCCAAGTGCTGTGGCCATGGGGTGGACTGCTAAAGGTGCGTTGTGCTGTCTTGCTGGCAATGCAGCCAACAGAGCCCAGATGGAAGGTTTGCTCTGAGAACCCATATTCCTCAGGCCAGACAGGCAGAGGAATATTTGTTTATGAGATTTTGAATCTCATCAGAGCTTGGGGATGAACTGAGAGACTCCCTGGTCAGCACTCAGCAGGCAGAAGTAGCTCTAGCACTGCAGCTGCAGGTATGTAGGCACTAGGGATGTTTTATCAGTCCTATACTTAGTCATCTCCATGCAGTCCTATTACTGCACAGTGAGCCTGAGCCCAATACCTGCAGACTTGAGGTCCCAGATCAGCTACCATGTAAGTTTTCCTTAACTCCTTTAAGTAGAATATTTTTCTCTGTCATATTGTATGGCTGCTTCTCTGTCCTTATGGCAAAAAGTATGGATATGTTGCATATGTTTTGTTGTCTTACTGCATTATAACTTTTATTGAAACTTACGTCACAAGTGTGGGCCCATGGGAAATGAGACCTATTCAGTGCTGCTAACTTCTGCTGAAGATGCTTGCTCACATTTTCCCCTTGCTGCGGACTACTGACCTGAAGTTAATCACCTTGCCTTTCTGTTTAACCCATTACAGTCTCACAGTTGATTTACAATACAGAAAATAGCTAGGACTACTTAAAAGAACTTGTTTATTACTAAGAAAAACAACCAGAAAAAGAAACCTTGCCTTGCTTTTTCCTGAACACAAACGTTATATCTGCCCAGCTCCTTATTTTTTTCTTTTTTCTTTTTTTTTTTCTTTTTTCCTTTTCTTCTTTTTTTTTTTTTTTTTTTTTTGCACTGGCCTGAAAATCAGATAAATTTGCCGTGTGTTTAGGTACCTTTGCCTTTTTTACATACACCAGCAGTAAGCTGCTAAATGAAGCAGTGTAAATGGAATACCATGCATTTCCACACAAAGTTTTAAGGCTTTTTGGCCAGCAAACAGGGTTTGCTTCTTCCTGGAAGCCAGATGCAGGCAATTTTTTTTTCCTGTGCTTTGTTCCCCACGGTCCTTTCAGGCTGTCGTAGTCTTTGCTCTTGGTCTTGAAGACCACACAGCCGTCAAGGTTGCTAAACAAGGAGGGACCTGGGGAGCCAATGGCTCTGAGCAGGATTGCCGCTCTGCACTGACAGTGCCTGCAAAGGGCACTGACCCTGCCGAAAACACCTGATTAAGACACAGCAGCATCTGACATCTAATTGCTTTGTGTGGGAGTTTTCAGTGAAACTTCCTGAGAGTTATAACGTGCAATTTATGGCACTTCGTAGAGCCCGTCTTGTTATTTAATTGATTCCAGGCTGGTACTTACTAAGAAAAATGCTGTTCGTGGGTGCTTGAGCTGTTTATTATCCATTAATAACTGCGTGGGTGGACAGCTATATTGTGCTGATCAATACAGGGAGCTGCGCTCCTGAATCAGAAGGGTGTGGGGAATTTGGCACCCAGGATGTGCAGAGAGGAGAGCTCTCTTCTTGTCTTACAAAGGTCCTTCTTGCCCTTGCTCAGCTGGCATAAACCCTTACAGGAGCTCATCGTTTCCAGCTGTCTGGAGAGGCAGGTTTGCACCAAGCATGAAAGACAGGCTGTGCATTAGTGCTGAGCCACCTCTCGCAATTGAGGAGCAGATTAAAACAGGACAGCAAATATCTGTGCTTTAGTCTGGGAAAAGGTGCTGCTTTTCAGTGTTTTCTTGAGTTTTAAAATAGCAGATTTCTTTTTTTGTCTGCTTTATACTCACTACATAATTACACTGAATGCAAATTTTAAAGTATAAATATTGAAATAAATATTTGCACTAAGAAGACAGTAGTTAGTTATACTTCAGTTTCTGTGCCGGTATAATTATATAATGTCTAGCATGTCGACATCTTTGTCTTCAGCTCTTTCAATGAGACTGGAAAATATTTTCAGTTGTACATATGTATGTGTATATGCATATGGAGAGCACATGAAGATATTAGAGACGTTGAAATATCTATGGCAAACTGGGAAATTACTATTTTGTTTTGTTATGTATGAAAAAACCTTGTTTCTACAGCTTTCTATGAAATGAGAAATCTTGAAAGCTGTTTTCAAAATGGCATGTTATGTGGTGCACAACATCCACTGATTTCATATAACACCACATAGAAATGAATAAGAAAAAGCAATGAATAAATGATAGATTTGTAGAAGATGGAATTTTTATTTTTACAGACTTTTTCATTTCTGGTTTTGAATTGCTTCTCTGATATGTGTGTCACTGCAGGTATGACAGTGAAAAAAATAAAACCAACCCAACCACAGCTTCATTGTCATGTAATGTCTTGACAAATATGCAGATGGGATGTGTTCACAAATTTTACTGGGCTCATATTTGCTCTGAGCTGAAGGTTAGTTTTGAATTTGTTTCAGATGAGTTGATGACTTGATGAAAAACCACAGAAGTCAAAGATAAAAGTCATAGCCCTCCCCATGTAAGTTCTAAATTTTCATCTAGGTTCTTCCTTTACATGCTTTGCTTTGGGGCAGTAGTAATCGCTATCATTAACATATTTTGTCATCAACAGAGTGTGATCAATTTTAGCCACTGAGGAACTAGACAATTTGAAGGCATTGACCTAGACATGAGAGGTACTTTATCTCATTAGAAGATAATCAGCATTATCTGGGCCCCTGAGGAATTATTGTTTCATGATTAGGCCCATAACCTAATGGAAAATAAGCCCCTTGGAGGAGGTAGCTTTGAAAAGTAGGCAAAAGGTAATACAGCAGCAGAAGAGCTGTGCAATTGAAATGACTTTAAACTAGAGTCTCCTGGCAAATGAACAACCAAGGGTGTATTTTCTTTTTTATTCAATATATTTACTGCTTATCCTTCACAGTCACAACCTAAGTGTTCAGCATAACAGAAAGAGCAGTGGCTTAAATGGAATTAAATCCAAATATGTTATTTTTTTGTCCCTCCTGCACAAAATGTAAAGTAAGAGAGGAAGGGGAAGGATGGAAATGGAAAAAGTGCATGGAAACTACTTCCTTTCCCTTCCGTGCCCTTTGGGGCTTTGTCACTTTAGGCCTTTGCAAAGAGATTAGCAGTTTCCTTTGAAAGGCTCTTCTTATTTCAGGTTAGCATTCATATGAAGTAATGTTATTACAAAGTGACTTTCCTGGGACCTTCAACAAGATGCATGCTAATAGGGAGTGATGAAGAAGAGCTAACATGATGGGGATGTCAGAGAGTGTTAGCACAGCAGTGTTGTTTTCCAGCTTGCAGTGCACCAGGCCGGAGTTCTTTTCCATATTTCCTTGTTCACTTCACACGAAGAGCCTTTGTGGGCAATGAAGAGGGCAGCTTCATGCCAGCCATGACCACTGCAGAGCCGGGAAAGAAGACTGTTCTCCTATGCCCTCAGGAAACTTATCTCAAAGGTGTTTATGCTGCATTCAAGGACATGCAAAACTGGACATCACAACATCAGCAGTAGCTTTTTTAAGAACCAAATGTTCTCCCAGAGGAGGCTGGGAGACTAATGACACTCCTGGACACAAAGCAAAGGCATAAGAACCGATTAATTTTGTTTTCTTCTTCCATGCAGTTTGCAACTTTGCATAATGGATTTCTCTCCTCCCATCTCTACTTTTTCTCTCATCCCTAGCACAACCTGTGTCAGGAGTACATCTGAGATTATGACTCTGACTGTGAGCACAAGCAACTAATTAATCATTAAGAAGTAAATTTTTTCCCATCATAACACCATTTACAATAATTATTGTTACAGCTGCATCTATAGAATCTTACAGACACCAAAACCCTGGAGCTGTGCACAACTGGGCTGGGAAGAACCTCATTTAACTGTAGCTGCTCAAAAGAAGGTCTTCTGAGCTAGTCCTTCTGGCTGTCGTTATCATAAGTAGAGGCAGAAATAACTGTATACAAAGAGGTCTTCAACCCATTTAAATAAGGATCCTGTTCTGGAGAAAAATATATTTCTACATTGCTCTTAGGAGGATGCCCTACTTTTGACAGATGAAGCATGACATGCCTCATCTTTTCTTGCTGTGGCTTCATAGGTCTTTGCAAATACCATTGAGTCACTTTTCAACCTTTTCCACTCTGAACTGTATCTGCCCAGGTATTAATGCATATTTTAGCATTTATCTTTTAAAATATATATTCCTCCCTTTCATAAATAGTTTCCATTTTCAGGGTCCAAAGTATTAGACTAGCTCTTAATATAAGTGTTCATAAAAATGTAATCATGATGATTGTCTGCTTTGGAGTATGACACAAACATGCCCAGAACAAAAGCCCTGGTAATTTCTGTTCTCTGTGGTGTGCTATGGAAATCTGCTTATGCTTTAGTATGGTGCATCTCTTTAATGTCCTTTGCTCAAGACTGTCAGTAAGCCATACATCCTCTCCCAGTCCTGTGCAAACTTACAATGAGGTGTTTGAATAGCAGTATTCAGCTGGCTTTGTCACCAATATCCATTTGTAATTCTGTTACATGAAGTTTCTCCAGAAGCTGCCTGAGAAGGACCAGTTTCAGTGTACTGCTGTTATGTGCAGCACTCCCTGACACCCTGTGCTTAGCCACACAAAAAATCCACTCAGACAAGCTAGCAATGTGAGAAAACCAAGTTTAGAGAGGACTTCAGATCAATGTGGAGACAGATCTGTTGTAAGCATATGCCTCTTGTCTCTTAAGTCATGTTTGATTTTTGCCTAGAACATTTCAAAACCAGACAATCCTTTTAAAATGACTCCTTCCCACTCAAAAAAGACCAATAAAAAAAACCCAAAGCCAAAACCAAAACCGAACAAAACCAGCCAACCAAAGCAACAAAAAAATCTAAATCAGCATTTTATAGTGGAAAAATGTTCCCAGCCAACTCCATTATTTTGTAATTGTCTATCTCATGACTTCTCAGCATGATGTGAAAGCCTCCAAACAGAAGACATTCTCCTTCTCTCTCTTTTTATTTTTTTTTCCATACGTGCAATGGAAAATATAACAATGAAACACATGGAAAACTTTTGGTTTCTTTATTTTTGATTTGAAGAAGGTAGCATAACAAAATCTGGGATTTGATGTCCATATTTAAATTGTCTCATTTGTATTTTCTATAGAACATCATTTTAGTGACTAAGCGTGTGTACTTCACTTCTCCTCTCATCCTTATTTATCTGTTGGCTACGGGCAGAAACATTGAAGCGTAACCCTCCTGTTGTAACATATGCAATCACTGGCAGTTGCTTAGCCTTTGTTACCTAAAAAGACAGACTGGCCAGATGACCCAGAAGTATCTTCCTTTAAAAGTGACTTTTATGGAGGGAACTCCTTGCTCCTTTGGGCTGCTGGCACTTCTTAGTCTTCTTAGACTAAGAAGTCGACTACTTGTCGACTTCTTAGTCGACAAGTACACTCCCATCTGTAAGTGGAGCTGAGCTAAATCTTCTCTTCTGGAGGGATTTAACTGCTTTGACCTTGCTCCCTATTCTTTTTTAGGCTGGAGTTTTAGCAGGAAGAATTTTATGATGCTACAGATCCATTGTGCCCATACTCCCATAAAATGATTAGGTGCAGCTGCCACCAATAATGATTCCATTTGGGAATATTGCTCCTGTGCCATATGGATCCAATCACCTCTGCTCAGTCCTGCTTCTCAGTGTTTTTCAATTGCAGGCAAAATCATAGTAGTGATTGCGGTGGGAGTCAATGAAAGCCTCTGGTCTCTAAACATAAATTAACTCAAGAACTTTTTGAGACATTCTTCTTTGTCTCCTTTCTTCCTATAATTGCTTCAGATTTTTAAACCTAAGGCTTTGCTTTTGTAGTGATTTATTCAGCACCTTTAGTGAGCTGTTAAAAAGAGTGAAACCTGAGGCATTTCAGAGACAGGAGAGGAAGAAAGGGACAGGGGGAAGGAGGAAAGAGCAAGAGAGGGAAGGCAGTCAGGGAGATGAAGCAGTGGTTGAGGCCAGAAGTAAAGGGTCATTTTTGTTTCTCCATTTCTTTGATGCCATTCTTGCTGGCTTTATTATTCTCCCTGGTTCTGTGTGTTGGTAGAAATGAAGTTGGCAAGCTCCATTGAGAAGAGGGCGGTAAAGTCAATTTCCAAGCACTGCCAACTAGGTTCCTATGTCTAGACAGTGCATACGATGGTTGGCAAAAAGCCAGAAATGGAGTTAATGGTTTTACAAAATAGCAGCATTTCTCTGTATTGATTTTCTCAGGGCATTTCCAGAACTCAGGGAGAAGTAGGGTGTTACATTTTACAATTTTTTCTGCTAATAACAGCTCTCACAAGAAGCACTAAATAAAGACACTTGTGAGTCTGGGGGACGTTGACTAAAGATGTCTCTCCAGAGGGGAGAGGAGGGTAAATATTATTAGATATTACATTAACTGTAAATGTTTCTGGCTGTACATGGAGGTTGAGGTGCAATTTTTGTTGTGTTTGAGCATGATTCTACTCTTTTACAGAAAAATGTAACATTTTTCATTTGCCAGCGGTGAAACTATAAATCTGAGAGGACGGCTTAGGCAGAGAGATGAGAAGTTTGGCACATCCATGTCTCTTTTCCTCTGTGTCCGACCAGCTCTGGCAACAAAGTTTTAAAAATATATGTCGTCAGTGAAATGTACTTAAACCTCCTTCGAAAAGACAAGCAAAAGTTTAGCTTCAGTGCTCTGAATTTACAGGTGCCTTTAGTTGTAGGCTTTCTGCAATGTTAAGTAAACTTAAATACATGTACAAGTAAACAAAAGTACACGCTATAAAACAGGGATGTTTAGGGCTCTGCTTTCCAAAATATATAGAGCAGGGGATTAGATCGTGGCCTTCCATGCTGCGTTCCAGATAGGATTGGCATCTCCACCCTTTTGGAACCCTCATATTTGCAGAAACTTATCCCATCTGTTAAAACTCTCACTGTCAGCATCTTGAGGGCCCCCTGAAGCCATATGTTGGCAATTATAAGATGGTACAGTGTGTGTGAGAGAACTACTTGGTCTGCAGTGGTACACTGACAGTTTGAGTTACATGTGTGGTCTACGATGTGATGGCTGGTATAGCAGGGCCTGAAATCAGGAACCTGCTCTTTGAAGGGAAGAGACAGATCAGAAATAGGCAGACCATGACTTGGGAAAACAGAACCAAGGTACCAATTTATGTCTCTATTGTGATCTTGGCAAGTGTCTTTAGACCACCACTATCTACCTGTAGAAGAGACATGATAGTATTTTCCCACCTTACAGACTATCAGTAGAGTATATGCTTTGCAAAGTATAAGGGACTTAAATGCAGGGCAAGCAAAAGCGTATATTCAAACACATAGATTTATCTGATTGTTTTGAGAAAAAAAGGCATATTAAAAAAGTGATTTTTCTTGATTTCATTATAGAAAGCTGATGGACAGTAAGGTGATGAAGTGGTTGAAGGTGATCTTGGACTGAAGAAGCCACAGAGCAAATGGCAGTGGTGGGAAGCCTTAGACAGATGTGATAAAGATAGGTGTAAAGTCCTAAAAAGGTGGAAACAATAAAAATCCCTCAAATATTAATAAAGGAAAAAAGCAGAAAGAAGAATTCAACATAGACTACCTTATTAAAATTACTTTTTTCCATTCTGGAGCTGCTGGGCTGATGTATCCTGATCCTGACACAGCTGATGCACTGAGATCCACTATTCAGTCACATGTCAAATTGCTAGATTGGCTGTGCACCAGATTTACATGAGCAAGACTGATCCCCAGTCACTCACACTGTCTTCATCTGCTGCATCTGAACTTTGTTTGCTGCTAAAGTGGGGGTGGGACAATATCCTGAGATCCTGTGGAGCTGAAGATACACAACCTGTTCCTACTCCCAGATGCTTTCTAGGTATGTCATATAGCTAGGTTTGCATTCACAAGGCAAAAAGAGCTCAGAATACATTTGGTTGTTAGTGGTGTCATCTCCATAATAAACTAAAAATTTCTTTTGCTTTGATATAGCAGGATGGCTATAAGAGTCTTACCTATTCCCTGTTAACATTTGAATGATAGAAAGATATGGAGGAATGTCTTATTGGAGGCCCTCCTTAGCTTGCGGAAGGAATCTTACAGTTAAAGTGAAAATATTAAGACAGCAGTCACTGGAGGAAGTGAACTGAAGGAGGAACAGAGATGGGGACAAGACAAGGATGTCAAGGAAGTGGTATTCCAGACTTCTCTTGAACTTTCCAGGAAGGCTGGGAAACAGAAAGTTAGGTTTTTTTTCTTATTTTCTTCAGGCATTCTTGCAGCCCTGTAGCTGCTGTAGGGAAACTTTTTTCTTCACTTACTCTCTCTGTTTCACATTTCACAGGGTAGCTCACTCAGTAAAAAAAATAAAATAAACAGAGATACCACATACAAAAACATTTTTATTATTGTTATAATTCACTGTTTAATGCAATGCTTTAACTAGGAATACAACTCAGCAGAAGTACATATACATATATTGCATGTAATTTTAGTTGTGTCTTCAAGATATTTCAGACCCTCATCATCTCAGTCCATCAGTTGTTTTGGTGAAACACTTTCTTTCCTTCAATTCAAACATATTTAAATGTTGCTGAATAACACAGACGTTTTTCTTCCAAATGGAACACATTGCATCCATATTCCCAGTTAATATAACTTTATCAAACTTTGCTTTCACTGCATGAATGTTGTGTATAATATGTGCATATCTATACAGCATATATAAATATAGGTATATAATGTATATATAATCAAGTGGGCCAGTTTTACACAGCTAACCATAAACTTGTGCTTATCTTATTTATATGAGATCAAATGAACGGCATCAAGAATGTGACTAGTCCCCAACTTGTAAGATCCTCAGTTCCCAGTTTTACCGTATGATTTTGGATTTCGCATGTAGTGCATTCCCTTCTTTCTTGCAGTAGTCTTTTCTTTTGAAGAAAGGAATGCAGTCGGTTTTTTATATAAATGAATAACATGTTTTCCATACCCTTAAGTTAAAAAAAGTCTCAGGAAGAGGTTAAGTTTAAACTCGTATACAGAGCTTGAAGAGTAATCGGACATTCATCGTAGATATATTTACATTGTAACCTTATCTGGAAAGTATTACACATAATGTATTATTTGTTTATACAGTCAAGGTAATGATGGTGGTCATGTCAAAACACGTTACCTAGAGGTATTTACAAGCTGCTAGTCTCCAACTTACCAACCAAGTCTGCAAAGTGGCACCAGAATTAAGGAATAAGATAGAAGAATGTATGTTCATCAGCAACCATGGCACTTTCACCAGTGTCTTTATTGTTATTACTACCACTTCTACTATGATGTGCTTCAGAGAAGGGCTGTCTTTGGGGTAGAGGTGTAGAGATAGATCCTTCAGTGGGGGCATAAATTTCCCCCTGCTCCCTGCAGCCTACCTGAGCTGGAGGAGCAATTCAGCTGTGACCTGCCTGTTCCTTTGCTAGTTAGGGCATGGCAAGCTTGCCCCCCTGTGCTTTCTTCAGTGCTGCCAGGTGAGTCAGTCCAACTGCTAAACATCCAGCGAAATCCTTCCTTCCAAAGGCCACTGAAACACAGAATGTGATCATACTGCCTCACTTATCACCCACAGCCACTTCCCACAGTGTCAGAGCTCTTTAGGGTGTCTCAAAGAAAAAAATTTCTGTGTGCTCCTGGACAAGTACAGTCGAAAAGAAACAAGAAAAGAAAAAAGAAACTCACTATAGGAAGATGAAAAAGAGTTGTTACCTAATAGCACTTTTTAGGTTATGGAGAGCTTTGGAAAGCAAAAGGACACCTTTATTTTGTTAATACCAGAATGAAATGTGTATAACAAACCTACACAGTATTCCGAAACATGAGGCCTGAGAGAATTGATAAGCTCGTGTAACCCACTGGTTGTACAGTGTTGCCAAAGAGGCCATAGCAAAAGGAAGGAAATAAAAATATAGGTGAAATAATTGAACTGGTTGTGGTAAATGTTTCATGTCCAACTCAGCCTTGTTATAATTACATTCTTAGGCTTCATTTCTCAGTGAATACTCTGCTAGCAAGCACAGGAATGAAAAGGGAATCGAGAGAATGGAGGGACCGCGTTACCATTGCACATAACATAAAATTAATCCATGCACATTGCAACATGATATTCCACCACAAGAATATCCAGTCTTTGTCACTATCTGCAGTTGTTTCATACGGAGATCACAAAACTGGGAAAGAAGAGAAATGATTTGGTTTTGTTTCACACAAGGGTTGGGGTTTTTTTTAGATCCAATTTAAAGGCCATGCAGAAAGGATTTATGGAACCATCTCACTCTACACAGCAGTTTGAGCTTCAGTGGAGGGAGATTTGCATGCTAGGGAGGGCAGAATTTTGGTGGGGTTAAAGAGTTTGGATACCAGCATTCACAGTGCTTGAAATGGAAGAGAAACTGCATGCCATGCAGCTGCAGGGCACACTCATTAAAGGGGGGCAGGTATAAAGCTTTTTGTAGAGACTGTGACAAAAGAGAAAAGGCAGGCACAGAAAGGAGAAAAGAAGCGGCAGCAAATTAAGGACAATCCCTCAATTTCCTTCAGGGAAAGGTTTTTTAAAAACTAAAAAAACCTAAAAAAAAAAAAAAAAGTTTCTTAAAAGTCTAGCGCTTTTCATGATATACGAGAACAATGAAAGTAATAGTGCATAGGAATCATACCGCAAGCAAGTGCCTCCAGACATGTTATATAAAACATCCGTAGACCCAGGGGTGAAAAAAAGCTTCTTTTTAGCATCTCAATTTCTACTGCCTGCGCTACTGCCAGCTGAGAGTACAGAGCCATCTAGGAGGGATCCTTACAAATATCAAAGGTATTAGACTCTAAGCCCACTAACTATCAGCAAACATCCCCCACCTGGGACCAGAGTTTCTTTTCCTTCTGTTTCTTTCCTAAAACTGTAGCTTCTCTCAAGCGGCACCCTGATTTGTCAAAACCCAAAAATGTTTAGGAACTATTCTCAGGAGAGAGGGAAAAAAAAAATTAGCAGCATTCTTCATCCCCAGCTCCATTATGCCAGTTTTGCAGTATGATGGCTATAAGAATGCTACATTTATCTGCATCATCCTGAAAGGCCAGTACCAGCATGACTTTTGGTAGCAAAAGTGACAAGAAGAGGTGCTGCTACTCAAGGTAAAGAATTCTAAGTGCGCCACCCTCACACCACAGGAAAAATCAAGAGCTGCATCTTCAGGCAGCACTGGGGCAACCATCACATCCATAGGAATGAAGAACAGGGGTCAAAATCAGTCAAACAAAAATTGCCCATTGCCTCCTGCCTCTTTCCATCTGCGATATCCAGGGTTTCCTCACCTATGTGTGAGCCGTTCTCAACACAGCCACACACACTAAAGGCAACAACTCTTACCAGTATGTTTTTCTCCACCAGAAAAATATAAAACAGAGAGCTGATAGATTTAACACTTGCTTTTCTCTTCTTGCTTTGTGGATGCCAAAACCTGATCCCTGATGTCCATTTGAGCACTCCTGTCCCCATGAGTATTTGTGAGGCAAAAAAGAAAGAAAGACAAAGCAATCTAACCTATATAGATGTGTTTGTTGCCTTTGGAATATTTTTCATCAGGCAATGTTCAAACTCTGTGCTATCTTTGAGCAGATCATCATGATTCCTAGTTAATCAAATGAAAATCTCAAACAGAAAGGAAGCTGACAAAATGTTTTCTTGGGTACTGTCCTTACTGCAAAACAGATTTCTGGACATTAATTCAGCTTTTTCTTTCTTTCATTCTTTCTTTTGTTTTCTGTTTTTTACGGCAGATGTCTTTAATACTCAGAAAAGGTGCCAGTTGAATTGACATATCTTCAGCCTGTTGCTGTCTCCCTGGAGAGTGAAGGTAGGGCTGGCCTGTGACAGTACAAATCACACCCCATGGGCTGCTGACGTGACAGATCCTGCTGCAGCAGAGTTGCTGTCAAGGGTTTGTTGGGCCTTTTCAATTTTAGTCTGTTTCTGGAAATAATTAAAAGGAAGAAAAGGAGAGGGGAAGAAGTGCTAGCTGCAGTTTGTTGTTGTTTTGTTGGGGTTTTTTTTCTGAGTCACCCGCAATTTTCTCAATTGCTATGTGAAATAAAAGTGGCCAGAGCAGCACATGGTGTGCACGTGCTGCTGCAATCCCCTAGCCAAGCCCAAGGCGAAGATGTGGCAGCATCAGCAAGGGCCACCTGGGGCCTTTGGGGTGTCAGGGTGCAGGTGACAGCCAGGGAAGCCAGAGGAGGTACTCAGGAAGCGCTGCTCTTCAAGGCCAACATCTAGATCTCAGAGAACTATCAGTCAGAAGGAAAGTGAAACCCAATGAACATGGTTTGGGACACAAAGGAACAACATGAAAATTCAAAAGGTGTTCAGAAGAATAAATTATTTTGTGGCTCTGAAAGATTATCCCACTTTTTGTCTTACTGAGACAAAACTACCTTAGGACCTGAGAGATTCCCAGAGAACTCAAGACAGGCTCTGTCTCCTCTCTGCCTCTTGTAGGAAGTAGACAGTGCCATGAGTAGGTGTTGGCTCGGCACCTCCCACTGGCTGTCAATGAGCACAACACAGGCAACATCCCATGCAATACCTTGAATGTTAGATGATTATTTTCCATGTATATAAACCATGCTGGGGTGTCTGTTTGTATGCCAGTGCATACATGTGTAGGTGCATTATGGCATCTATTTTTTCATTGCTTAATTGGCTGTGAATGTGGATGTACCACAGAAACATTGAGCTGGTTCAAGGTGGAAACACACAGGACTGTGTGCCCTGCAAACCTTTTAAATGTAGTATAACAGAAACTAAAGCATCTTGTCCTTTAGGATCAAAAGTGGAGGTGGTGTTAGGGAAGAGTGTTAGGAAGCTTCAAACTGAAAGTTTGTCTTTTTTTCTTTTGTTATTGTTGTTTGTTTGCTTCATGAATGCAAGCTCCAAAATATCTGGTTTTCTGTATAGTATTTTGAATATCATCGCATCACATGATGAAAAAGTATAATTGTAATCTATATCTTGCACATCTTAGCCTATAGAAGTGTCCTTAGCTGTTAAGGGAATTAATAATTCATGAACAAGTGACAGCTTCAAAGGTCAAAATACAGGATTTTCACGCCTGTTGAAAAACTGAAGTTAAAAGATTAAATAACAATATAAAACCCATTATTTACCAATTTGAGTACCTGTACTATTTATACCCGCAGCAATTGCTGAAAGAAAGAAGCACGTGTGTTTCTTTCATGAAACTTCTCTAAAAGAGAACGATTCAGAAAATTAACAGATTTCATTGTATCTTGGGTTTTGTCTGGGTTACTTAACACTGTAAGAGAATGAATCATCTAGAAGTGATCGTGTAAGTTTTTCCCTTGACCTGTCAAGATAAGTCTAGTGAATGTAGTTTTGAAAGGCAAGCAGCACTCGGTTTTGCAAGCTTTATCATTGAGTTATTCTTTCTTACAAGCAGGAAGATGAAAATAGTGATAGTAAATATGACTCAAGGCGAGTGAGGGTTGTAAAATTAGATCCTTGGCTGCATGGAGACACTCAGATATATTAGGATGAAATCACTAGGGGTATAAAATCAATGAATGCATATTAAGACACATTAATCCTGAGTTTAATGTAGCCTTAATTTACTGCAGTTTAATCCTCCTCATTTTCACTTTCTGCTAGGAACTTGTACTTCGAAACATGAAAATTGTCAGATTGCCAATGTGCTTTGACACTGTGTTCCAATAAGCTTGTCAAATGTAAATTTCAAGTCAGCAAGATTAATTTCCCTGTAATCTTGAAGGCCAGATATTTTGAAGTGCATTTTGGAAGACTCTAATGTGGTAACATGAAATAACAGAATAATTGGGTGTCCTATTTGGTAGGTGGCTTTCACTCCAGAAGACAGTCCCTCAGAACACTGTGCAGCAAGCTACTTTTTGGGGTAACAAAATCTGTAGGTGTACCTTCATAGTGCCTTGAAGTTAGATTTACTAAGAAGGAGGTAACTAGAATATACATAACTCAGACAATTGCTGTTTTCAGCAACCTGATAAACTTCGTCTTGCCCACACAGTGCTCAGTTGTGCTACATTAAATATCAAACATTGAAATAGTAAAATATTTGCCAGGCAGAAAGAATTGGAATTTGAGCTGGTGTGGAGTAGCAGATAGTACTTGAACTTGATCCGTGTCAGTCCCCCAACCAGACTATTTCAGTATCTGGTTTTGTGTAATCACTGTTTTCCTCTCTGCCTTTTTATTAGCATTATCCCTTGGCTTACAGTCAAAATATTGCTCCCAGCTGCTACAAAAGGCGATGTAGCCAATATCTTTTCCACAAAGTAAACATCTTGTCCAGGATACACCCAGGAAGGACTCTGGGTTCACACTAAGGGCTTAGTCAGAGCTTGATCCGTATAGGCACATCAGTCCATTAATTCTTTTCCTCAATAAATGAGTGTGGATCATTTTTTGACTGGTCAAGAGCATGACCATCTAATACTGAGAATTCATTCTGTGGAGCCTCATTATACCTCTCTGTCTGTACATCCATCTTTAAAAGGATATAGCATCCATTTTTCTAGTAAGAACCTGGTTTCTATTCTTCAGCTGAGGCCCTTTGTTTGGCCACTATGGTGGCTGACTGGATAAGATCTTTGAATTTAGGACTTTTGATATTCAGTTTGTATGCCCTGGACAAGTAAGGTACAAAAAAGAAAAAAGCTGATGGGAGTAAGAGACAGATCCACTGGTGGATGTTACATGACAAACAAAGTGAACAAAATTGTCTCAAAAGCTTTGGTTTACACAGGTACTGAAATAGTCTTGGGGTGTAGAAATCTGGAAAAGACCTTCTTTTCACTTTTATCTTGAGGGGATGAAGGAATCACGGAACAAAAGCCCCTTAAACTGGGGCAAGCAACAGACTTTGATACACAGGTTAAGCAACGGTTGCACATTGAGCATAAGTGCACTTTCAGAACTTATGCAGTTTTGGAAATGGTAGTGTCAAAAACAACATAAAATAACTTTCATCAGAATTTATCTAACATTAAAGTTCTTTTATGACAGTGTCAAAAAAGCTTTAGGCAACTTTGAGCTTTAGAAATCTTCCTCCATGATTCATTTAAAATATGTAACGATCTTCCAAACTGCCATGCTTCTTCGCCACAGTTGCTGTTAAAATTTCTCTTTTTTTCTTTTTTCCCCAGGTGAAGACATATTAAATAGACATAAGGAAAAAAAGAAAAAAAAGAAAGCAAAGAACAAGGATTTTGCACAAAATGACCAAAAATTGTCGATTCTAAAGCCCTTCTGCAGAATACTTGCAGAAAAGAAGGAACTGTGCTTCCAGTCCATATCTTTGAATAATTCCTCAAACATCTCCATGTCCTCAAGATTTGTTTTCAATAATTTAAAAAAATGTTTCTAAGTGTAGTTCTCAGGAGTGGAGCTGATGTCCCATGTCCACTAACATCCTGGATTGCACATTCTGTAGAAGAGCATAAAGTGCTACGGCATTTATCTAGCTGGGATTTTTTTAATTTAATTTGGAACTTCTTCACCCTTTCCATTATTATTTTTATTATTATTTTTACCTTGTAGCTCCTATATTCTTGTAATGACACATAAGAAGGTGCTTAAAGGTCTTCTTGAAGGTAGCATTGCAGAGTGCATAACAAGCAGGATTAATGGTGCTGTTGATATAACAGAGCCAATAACCTATGGTCCATACAGTACCAGGGATGCAGGATGTGCAGAAGCTGTTGATGAGTACCATCACATTGTATGGGGTCCAGGTGATGATGAAGGCCAGGAGGATGGCCAAAATAGTCCTTGTCACTTTTTTCTCTCTAGAAGGAGGTGGTTTCTTTTTGGCTGGCTGCTTTGTCATCTTGACGATTTTCCGGGCTACACTATTCTGCTTCTCCTCCCCACTAGTGCCTACAATCTCCACAGTAGTGTTGGTGGGGGCACAGCAATCACCCTTTTGGGACTTGGTGACTATCCTGATGCATGTCAGCTTGGAGTTCCCCACTTTGAGATGGTCTTGGGAGGCAGAAGCCTGGCTGAAATCTTTGGCAGCTTCATCTTCTTTCATGTTGGAAGCGACCACACTGACAGAGGTGGAGTCATTGGAGCTCTCCTTCTCCTCCCCTTGAACACAGTTCTCTGCCACAGTCTCCCCAGTGGCTTTTCCATTCTGAATTTTGCTGTGCTCCAGCCCATCACCACTGGCTGGGATGTTGTTATTGTTTGGTTTCACTATTTTACTTTGGACAAGGCTGGGGGAAACTGTGTCTTGGTTTTGGGCAGCTTCCTTTTTTCCTTTCTTTACCCGACTCTTACTGGCTTGAGAGATTTGCCAGTAAAGGACAGTCATGATGATAACAGGCAAATAGAAGGCTGCAATGGCAGTACCAAAAGTGACAGCAGCATTGGAAAAAAACTGGATGTAGCAATCCCCATCTGGGACAGTCCTTCCCCCCACAATAAACTGCCAGAAGAGAATTGCAGGAGCCCACAGGATGAAGGACAGCACCCATGCAGCTGCGATCATCATGCCTGCCATCTTAGTGGTCCGCTTTACAGGATAGGTCAGAGGCTTAGTGACACAAAAGTATCTGTCAAAGCTGATAATGAGGAGGTTCATTACAGAGGCATTGCTGACCACGTAGTCAAGAGCCAGCCAGAGGTCACACACGACAGGCCCCAAAGGCCAGTACCCTATCACAGTGTAGAGGGTGTATAGGTTCATTGAAAAGATGCCGATGATCAAGTCAGCGCAGGCCAAGCTGAACAGGAAATAGTTATTGACAGTCTGTAGGTGCCTGTTGACTTTGATTGACACCATGACCAGTATGTTCCCAATTATGGTGACTAGGCTGAGAGACCCTGCTACCAGGACAATAAAGACCACCTCAACAGTTTTATAGGGGCTCTCCAAAGCCATCACATTTTCAGCGGAAGAGTTTATGTACGTTGAGTTATTCATTTCTGTTCTGCTAACAAGTTACCCAGTTATCACTTAAGCCTGCAGAGGAAAGAAAACAAAACAGATACCATCGTGGAATTAGTCCCTCTGCCTTTAGAAAATGGATCCCTGAAAAACTACCTGGAAAGAGTTTAGAGGTAGAAGATGTGTTCAGAAAGACCAGTCAACTTTGGCTAATGAAAGCAGCTTATAACATATAATATCCCTTTAGGAATAACATACCATTTGAAGCTAGATCTACATCCTTAAGTTCTCATACGCATTTTTCTCTATGTCCTCTTACAAAACTAATGTATACTTTAAAATTTTGGAACCAGACCTGTATATTGTTTTCTTTCCTACCTCTTTGACCATTTCAAACCCTATTGCAAATAAGAAAGTCCAGCCCTGAGGGTATGCCATGTTTGTAACCTGAGGTGAAGATGTGATTTACCAGGAGACATCACGTGAAGGTGACTTTTCCATCTTTCTTTCATGTTCCACCTGAGTATGCTGCTCTGAGGTTTACAGAACAAGTTTGTGTTATATCTCCCTCTCATTTTCTTACAATGTAGTTACTTTTCTTTTTCAACATTTGCAAAGACTTTGGCACTTCATGAAACCAAAGTTATTAGCCTGCCAATAAACAAAAAAAGGATAGGTCTGTTGAAGTCCATAGAATTAGTAAATTCACCTCAGTTGAGCATGCAGCTATTCTTTTCCATTTAAGTGAGATTAAGGTTATTTTTTACATCCTTTAGACTATTTGCACCTGAAAAAGGGTTATTGTTTGGTTTTTTTTAACATGATGAGTTTATCTCTTGGTGATTGCTTGCTTGTACTTTTCTATATTTTTTCAAATCACATTATATTTTAACTGTATCACATAAAGCTACAACAGAAGCTTTGACATAGATGGCATAGTAATGATAAAGAAACAGGTAAAAATCAGTTCTGTTTATGCACAGCAATTCTTTTTGTGCCATGTATAGCCCACCATGAGAACTCAATGAATAGTGATTAAACTAGTAGCAATATACGTTTGATAGAAGACCAAGAAAACAACACATTCTTTTGCCTTCAGGGTATGTGCTATCCTTTTGTGCATCCCCTGGAATTCAATAGAATGCACTGGAATTCTGCAATCACTCTCTGAGCACTCATTATTCATGAGCTCTGCTCAGGGGATTATTGAGGCATGAAGGCCAGATATGACAGAGAAGTTATATTGTTTCTAATTGGAACATTCTCTTTTTCCCCCACCCATAAGGCATAACTTCTTTGGGATAGAGGTTCTGAAAGCGGTGGCACAATCAGAGAAAGAAAAAAATCCATTGTGTTTGGCTCCTCTATATATCAGGGATTAAGGAATCCTCCTCTGGCCCCATGTTACTGAAGTGAGCAATGTATTTTCAGTGTTATTTCAGCACTGCATATTTTCTTTCAGATGAAAAAGGAAGAAGATAATGCAAAATGTCAGCACAACAGCAAAAACCCTTCTAACCTCTAAGAAAAAATAAGCAAGTCTGTCTCCATAGAAAACTCAAAATGCTATACCAGGGTAAAGGCTTTCTGTCTGAGGCAACTCTGTAATCTTGTATATATATGCTTAAATACAAATAAAGAAATACAACTGGCAGAAGGTGGGGCTCATGAATTTGCCTTTGCTTTTAAAACCAGCTAAGATTTGTTTGCTCATAGAAATAAATAAAGGCTAGACTGAATTTTTTTTTCCTACTGTCTATTCTCAGGAACCCTCTTAAAATCCTTGGGATCACATTTGAGAGAACAAAACTGTGGGGATGTGCTTTAATTACATATGTGATTTGTATAGCAAGCAAAAGCTGAATGGTATGTAACAGAATTTATACTCCATGAAAAAGAGAGACAGGAGAATAGCCCAGACACCTTTAATATATAGGACTGTCATTTCAGCAATTCACTGTGTGCTTTTGACCCAAAACCTCACAGCTGAGCAGCTGTCTGTTTAGATGCGTAAGATATCAATTCTTCCAGACAAGTTAAGAACTTTTCCCAAGCAGAAATGCTCAGGAACATTCCTAACAGAATGCACTCAGTGAGATGTACTGATTTCAAAGCAATTTCTTCTGAAAAGTTTGTGATCCAGGGCTCTACAGCTACCTCTGGTGACAGAGGGTGAGAGGGGAAGAAGGAAGGGAAGAGGGCGAAAGAGGATCAGAGCTGAAAAAATTGTTCTTTATGATAAGAAGTGTTTCCCTACAATTTCATTTTGATGAAATATTCAGTGGTTTTGTTTTCATACCCCTGAAAAACTAAAATGAATTTTAAAACCTTGATACTTGTGAAACCAAATTACTATCTCCCAGCAAAATTTTTCCTATGCCTTTTCAGCTGAATTTTTTGCCCACTTCCAGTGGAAATATTTGAAATTCAGTATAAATTTCCTTGTTTTTATTACCTGAGATGAAAAGAGCTGGATGAAAGCTAAAAGCTTATTTTCCTACTAGGAATAGGATTTTTCTGTGTGGAACAGGATTTCACTGTCTTCTTTTGAATGTAAGCAAAGCAGAGGAGTTCCTTTTCTGGTGATCTCTCTTTGCACAAAACTTTCCTGCCATGAGGAAGCTGGTAGACTGAGACTGCAAATTACATTTACAGTTACGACTTTTTTAAGTATGGAAAAACCTACTTGCTTTCACATTCTCCCTTTGTTTGCATGAACATGATTATAAAGTGAACCATGGTTTGCTGTTTGTTGCTGAGAAGGTATAGGGCTGGAGAAATCTTTGATTTCAAACAACATATATCATCGCTGCTAGCAGTACTACCATTATAGGAGCAGAGACAGGGTTATGCATGCTTTCTAACCCAAGACCCCTTGAAATCTGCCAGATTCTTTCCTGATGTTTCCAGTAGGGTTTGAAACAGATCCATAGTGAGGTCTCTGTCACTTGCTGTGGCCACTTACTAGCTCAATACAGGGCTGTTTGTGGACTACTTTTGCTATTGTCATGCCAAGGAGCCCATCTCTCCTACTGGAGGGGCAGCTGTTATGGGAACAGATGTTATTCATCAGGCAGACCCATGGAGCAGAGGCATTTTAAGGTAATATGACCTCCCTCTATGAGAAGTACCAGATCTTATTCTTGAACAAACAGAGCTCTCGTCTGCAAGCCCATGGGTGTTTCTGTAAGTTGCTCAATATGGCACTGACTCCTGTGGGCTACCATAATTTATCCTTCTATACTAAGTGCTTTCTTGCTAAACAGAGACTACCCAGAAAAAGCAAGAAATTTCTCCTGTGACCTCAAAATCAAGCAAGTTCATTTTTTGAAATATATTTTAAAATACACATGACTTTATGAAATGCAAACACAATAATCACTGTATGAAAAATGTCTAAAGCCAAGAAATCCAAATATAACATAATTCATTGTTTGATATTTGATATGTAGTTGGGAAACATTTCCAGTGCAATATCTTCTCCCCTCTAAAGAATTCAGTGCTGAAAGTCATTTACTTCCTTTCTCTCAACTAGACACAGAGCTGGGGAAGAACTGATGGATTTGGTAGGTGACATGGTATGATCACTTTTGACCTGGTGTGATGTAAAGTCCTTTTGCAGTGAGTGGTAGACAGTAGAAGCTGGGCACGAGTGGATTAACTTGGACCCCCATTGCCACTCATAAGCAGTAACATAGTCCAGGCTGTCACAGGCTGGAATAAACCTTCACAGAGCACGCTGGCAGCCACAGTCCTTATCCTCATTTACCTCCCTAGCAGTTGCTTGGAACAGCAAAACAGAGGTCTAATGGGTGAAGTCTGTAAGGTGGTTCATTGTAAAAGGGAACCACAGTGAGAATGAAGAAGCAAAAGGATGCTGTTGAGTGTATTCCTCTTATTCCATTGCAGACCCTGAGGAGGAGGCCTGCAGAAACAGGAGGGGAAAGAGAAGAGACAGGAGGTACCTAGGTATTACATCCTTCTGACTGTCCTTTCCTCTTGCCTTGACAAGATCCCATCTCTTTGGTGCTGATGAATCTTGTAACAATCATTGGAACTTTAAATTTAGGATACATATCCAACATCTGTAACAAAACAGGCTATAAAAATGTTGTGTGTATTAAAAAAATGGCTGATATGTTATGCCTGTCAAAGTTTATTAGACAAATCCTTCCTCTGTATTGTGCGCATTGCAAAGTTAAATATGGTTAGGATTTAATGGCTGCTTTGAATCCTCTGAAACCATATGAAGGTCAGGACATGAAAGAGGAAACAAAAAATCTGTACCTGAAAGTAACATTTGTGATTTAAATGGGATTACCCAGAAAACTATGTGCATTGCTACTCTGAGCGCTTTTCAGCATTCAATTCCCACAGAAAAGCAAAATATACCTTTTAAACTTCTCCTCTTTGATCCAGTTCCTCTTCAGTCCGAACCTGCGCAAAATGGATTTGATTTTTGCTGTAACAATAATTTCTTTTTTTTATTTTTTTTTCCTGGACTGATTTTGCTCCTCATGGCACTGGCTTTCATTCTAAAACTCCTTCCTGGTACCATTTAAAGCCATAGTGTGGGGAAAAAAAAAAGAAAAAAAGAAAAAAGAGAGAAACAAAGCCCCTAAGCCCATGGCAGATGCACAAGGCACATCCGTCAGAATTTATTGCAGACTTTAAGGAACATTATAGATGTAGTCTGGGCTTTTCGTAAAAAATAAATTTCAGAAAATTCCCTAATGCCGCAAGACTAAAATCTTCACTCCATGAGTTATCTTCTGCATTCCATTTGAAACTAGAAACACCTTTGCAGAGTGTTACTGCTTTGATGTGGTCCATTCTTCCTATTTCTGTGCATTTTTGTTTTTGTTAATCAGCACACATCTTACAAAGAAAGATATTCTGTGGTCCTGTCCAGATCTATTTTTCCCCATCTCATTGTGAAGGACACCTAAGGGCAAAATAAAAAACTTCTGCACATATCTTGAAACAGTAAGTAGATCAGGGTTGTAAAGCATTAACAAAAGTTAACTAACACTGTGCCACTAACAATTGAAATCAAGCAAAAATAAAAATATTACTCCAAAAGCAGCAGAGAACTGTACATGAGTAGGTGGCAGCACTGGCATCAACATTGCTATCTCAATGTTATTGTTAGGGTCTGAGCATTTGTACAGCTATTAACTACATCTTGCTCATGTTCTTATAGTCTAAAACTGGTAAATGCAGTTTCATGAGCCCAACTGGTTTGTATTCAAAGTTACACCAGGAAAAGTATAGGCAGCATAGGAAAAAAAAAAAGGAAAAACAAGAAAAAAACCCCAACCAAACAAACTTTCCCCAGTAATCTCTCAAGTTTTGGGAAATAAAAACAAAAAAAGAACAATTTTTCCTCAAAGGTATTATGTATTTCTATTATATTGGTTCTGCTGTTACTATTGCTATTGTTATGCAGATAGTCACCCACTGGTACTAGGGCACTTAATTCTCTTTCTGTAAGTGTAGTTTTAGCTGCGGATATGTCTTTGCTTTTCAGGACTTGTGTAATCAAGAGAGAATTTGTATTCTGTCTTTGGGCAGCTGACACCATGACAAGCTAAATTCTGCATCTTAATGCACTGGGCAAACCTGAAAAATATGCTTACCAGGCATGTTTTTATCTAACTGGTTTTGATCCACAAAAAGGGATTTTTATCTCCTGTACTAGAGGAGATAGGTACTTTCACTCATATTTCTTATTCTTGCTAGGGTTGCTAGGATTGTATATGAAGAACCCTTAGTCCCAAAACAGCAAGCAAATAGCCACATCTCATGGTGAAGTTATGGCAAGGCTTTCCTCTGCACTCTCATGGGAGCTTAGGATAAGGTGACCTGTAAGGTAAAAACAACTGAGTGCAATAGTCCATATCATTCCTTCTGAGTCTCATCTGCAATTATGAGCACCTCAGTGCATAGCTGTGTGCTTAGTGGTGCTTATGTGCTGAAGGGAATTTGCAGAATGGTGATTGAAAAGACAGAGGGTTTTACGACTATGTTTCAGGAAAAGTAAATAGTACAGGACATTTTCGCTGTAAAAAACTAGACAGGAATAGCATTTCTTTTCTTTTTTTTTCAAATAAGTTGTGAAGTCGAAGGGGTCTGAAAATCTAGTCATTGAGATCAAAGTAATTTTATAACTCAGAAATCAGAACAGACGAATTTTTGATCTATGAACTATGAAAAGCAAAATGGAGCTCTTATTGAAGCATTACACAGTTGTCTGGAAGGTTGAGTTAAATGGATAGGATCTCCATCTAGAGGCACAGAAAGGCAGCTGCCACAAGCAGTTATTTCCAGCAGTAGTATGGCTTCAATATGTGTTGAAAATTTAGCTACTTTTCTCTCAGGTGGAGGAGCCTCACATTTTATTGCAATTTACATTTTATTATAATTAAGGAGCAGAGATATAATTTGATGAAATTCTGAAACCATTACAGTTACAGAATACATTATTAAACCAATATATTACCGTGTATTTGTAGCAAGCAGTCTGAATACTGTGACATAGTTATACTGGTGTAGCCACTGCACAGACACACATGCTCAGGCCTGAGCTTACGCACTGCAACCAGTATTATTTAGTTATCACTTTGGGCATGATGCAACTCAAAGTGTTGTTTCAGAGTAGGCTGTAAATGGGTCAGAAGAGTGGCTGGTGTCATTAAAAGGTGGCAAATTAGGGACTAGCTCCTGCCACACACACATTCCATCACTTGACCTACGCTGATTTACATTTGCAGAGGTTATAAGCTAGCTAGAAAAGGAAGACCAAAGTGACAGATTTCAGTAAGCCACTTCTCCTCTTTGCATTGCATCACCATTGCTGGAAGTTGTCCGAAGGTCCTCTCACCAGTCAACCGTAACAAGACAAGTGTTATCTGACTATGTCTTCCTCAGGCACTTTAGATAAAATACTCATATAAGAACTCAGACTAAAATTATACTTACAATCAGCTATGAGAAAGGTTGCCTCAGCAGAACCGTTATTTAAGCTTCTCTTAAAATTGAATTGAAGATCATTAGATTCTAGGATATATTCTCTGAAGGAACAGTGCCATGATAGGTAAGCAATCGCTTTGCAGCCCAGCACAAGTTGGAGGCACAGTACTTCATTATCCTCGTATCAGCTATCACGTCTGTGCTATTAAACAGAAAACCCTCATGAGAGCTACTCAAAGTCGCTGGGTGACAAGTGGCAAAGCTAGTGAAAGAGGAGAGGGTTCAGAAGGCTGACTGAAACCAGTTCACAATTTATTCTGAATACCTGGAGATAATGCATGACAGAAATGAATCTCTTATTCAAAACATGTAGATAAAAAAAAAAACCCACACAAAGCAAGACAAGCAAAAAGTCGATCAACATAAAAACAAACCCACATTGTTTCTGGCTTTTTCTTGGTTTAATGCCTTTCTTTATTTGCTTTTTTCTTGTTTGTTTGGGGGTTTTTGTTTGTTCCTTTGATTTTTGGGTTGTTTGGTCTTTTTTACAAAGCCTGGTGGAATATTGGTGATGAAATAATAGCAAAGAACTATAATAGAGTACAGGTGGGTCTCCCAAAGAACTGCTGATTAACCCCCTCAACCTGCCAGTATGTCCAGCAAAGATACTGTGATATTTCAGTGAATCTTTGCAAATCATGAAAGTTCTGAATAAACCTCTCGCTCTTCCTCAGAGATTTTGCAGCCCTCAGTAGCATCTCTGACAGGAATATTACCATGCTGAGGGCCCAAAAGGACTCTTACCTAACTTAAAGAAAATCTTTCCTTTTCGCTTGGTTGGAGATGGGGTCAGTACATTGCTTTCATTAGTAATTTTCTTGTTCATTCATGATCCAGCAGACTCAGTTGTGATGCCTTCAAATGATCCTTGAACATGCTTTTGAAAGTACCCAGTTTCTTTACTCAGCAAATGTTTTTAAAATTCTTGTGAAGTCCATCATGGTCACTTTTACATGAAGTTCTCAAGAGCTTGAAAATCTAGTCCATTCTGCTTCTGTGCCTGTTAACCTTGGGGACTTTACACATCTTCCATCTTACTTAACAGCTTACCTAAGATGTAGATTAGAAGCACAGAGAAGAAAGCTGACTCAGATATAAAAGGAATGCAAGAATTTAAGCATATATGGAACCTGTTCAAACCTGCTTCTAAGAGGGCAGATAAACCATTTTTTATGCCCGTATTTCTGCAGACTGTATTTAAGGCAGGGATAGTGAAAGATAGTGAAAGTACTTCTTTACCTTACTGGAAATAAATGGCAACTTAATTTCCAGAACAGAATTCGTATTTCCAAGCACATTCTGCAGTCTGAAAGAAGTTTGGGAAAGATGAACAGATGCTAACAATACTTAACAAAATGCTTGTAAAATATTTGAAAATCTCAAATGAAGTGCTTGCTAGAGCTAATTATAAGCATGTTGATCACAGCTATGAATGTTTACAGTGAGCCTGCAAGATAATCTTCCCTTTTGTGCATGGAGAACCTCAAATATTACATATTCTTTGCTAAAGGAATGAAATATTTATTTAGCATTTTTTCTGCAGCATTTATGCTCAGTTTCTACATTATTATAGTCTCTCTAAGTCTCTGACTGTATGTTTCACTAAATGACTGCTACCTACTTTAATTATGTAGAGAGTAGATGCAGCCTAATTGCATTTTTAATCCACTACAGGTTTAAGAAATCAGTGGCTAATTCTGGCTGTGATGCATGACTCCAGATATTGGTCTCAGCACACTGCAGTTACACTTAACAAGGTAAAATACCTTACCTTTGCATATGAATAATTCACCATGGCATTAAGAGAAGCCCCTACCCTATGTTAAACAATAATGTAATGCTTAACAAGGTTAACTTAATAGAAACTGGGCAACTTGCCTCTGACCATGTACCTTCTGTTAAAAATACATCCAGCATCACTGGGCCAGGAAGCCAAAATGCATAAGCAAACATTCTAAAGCTCTCTGCTCATTTTGATTTTTAAAGTGACATTGCAAAGGTGGTTCACAGCAAACTTTGACCTCTCTTGCATGTTTGCAAAAAGAAAATAATGGTAACATTTGAAATGCAAGGTTTCAGAAGTGTTAAATGAGATTACTGGAAGCCAAAACTGTTGAAAGCTTGAAAGGCATTAACCAACACAAGATAGAGAAGAGAAGGCAATTTTTGTGTGCATAGATCTGCACTCTGAGGCATGAAAATGCTACACAGAATGTAGTTTCTGGATGTAAAGGTTTCAGCTCAGCTTCTTCGTCATGGGAGACAGTTTGCTATGCTGACTAAACACAAAACATTACGCCCCTGTCACAGCAAATCCTTGTACATGAGTGTGTAGAGAAAATACTGCCATCCCACATGGGGTTTTGCAAACTGGTCTTGTCACTTTAGCAATGAAGCCTGTGAGATACAAAGCTTTCAAAGGGCAATGGGGATGAATATACTTGGTCTCCCTTGCATGTTTCATTCTAATTCAAAGGTGAGTTTTGTTTTTTTTAAAAAAAAGAAAGAAGGAAGGCTTTTGAGACAGATAAAGACAGGTAGGTTGATTTTGAAATTAAGGCTTCTAGAGACTATGCTATTATATTTTACTGCATCAGAACCTCTTTCATATCATAGCAGAAGTACCACATCAGCTTCACCAAGACCATTGCTAGAATTACTTCACTTGCATGAAGATACCCATTTCTGGTATTGAGAAAAGCATTGAAACTGTTTTATTAATATCCAGAAATTCTATAATCTTGCTATAGATTGCTCTCTCTTCCTTATCTTATCTGCTATTGTCTGCAAGTTTGCCATTTCTGTTTCCTCATCTCAGACCACCTTTCCACAGCAAATATGTCTGAGGATTAAAAAGACTATTAATGAATTTATTTTGTTTCCTGAGGTTTTACCTTAGCCTCATCTTCTGCAGCGTTGTCTGTATGATTCAGTTCTCTCCATCTAATCCCATCTTTACTTAACAACTCTTTGAATTGGCAAAGAGTTGGTAAAGCAAAATGGGAAGTGAAATTCTACCTAGATAAGAACACTATCTAGTAATGTACCTCGGGAACAATATCCTCCATCAAACTGCTGAGTCCCTGGGGTGTTCTGTCTGAGATGAAATCCCTCCCACTGTGCCATTCAACAGCAGCAGAATCACTCAGCAGCGATTGCTGCATGGCAATGAGCCTACATGCACCACAAACCTATTTGATGGGCACCAGTACATGCTAAAGAAAGACATATCAGAGGTGTGGAGCAAGAGAAGAGAGAAAATAATAAATGGGTTGAAAGCAAGAGGGAGGAAATGGGACCAGAATGAGAAGTGAATGCAAAGAAAAGAAGTTAATGAGGAGAAAGCAAGAAAGAGTGCAAGGGAAACAGTTCTGAAAAAGCATTCACCTGGTGTCTTTGAATCGTCATCCCTTATTCCCTGTTTTCAGTAGAAATTCCTCACTGTCCCTAGTTTCAGCACCTGTCTATATTATCCCATACCAGCCCACAGAGACATTGGTTAGCATTCCTTCACAATTTGCACTTTGAGCAGTATTGTCAAAACATTGAAGTGACTTGAAGATCTGAAATCTCACTTCCAATAGTAATTCAAACATTTAATTTCTTAAATCCTGCTGCCATTCACTGAGACTTGGCCTCCATAACCTCTTTGGAAATGAGGCTAGAAATGATTTTTTCTGAAAGTTACCCTTTTTTCCCCTCATTAAGAATTCCAGGGTATTCAGTTTTCCTGTAGAAATTATTTTTTTCCCTGGTAGATTGCTTTTGATGTTTCCTAAACTATTAACTGTGTTGTAGACATGAACTTATTTCCCCTTGCCTTATCATTCTTTTCTTGCTCAGTTCTGAAGCAAAACCATGATCTTGGGTCTGAGACCATTAGCAGTCATTCTGTGATGGATCTGTCTCCAAACAGTATGAGATTTAGATAATCAAGTGGGATTCATACACTTATCTTCATGTAAGACTGGAATTTCTTGAAGGGTTTCTGTATTCCTTCCTCTGATCCCTAGGGAAGGTAAAATGTTAAAAAGTACAATGGAAAGAAATCACATAAAGTAAGCAATGAAGGGAAACTGTAACTGAGCTCTGGGGACCCTGGGTCCTGGTGTCCAGTGCACCACATTCCTGCTGTCTCAGCTGAACTGTCACAGCCACAGGACTCTGTAAAGTCACATCAGGGTATTTGAGTTGTCTTGGTATCTTTTTTTCCCCCATTCCTGGTTATATTACTGAGTGCTAGCATCCTTAACAGTGACACTTCTTTCTTAGGTCTTTGCAGAAGCTGTGATTCAGGAAGAGGCAGGACCTGATCTGTAAGCAGTGAGTCTGGGACAGACCCACATCATTCTTCCCATTCATTCCCTTTCTATTTTTCCTTGTTGCCTATTGCAGCACCTGGTTACCCTTCAGCTTCTCTGGTCTTTCTCATCTTGTTCTCCACCTCTCTGCTGTTCAGATAAGACTTCTGGCTACCATTTCCACACCTTACACTGTGCTGTTTTTCTCATCTTCTGGTCTAACAGTTACTCCCTTTGTTAGCAGTGCTCAGCTCCCATTCCTCTGGGCACTTTAAACTGCAGAAAGTCAAAAAAGATTCATGCAGTCTCATATAAACCTCCTGGCAGGTCTAGCGGGGAGCGAAGCTGTGATGACACACTACAGTGCTGCCCTCCCACTTGAGATGATTATTGGGTGAGGCTTATCAGTGGCTCTACCAAACAACTTACAGAAATAGTCCTAGCTTTCATCAGATTTTCTTTGAAGTTTGTAACAACCTGATACATCAGTATTGACTGTTCCAAAATCATGAGAACCAGTTTTGCTGCCTGTTTGAGAATTATCAGTGGAGTAACCTTTTATCCTTTATGTAATAGAAGTAATGAAAATGGTTTTGAATGAGAAATGCAGGAGATCCATGAGTGAATAATCAAGAGATGTAACCTGGTCTGAGATGTTCTGCCAATCTGTGTGTTTGATTAAGAAGTAAATCAGATCCATCTGAACAGGAATTGTTTTAGTAAGCATGAAGAGTGGTGTATTCTGAGGGTAGTTTGAAGGGATGGCCTTACAAAAGCAGACAAGTGGCAGCATATTTCTGACAATAGGAAAATGTACAGCAATAAGCAATAGCAGGGCTGAGTTGAACAGAAAATGGAATCTATACCTAATGTATGCACATATAAGAATTATATATAGAATTTATGTGTATGTTCTATTATTTCTTTATAAGCAAATTACATTAACACAGTCACTGCATACAGTAGCAGAGAGACTCCCCAAAAGTAGGAAGGTGGAATGAGGGTAGGAAAATGATTCTTCCTTGCAGAAGTCTTTGGCTCTCTGAAGCTCCCGGAGTCTGAGGCTGAACAAAGCCTCAATAACGCCGTGCTGATTTGCAGATGTCGTGTACCCCAGTCATATATGCCTTGTGATATTCTTTGAGAAGTACATGGCTTAAAGGCGCATTTCACAGTTCCTTGCTCTTAGTCACTCACACTATAAGCCTGTGACTTCAAAGGGACATCTGAAAGGAAATGTTTGGAGGAAAAAAAGAGAGAAAAAAAAAAAAGAGAACGATTGTCTGCTTGTCCCTTTTTTTTTCTGCTTATGATATAACAGGCTTAAGATACTTTGGTATAACTGCTTCTCAGTGGGTTGGTGTTATTTCTTACTTTACAAAGACCATTAGAAAATTAGCAGTAAGAAAACAGCTGCGTGATTCCAAACCAGATGCTGTTATCTTAGAGTGGGCTTGTCAAACAGCAGACAAGCAACTTTCCATCTCTAAGCGGGCTCCTTGGGTCAAGCTGGAATGATGTCCAAGATAATTACTCTCAGGTTTCTTCATAACATGACTTGCAATTGTAGCACATACAAAAGCAGATAGTGCTCCTTGCTGCATATCCAGTCATAAAGTAAGAAATAAAAACTCAGGGCTAGCAATGCCTTTTTGGCTTTTAGGCAACATCACTAAGAGAACATTTTCCCTTTTTTCTGAGTGTAAATGAGGTTCAGTTCTAAATTCAGTTCATTTTATGGTTCTAAACATGTTATCCATAACATCAATGTTCTCCGCATAGGTGAAGTAGTCCTGAATGGCTTTTATGAAGTACTTGCAGTGTAATTTTTTAGGGGAAGGGATAAAACACTATGTAAATTAGGATTACAATTGTTTTTCTTTTTTTTTAATATCTTTGATGAGTTAATATAGACCTTTTTGTTTTAGCATGTGACATGTCATGCATTCACATTAAATGTTTGATGCACTGAATGACACTGAATAGTTAAAGAGCAGACACTTGTCTGCAGGAAAACAAAACTGAGGGATTTACAGTCAGGTTAATATTTAACCTCTTAATCTTTCTAATGTTATGCTTGGAAAATGCCCTTTAAATTTAATTATCCAGTTTTTTATATTTACAACTTTTCAAATGAGCATTTAAAAATGTCAGTCATCTCTCTTTGAAGAAATCCGTGACAATTTTATATCCACTTATAGTGGTGCTGGTTATCCTAAGCAAATGTCACCAAACACACCATACCACTGACAGCATCATTTATTCTCCTCTTAACTGTCTGAGGTTTGCATATCTCAGACCATGCAATTTAAGGCAAAGTGTGCTTTCTCCTTTACTCCACCAGATATTAGAAACATTTCAAACCTTATTAGATTATGGCTCTGCATCTAAATGAAAAGAATTCTGGTAACCGATATAGTAAAAATCTCAGTGACTAACTGGGGACGTGTCACATTGTCCTGAGAAAAGGCTAAACTATGAAGTTTAACCATGCCAAGTGCAAGGCCTACACATGGGTCAGAGAAATCCTAGGCACAGCTACAGACTGGACAGAGAAGAGATTCAGAGCAGCCCTGCAGAGAAGGACTTGGTGGTGTTGGTCAATGAGAAGCTGAACGTGCGCCGGTGGATGAGAAACTGAACATGAGCCAGCAGTGTGCTCTCGCAGCCCAGAAAGCCAACTGTATCCTGGGATGCATCAAAAGGAGCGTGACCAGCAGGTTGAAAGAGGTGATCCTGCCCCTCTACTCTACTCTCGTGGGACCTCACTTGGAGTATTGTGTGCAGCTCTGGTGTCCTCAACATAAAAATGACATGCAGCCATTGGAACAAGTCCAAAGGAGGGCCACAAGGATGATCAGGGGACTGGGGCACTTCTTGTATGAAGATAGGCTAAGAAAGTTGGGGCTGTTCAGCCTGGAGAAGAAAAGGCTGCGTGGAGACCTCATAACAGCCTTCCAGTATCTGAAGGGGGCTTATAAGGATGCTGGGGAAGGACTCTTCATTAGGGACTGTAGTGATAGGAGAAGGGGCAATGGGTTTAAACTTAAACAGGGGAAGTTCAGACTGGATATAAGGAAGAAGTTCATTACTGTAACGGTGGTGAGGCACTGGAATGGGTTGCCCAGGGAAGCTGTGAATGCTCCATCCCTGGTGGTGTTCAAGGCCAGGTTGGACAGAGCCTTGGGAGGCATTGTTTAGTGGGAGATGTCCCTGCAAATGGCAGGGGGGTTGGAATTAGATGATCTTAAGGTCCTTTCCAACCCTAACTATTCTATGATTCTCTGTTTTACCAGATTCTAAGTAACTCACCAACTCTGAATTACTCTCTAAATGACTGTATAGTTTGGCTAATTAAAATTTGAATCATCGAATAGTTTGGGTTGGAAGACATATTAAAAATTATCTAGCTCCAACCTGCCTTGCCATGGGGAGAGACATCTTCCACTAAACCAGGTTGCTCCAAGCCTCGTCCAACCTGGCCTTGAACACTCCCAATAATGAGGCAGCCAGAACTTCCTTGGCAGCCTGTTTTAGTGTCTCACTGCCCTCATAATGAAGAATCTGATCAAAATCTCCCCTCTGTCACCTTAAATCTATTTTCAGAATCCTATTAAACCAGCATAATATCCCAGAAGGAAGACAGATATTTTTAAAATTAAGAGTAAGAACTCCAACCAATTCATATTCTTTCCTCCCTTCCTTGCAAATATTTTTGTACCTGGGAATTATTAGGACTACTTTCACACACTACCACTACTTACAAGAATAATACACTGTGCTCTAGTAGAATAAAAACTTACTAAACTAAAAAACAGGGGAATTAATCACACTGCATATGTGATATATTCTTTTGTAAAACAGAAGAAAAACCATTCTGCTTGTCATCAACAGTAAAGTGAATTCAACACTGATGAATCGGTTTCCACCTTCAGTATTGAAAGTTGGCTTTCTGAATGTTTGACAAGAAGTATTTAATTTAAATATTCAGGCGTAAGCTTGACACTGCATTAGTCTGAAAAAGAAAGCGTGTATACTCCAGTGATGTGGTACACTTCTAGAAATTTAAAATCTCTAAAAATTGGGACAAAATAAACCTTATGACAGCAGAAAGTATTTCATAATTTGACACGTCAGAATAACAGCTTATGAGAAGTGGATGCAAACTTCCTATCAATGTAGCATCTCACAATGAACCAAAAAAAAGGACACTGTTTACAGTCAGTTTCTTAGGTAGATTTGTAATTTAGTTCATCTTATCAGGAGTTGTCTAAAGACCAGAAGACAACTGTGTAAGCTCACACAACTGTCCCTCTAAAGACAAGTTTCAGTACAGGAAAAAGCCATTGAGCTGTCTATAATTCATTCAAATTACTAACGGGATACTGTAGCTTCCATTATTTTCAGTACCCTACAGCAACATAGTTACTTTTACAGGAAGTTTACTTAATTATTCTGAAGTTACATGGCAAGTTAAAAACATATAAGACTCCTACATAAGAGTATTTTTTTAAGACATCAAACCACATTTTCAAACATACACACTTTAGTTTTGCACAGAGGGAAAGAAGCTGCATATCACAGATCCTTTCCCTTCTCTCAGCAGTATTTTTCTCCAGCACAGACCCATCAGCTGGTGAAGAAACTGAAACATTTGCTTTAGGATGATGAAAGTGTCTGAGATTCCTTTCTGTGGCTGAGACAAGGAGAATTGGTTTTGATCTACAATATAAAATATCCAAAATGCATGCTACAAAAGCATTATACTCAGACTAACATTTATGTCTGTATCCTGTTTTATTTTAAAATAAAATTGTCAAGTGAGGTCCTTTGATCCTTCTGTTATTAAGAGTTAAAATGTTGAGCTGATGCCTTGCATAGATTTCAAGCCTGTTATAACTACACGGGGATTATATGGGAATTATTACAGGAAGTTTGATCTTTAAAGGAAAAGCAAAAACTCAATCACCTTTGTAGGATTTATTTGTAAGGTTCTGGTGGATTTCTTCTCTTCAGACAATTTTCAACATACTGATCTTGGCGTGGATTCATAGAAATGATCTAGCAAAACAAACTTTAATACAAGTTAGTCAAGGTTGAGTTAGGGTGAAAACTGCAGTGTAGTCTTTTGTACCAGACCAAACATTAATGAAACACAACTAAAGGGAATGTCAATGTACAAATCTGTAATATTAGTTATTTCACATTTGAGCTTATAATCACAATTACATTAGAAAATAAGCCTTTGTTTTGTTTGGTTTTTGATGAAATATCAGATGCAACACGTACTTTAGAAGTATGTATTTTAATTTTACAGCCAGTAGATGGCTCAGTTTATACTACCAGGTTGTAAAAAATAGTGTAAGGAACATGAACGCTATATAATATATTTCACCTTTAAGACAATGTTAGCCTCATTGTCATCTGTTAATATTAATAATAATAATAACTGCAATTAAATTCACCAATAACCGGGCTCCTCAAAATCTTGTTGTATACTACAGTCCCAAATTATGAGTGACTGGTTTATTGTAAGTTTTTTTTGCAACCATAGGTCTGTTACTCCTTCCATTGCATTAACATATTGTAAGAATAATGGGATTATATAAAAAGAACCCCTGGCCCCAGCTACAGATTAAGTAGTCATGTCACACTCTCTCTATTCTGCCATGTTGAAAACTATTTCAAAGCCATTCTAAATCCATGCTAGGGTTTTAAATGCAGAGTGCTTTCAAAAGCCATCTGCAAAAGAAAGCATGCTAGAAATAAGCCAGCTAGCTATTTTAACAATTTCTGTGATTATTAATCTTTAGACACTCACAAAAGGCTTCAGGAAAAACTCAACTCTAACAGCTATTTAACAAAATAATTAAACTAAAAAAAAAAACAACCAGCACTTAATCCAAAGCCACAAGCATGAATCCAATTTGATACCTGAAAAAAAGCAAAATATCAGCTAACAATGTTCACCTGTTCTGAGCTTAACAGTCATCAGAATTTAAATATTTGTTAGAGATTACTTTGTGCCTGAAACTATACAATAGCAGAATCAGCGCCTGTAATCTTGTTCAATACTCATTAATTGGAAAGCAATCCTAAAAGAGAAGCCTTGCAACTTAACCTAACCTTCTCTGAGTAGACAGGAAACAAAAGGTAGGTCTTCAGAGTCAGCAAGAAAGGAATTATCCCAAAGACATTTCAAACATGAACAGAGTATGTGACCAATGGGAAATACATTGCAGCTTATTCATAATTTTTACTTTGTAATTTCAGATTTTAATGAAATGAACTGCTACACAGCTTATCTCCAGCAGGGCTCAGAAAATCAGAGTTACTTTATGGTTTCCACTGCACTGTACATGAGTGCAACTCATGGGTGGGAGGGCACCTAAGACTTACCACCTCTTCTATTACCACATCTGCAAAAGCCATTTGTCACATGCTCTAAGGCACAGAAATCAGTAGTCCAATCAAAGATTAAAAACTGTCCTTTTTTCTGAAACCACAGACACCAGAACAAACCTGCGATATGCCATTTCTCAAGAATATGCTACCTCAAGAATTACTTTCTAGGTAACTAAACTCGCAAAATTACACTATAACCACAACATATAGGATTACTTTCTCCAGCATATGAATCAAACCCAAAAACTTCCATGCTTCTACTGCAAAGATTTCTACTGCAAAGATATTAACCACACTCCTACAGTTATGTTAACCATAGGTATAACTCACTGCTTGCTCCTCTGTTCAAAGCTGGACAATAACACTTTCCCTGTCAACATGTCCCTCTGCCCTGCAGGTACCAACCACCCTTTTATCTTAATCTGTTTAACTGAGATGTTAGCCTTACATTCAGAGAAACTGCCTTTCAGTCATTCTTCATTTGCGTTAGAGCAGAGGAACTCCATGTGTGATCAAGATGTCACATGAAAAAGTGGACAAAACACAGCTATATCATCAGCTAATGCACCTGTAAGTAGCTACTATCACAATCAAAATAATATTTGAGAAGAAAAATGGTAAAATCCTCTCACTTTTCTATACTTGTCAACAGAAAAACTGATTGTCAATTGTGTTAACCATGTACGACGTAAACACCACTGTAACGAAGAATATCCCTGGCACAGAATAATGAAGAAATATCCCTGGCACAGAATGTGCTCTTCTGCTCATGAGATTAAACTAATCCTAAAGACAATTAAATCAATCTACAATCAGGATGAAAAAGCAACAAACGAGGATCACAAAAACCTTCAGTGTAGCAGGCCTAACCTACAACTTCTGCTTTAGGAACAAGGTGAATCAAGAATCTAATGGAGCTCATTACAGGTTTCTTTAACTGGAAAGACAAAATGAAAGAGTAGGGATCAAACAGTTTACAACAGAACAAAGGATGTGTAAGTACAGTATTTAACAAGTGGAGTCCCTCTTCTCATTTGACTTGAACATTTAGATTCGATTACGAAAGGATCTGATCATAGCCTGAAATTATCGTTTGTATAAAACAGTGTACTAACACATGAAAAATACAGGTCTGTAGTGTGATGCTTTAATAAAATTAAAGTATTAAGCTGCCAAAACCAGAAACAAAATGTGATTATCATAAAGTATTCTTGAAAGAGAAATGTGGGTTTTTATAGACTGGTTACTCTTTAGAGATATAAATCATATTCCAAAAGGTAGCAAAGATTCATAATCAACTAAAAGGTATTCATAATATTCTCTTAATGTGAAGTGGCCTTTGTTTCTAAACATTGTATTTACCACACAATTATTTTCATATCAATGACGTATTAACATTTTTGACAAAGCAGGATAGGTGTACAAGGTACAAAGTGATAAAAAGCTACATATATAACGGCTGTTCTGTAAGCAAAGCTCAGGCTGGGAAGCTTGGAAAAGACTCAAGAGTTTGAGACACCTTGCTCAGTACTGTCTGCAATGTTAGATGTCAGCGAGCAGGCTGCTGCCTGCAGCCCACCTGGTGAGGTCTCTCCAATATAGGGAAGGTGGACACTTCTCTGTAGCTATCAAATTACTACATCCCACTGCTCTTTCAGTTAAATGCTTGAGGTACTCCTTGTCTATCATGTCTTCACATATCATGGTATACTGATGATGCATGATTTACCTTTCTACCACTAAGCCTAACTACTTCCACCCACAGCTCAGTCCCAATCTCTGATAGCCACAGTGGGATGCCTACCCATCTTCTCATCTGAGGTGAAATTACCCAGACCCAGCTCCTCTTTTTGCATGAATTCTACTCCCGACTTCATTCTTTGCACTGCTGATTTCAATCTCACAGTTCAAATTTTCAAACAAGGACTCATCCTTTAGATCCACCTTTCAATTAAGGTGCTACTTTTTTTTTTCTTTCTACATAGCTACACTTTAGAGATTACTTTAACATTCAGAGCTGTCCAGCTTTCCTCCAGGAAATCACAGCCAAGATCACAAATTGTGATGAATATTTTGTTTAGCATCATCATCTCAACTCTGCAGCATTTTTGGTTTGTTTGTTTAGAGTTTTGTTTAATTGTTTTAAAACACCACAACTGATTCAAGCTTTGCCCTCAAAAAATTTCTAGTGCCTTGACTACTTCACTTTTGTACTCACTACATTTTATACTGTAACTGCTTTTTATACTTCCACTGGCACTATTTTCAGTTTACTTTACTGAACATTCAAGCCACAAAATCAAAGACTCAGAACTTATCTTTTCTTCTGTGATAGATCACCTCTACAATGGCTGATTCCCTCAGAGACTGGATGCCTTTCTCTAGAGTAGTCCACTTGGCCGAA
>WYDI02141238.1:156839-168251 GCA_009867235.2 Psittacus erithacus | reverse complement strand
CTGGGGAGGGACTGTTCATTAGGGACTGTAGTGACAGGACAAGGGGTAATGGGTTAAAACTTAAACAGGGGAAGTTTGGATTTGATATAAGGAAGAAGTTTTTTACTGTAAGGGTGGTGAGGCACTGAAATGGGTTGCCCAGGGAAGTTGCGAAAGTTCCATCGCTGGCAGTGTTCAAGGCCAGGCTGGACAGAGCTTTGGGTGACGTGGTTTAGTGTGAGGTGTCCCTGCCCTTGGCAGGGGGGCTGAAACTAGATGATCTTAAGGTCCTTTCCAACCCTGACTATTCTATGATTATACATCCAAATGGATGAAATGCTAAGAGAACACTCATTGGAGTCTGGTAGCTTGGCCTGTGGTCCTCAAACTCCTGGAGATTTTAATATGCATAACATTTCCTCCTTATTTTCCAACTTGCAATTTTTGGGCTATAAAAACTATTTCCCCACTCTGGAAGATTACACATCTAATTGGTATGTTATTGTTAGAAGAAGACGCAATAAAGAAGGACATGTTATGAAACACATAGGGGAAAAGGTTGGGTAGACATGGAAAGAGAAAAGAACACCAAACAGAGAACTAAAGTGAAGTAATTATTAGTGAGAAAGGAAAAACAGAGGGAATGATTAAAATACTGTTTGCATATTTATATTTTCACAGACAATTGTGTTGTTGATAACTACAGCTAACTATGGTAGAATGATATGAGGCTTTGCTGCAGAGTTATTATTGACTGCTTTTATCACTTAACAGAGTGAGATGGCAGAGAATTTCTATTAGCTGAAGAGCCTTCAAAACATACTGGGGCTCTGTATCCTTGAGCTCAGACATTCAAAGTTCATTATCGGCCTATGGCTTTCTCATCCCACCTCAGTTTCTCTACCTGCAAAGCACAGACGCCCTATTTCAATTTCTCTACCTATAAAGAACAAAAACTGTCTTCCTGAGCAGTTCCTGTAGATAACCTTAGGCATGCTTTGAAGTAAACACAGCTATGCACTATAAGCAGTTATTAGATTTATCTCTCATTAAAGTGAGAAAAGTATTATAGAGCAGTTAAATATCTTTTTTACTGCTTCTTGAAGAAAAACCTGGTTTAATTTTTGGCACATTTGATACCTTTTGCTAGGATTACTAGTTCACCAGCTGTACATAGGCTAACAAAGGAATAAATTAAATGAGGGACTGTGCCATGCCAGGATACAGGAAACAATGAGAACAGCAAACCTTGGTAGTAAATTAAGCATGATAAGTTGGCATGGAGATATAAAACTTTTACAGGAGCCTCAGAAATTATTAAAGCAACAAAGCTGTCCCCCATGTTTCCAAGTTTAACTAGAATCCTGAAGGATTCTTAATGACACAAAATAAGACATGCAAAAAAAATTAAGAAGTAACAGATGCTGCCAGGCTTCCAGAATATTTTCCTGCTGATGGGAACGGAACCCTCATGACTTTATAGACTGAAGCTCACTACTTTGATCAGCTTCTGCTAGAAGTTTACCACGGCCAGAGCAATTCCTAAAAATGTCTTTGCAGGTCTTGGTTTAGCGCTTCCTGGGTATATACAGAAAGAATAATCAGACACATTCTATGTGGCAACCATTTCTCCTTTCACATACGTGTTTATTCAGTTTGTTTGCTTTCTTCTTTTCTTTCTCTTTTTTTTTTTTTTTGTCAGCAAGGCTTCACAAACATTTTTGGGGAAGAAAACCAGATTTAAAAAGCATTATTTAAAGTCAGCACAGACTGTGCAATAGAAAGACTCCACTGAAAGTAGGAAAGTAAGTAATATTGCTGTGAAAAAACCTAGCCAACCTAAGCAGAGGGTGCACCTGCAACTTGCAGGAGGCCACACCTAATTTCAACAACTCACTGTCCTTTTTAGACACTTTCATGCTTCATACTGCATAAGATGCAGCCAGCAGAAGACACTTGCTACAGAAATAACATTATAAGTACACTCCCAAATGAGATAGATACATTTATAAAAATATGTAAGAAACCACAAGATTTTCACTATACCTTTCTGAACAAATTAAGGCATCATCCTTCAGTTTTATTGCTGTCTACATTTTAGATAGTGTTTAACAAATAAGCACAAGAGGGGAGGGAAAGAGAGCAGTGGTTACAAAAAATAATGGAGAAAATAATGAGAATATGTATGACACTCAGTTAAGTACCTGCAGGAATTCATATCAGCAAAAATACCTGTAACAGCAGAGTGTCATGGGAAGTGCCAATAAACTCTCAAGGGGCAAAGCAGCCTTCACAGGTTCTGTGAAACAGAAGATTAGGAAAAAAAAACCCAAAATGGATGAAGAAAACAACTTGAGAGGTAGCAGAAGTAAATAAAATGGAATTTGAAAGGAGCAGAACAATAGAAGAAAACAGGAGGAGGAAAAGAAAAAAATTTATTCTAAAACTTCCCTCTCTGTGCGAATAGCACTATTGCACTCCTTATCAGCCAAAGCCTCATGGTTAGATTGTATGTTTTCTTCATGCCCTGAGTCTGAAGGAATCAAGAATGCTACCTATTCTGCTATACAGCTGCTGAGGCAAACTTTTCTCTCTCCTTACTGCCAGAGTAAGTATCCAAAGGTTAATTCAGCTTTTTCATCTCTGAATTTATTCTGTTTCCCAAAGTGGGTTAGATTACTACATGAAACTTCTTTGTTAACTTCACAAGTTCTTTAATGTTTCTTATTTTGGACATTCACTAATATTTTTACGTAAAAGCCTGAATCATCGCCCTGATTGTGTATCTGTACTCTTAAGACTTGGAATTTGCATTCCTGCATAACCATCTCTATTCAGAATTTTTTAATCTCAAAGTTCACTGCACTGAATCATTTACATACCCTGTTACATCATGGGAAATCATGCCAGTCTTCTGTCAGACACCATTGCTGCTATAAGTTTTGCCAAAAACTGCTGCCAGGATCAACAGAGATTAAAAAGTTCTTTGTGGATTTAATGATTGTTCTCCATAGAGAACTCCATCCCCACATGACTTCTGTAAGAGAGAGAACAGTTTTAATGTCAAAAGACAATGTAAAATGCAGCTAAATGCTAATGTATTCCATCTTTGGTTATTGTCTCATGCAAAGAGAAGTCCATTTATATCAGTGGTATATCTTGAAAAAGAAAATCTAAAATCTATCAGCTTTTCTCTTGTTGAATATAGCCCATTAGATTTTATATCGCTAATTTTGTTCTTTCATTTCTTGTTTCCTATAGCTACTACTGCTTAAGGATGCTCAAAGATAATTGAGGTTTTACTTTCCATTTGAAAGCACTAGTCAAAAAGCTAAATGGCCCTGAAACATCTGTATTTATTTGACATTACTTACCCCTCAGGAACTGCTACAAGGATTGAACAGATTTTCTTAGGTACCATGTAAGATATGAACCAATTGTATGTATGACAATGGCTCTCTGCATTCTTTTGTATGTCTACTTCCTCCCTCCTAGACAGATTCCCAAAAGTTTAAATAATGGCCTGGTGATCTCCATATGGAATCCTTACCTTTTAATTACCTCTGCATATATTATTGAAAACAGCTTCCTGCTATCAGAGACATTGCTGAAGGAGGAGGAAAATCTGCTCTTTAATTTTCTCAATGAATATAAATAACACCTTTCAAACACATTTTATTTTGAAGTGAACCTTAGTCAAAAGTTCCCTATGTCTGATGAGAAACATCCAATGGTGCTTTCAGGGGCTCCCTTTACCAGGGAGTACAGACACCCTCTTGTGGAAGCTGCCCAGTGTTCTATATAAGCGACACACACACCAACAAACCAGCACTCATCTCACAGCAAAAAATACTGTTCCTGTGGACACATATTCTACTACTTTTCTGAAGAGCCCCAAGCCTTGCTTTTACACTAATGAATCTCTTTGCAACATACACTGTTATTCCTTGGAGACATACTGAATGTTTCTATATTCTTTTCATTAGTGACTGCTCCTTAAATTACATTTTTCTGAGATTCAGCGCTCTAGCAGTTTTTTAGTGGGATTCAGGTAAAACTTGGTGAAAAATAGGTGATTCTATATCATTTCATTCCACTGAAAAGAGCAAACAGGAGGACACATAAATTCTCAAAAGTTACTTCGGCAAGTAAGTTATTTCTCCCAAAAGAGGTGTTCAAAGAATGAAGAGCCTAGCTTTTCATTTTGGACTTGCAAATACATTGTACAGTGCAATGACCATTTTAGTAATTTTATTACTTATTACATTATTGGTGCGCTGTCTGTTCTTTGAGTCCCCAGCATTATACTGAAATAACATTTCTCTCCCACAGCTCAAAAAAAAGCTACCAACTGAAAAGTACTAGTTTACTAACCAATAGCCCAAATGTTCAGAGTCTCAAATTAGAACAGTTGCCAACATCTTCAGACATATAAAATACTTTCTGTAGGCCGTGATGTCTGACATAAATACAGTGCCAGAGTAAGGTCATCCAAATCAAAACCATAAATAGTGGAATGGTGGCAGAAAATGTTAAAAACAATTACAATACTCATGTTCTTTTCCCCTCAGGACAAAAGATTCTCATCATGTTCCTTTTTGTTATGCCAGAAATATTTAACTGATTCATGTTTTGTGGTATAAATACATGTCACTTTCTGTTCCTGTTTCTTAAGAGTTCATTTATGTACCATACAGATTAATTTGAACCAAAGTAAAGCTTTCTGATCTCTAACATTTGTTTAGCTCTAAACCTTAACTCCCACAAATAAACTTCTGATGTGGGCCCAGTGGGATATCGCTTCTAACAAGCAAATTCAGCACAGGTTCAAAGATGGACTTATGTGCATCTCTAGTGTTATTTGTAAACATCATCACTATGCGTCAAGAGACTGAAGCAGATATTTCCACCATGGAAAACAAAGGGAAAAGACTGTTTTCCATTTTAACACTATTGTCACAAGGAAGTAAAATCCAAAAGGAGAGAAGTGACATAGCCAGGCCATGGTTGATGCACATAGGCAATCCACAATAGAAGATAAGAATCACAGTGTGGGCAAGGCTAAATGAAAGCAAAAGCAATCCTTAGCGCTATCTATAGTTAGCCCTGAAGTGGCAAGAAAAAGAATGATCTGGGTTCACAAAAGGTCATGCAAAAATGTTGCTTTCCAGTTTCAGGAGCAGTAGGTTCACACGGGCAGCACTGCATGCTTGAACAACTCCCATAATCAGTCAGCTAAAGTCATGGAGTTTAGGGCTTTTTTTTTTTTTCCCTACAGACAATCATGTTACTGCTTTTTATATGCAAAAATTACTAACAAAAAGCAAATTTCAAAATCTCAAGCATGAGTATTCATGGAAACCAAAGTTTAAACAGCTCAGTAAACAAGAGAGACAATGACCTGATTTCCACTTCTTGTAAATAGGACCACGCCTCACTCACAATGATTTTGTGTCAGTGCCTGGGGGTAATGAGAGAACTTTGTAGTTCAGTAAATGCAATGCACTCAATGTATTGGAAGTAGGGTAGAACATGACTTAAGTCTCTTCAAGTAGGTCCCTGGCAAGCAGTACTTAAAATAAGTCAGCTGAGATCCTATGATGTACCTTAAATACTGCAAATTAAATATAAACCTTTCACCTAGCCAAAGGCCTGGCCAGCCTCATTGTTCTGGTCATGGTAGCTTGGACAAATACTCCCTAGTCTGAAAAATAAGAATTTCTAATTGCCTGTGGGTAGACATACACAGTGCGCAGTCCTGTGAAGGGAAATATAAAAAGCAATGTAGCTTTGTTGATGATGTTTCTGCTTGTGCTAATAAACACCATAATTCTCAGCTGAGCGATTTCTTGCTGATGAAAGTATCCTAGCTTCTTCAGTGTTAATATGATTCTCTTTGCAACATACACTGTTATATTTAATATTTCTATATTCTTTTCATTAGTGACTGCTCCCGAAATGGCATCTTTTCTGATAGATTCAGAGCTCGAGTGGTTTTTCAAGCCCGACTGCTGAATAAGATACAGCCAGGCAGAGGAGAAAATCTTCAAACAGCTAGAGTGATCGGCCACGATGAAACAGCTCCATTTGAAGGGAAAATATTCCATTATACAACAATTTCTTGAAAGGCATGCCCTGTACAAGTCTAAATTAGAGACCAGTAGAATGAAAATACCATGGAGATGTAGATAACACAATCCAAACTTTAACTGGCAAGTGTTTGGCTGTTTTAGATGCATTGCAAATGATTCCTCTTCCTTCCCTGCTTCTCAAGCAGAGTCTTTTGGTTATAAAACACCAAATGAGCAACCATAGTGATTTCACATGTCTGCAAACAGATCTGATATCAGGAAACTTTCCACTTGTGGAAAGTTTCATCAGTAAACTTACTGCCAATACAACACAGAGGCATCCCGCTCTCCTTTCTTGTAAAATGTAGACAGAAAGGTTTGTTTAATGGATTACTATCTTTCAGAAACTATATCATGAATAGGTTTATTGCTCCTCAGCAACCAGCATTACAGGAAAACTCCACGCTGAAATTCATAGCCAAAATGGGAAACATCAGTACAGGTGTCTGGCAAAACAACAATCCTTAAATCTTATCACATAAACTACTTAATTTGTTTTGTGCTGTGAACACAAACACATGACTGCTTGGAGAATCGCTTAGAATAAGAAACTGTAGTTATATTATTAATAAGGAGATTAATCATTTTAATAGCCAGAAACCTAATAACATCAAAGAAAAAATATAACTATGCTTTGATTCATGGCATGTGCCAGAATAATGCTAGTGTGAAATAATAAAATGAATGGAGACAAATTGTTCCAAAGAACACGTTTTACTCCTGTGCAGCATTATTTAGTCTGTATTGTTAATCAAATTTGGCACATTCATAATTTTCAACAGGAAAAACAAACGAAAGCTTGGGAAAAAATCCAGATATTCTCCCAAGGCAGTAAAGGCAGGTATTGACGATGTTCTCATTCAACCCGTGTATGTTTAAACATTGGTTTAGTAATTTTTGCCATATGAATAAAATTTCATAAATTGCCAAACAGCAGTCACATGAGTAAAAATGTTTTTCACCATGAAATAAGAAGATACATGCGTGAAAGAGCTCGCAGAAAAATATAATGCTTTACCACTACCTCTGAATAATGATGGCATACCTCTTTCTTGGACTTAATTTATGTTCACATCCACTCAGACCTTGCCCTTTTTGCCAGATTTGAGTAAACTATGGTAATTTGTACTACTGATACATACCAATTCATTTATATATTAAAGTATTTAAAACTCTATCTCACACATTACTGACAATCTTAAAGCCACTAAAAGCCTATCCAGTCCAGATTTTTATGTCAACTAATGGTTTAAACAGCTCTCTCTGCTATTTTTCTGTCTTCTCAACCATTTAGTTCTCTTTCATTAAAAAAAAGAAAAAAAGAAAAAAGGAGAAAAAAGCTTTAATTCTTGAACAGTGGGGGAGGAGGTTCTGAAAGTATACTGACTATAATTGTATTTAACAGAAAAGTAGCAGGAAAGTACTAATGTTTCTAATAAAGAACATATACCTTTAAGTCTGGTCAATTTGTACGCTAGCTAAGTTAACACACAGAACACAGACCAGTTCTTTCACAGCTTTTCTTCACAGCATTTAATACTGCAAACAACTGTTAGGAGTAAACAGATTTTATCTGCTCAAAAGGAAACTGGGCTGGGTTGAATAGGCCTGTAACCTCTCTGGCAGGAAAGATGCTTAATTTGCAAGCACATTTAGAGGGAGCTCTTTTTGATTGTTTTCATGGAATACTATGCAATCAAAAATGAAAGCCTTCCAGGTGATAAGGACAGTCACAGTGTAATTCTGCTAAGAGATGCGTGAAGATATTTCTGCACACAATTACATTTTGAGTGCAGATGCCTGTTTCTATATAATGTTTGCATCAGAATCTATGAGCAACTAGGTAGAGATGGTGCATAAGTCTACAAAACTACCGAAGTTTTCTGTGGGTTCTATGTATCAGCTCCATGCACAGAAAGACAGAGTACACTTTTCTTCTTAATAACACACCTTAGCATAATACATAGTTTTAGAAAGATACATATTACTGAATGTTGATTTAAAATAAATCAAAAAAATAAATCAAGAGATTTGAAACCTCTTAGACATTGCACATTGAGATACACAAATGTTAATTAAGTTCAGCTATATTAAACAGTTTTGAAAAAAGTGTGATAAATCAGCTTTATAATTTCCATACCAATTGGATTAAACAGCCACTGTAATCAAAACCTTAGCTCTGTGAAAAGCATGAACATTATTTTAAGTGCTAAGCAGAAATTGCTAGCAACACAGGAAATTAATTAAATATAGTTTTTTTTCAAACAATTCAGATTTCAAATCACATCTGATACCTCCAAAAATTGTTTGGCTTTTTATGTTAAGTTAAAATGAACAAAGTTTCTTCCTTTTCTCAATTAAACAATTTCAGTATTGCTCCTACCACAGCCAAGCGCAGGAAAGCGTCACTTACCAGAACTGACCACAAGGTGGTAATGTTTGAACAGAAATGAATTGTATTTGGCCCTGAAGAGGTTTCGGATGTGCTGAATAACATTTTACGTATTAGGTTTTGGTTTAAAAAGAAACAAACGCAAAAGAGCCAGGTTTCATGAGAGTTGTTGCCATAAGTAACTGATGATAACACGTAGGCCACCTGTCTATACAAAAAAACCCTCACTTTCTTTTAAGCTTTTTAAATTACCTAGCATTGAAACCTTAAATAGTAAGCTTGCAAGAAAACCATGACAGTTGTAAAAGGATTAAATGTTCTGTGTGAGGATCTATGCCATCATTGAAAATAATTTGCTTAAGCTATTTGGAAAGTAAACAATTTTTTTTGCATCGAAGGTGATGAAACACTGGAAGAAGCTGCCCAGAGAGGTAGCAGATGCCTCATCCCTGGGAGTATTCAAAGGCCAGGTTGCTTGGAGCAACCTAGTCTAGTAAAAGGTATCTCTGCCTGAGGCAGGGGGTGGGAACTAGATAAGCTTTCCTTTCCAATCCCAGCTATGCTATGATGTGCAATATTCACCAATGCTGTGGTGTTACTGTCATGAACTCACTTGTTGCATTAAGCTGATGCACCTCCTTGACGAACACAGAGTGTAAAAGGTGACCTGACTGGAAATAAAGTCCCACACTAAAACTGTACCTTGGCTCAAATTCTTGAATTTCAGCATCTCCACTGGTATTTGTGCAACAATACCATCACACAACCGGACCTGGTTTCAGTATTTTCATGTATTGGGGTGCTTGAGAAGGCACAGGCAGAATCTCAGCAGCCCCTCAAGCAGTATGAGGAGATGGAGAATCTGCTGTGGGCCCAGCTGCATCACCACCCTCAGCACATCGCTGCTGGAAGGCATCAGGCTCTGCCAAACCACCTTAGGAGATGGCAGGCCTCTTCTTTCAGAGCTCCTGCCAGACTTGGCAAAACTGCAAGGAATCCAACTGGATTCTTTAATTATTAGTATTATTTTACTTGCAGAAGCCTTTCCCTGCTACATCTTGGTCTGCCAGGCACTCCTAAGAGGGCATAAATGTCAGAGAATCTTAGAATGGTTTGGGTTGGAACAGAAAGCTCATCTAGTTCCACCCCCCACCACGAACAGAGACATCTTCCACTACAGCAGATTGCTTCAAGTGTGACTACCTCTACTCCATTCAAGGAATAATTACATCTTCCCTTGCCTGAACATTATCTCCAGCACTTTGCTGTCAGGGGCTGAAGAGCTTCTCCCGCTTGGCTCAGAGAAGTTACTGTTCAGATACACATACCTCTGGCTACAGCATGAAACACGCTCATGTGGGGAAGGCCATCGCCCCCAAAATGAACGTGATTTAAACCACACGGGATTTAAGCTACAGTCTTGAATAATTTACTACTCTACAGGTAGGCTACAGAGGGAAAAGTGAATACTCTGGAGTGTACAAACTGCAGGAGAGGCTTGCTGCCGTCCACATGCGCCGTCGGCAGCGTCCCCAGCCCCGCCTGGCATGCCCGAGGAGGGCAGTCGGCATTCCTGCTTGTTTTTAACATTTATGGATTTATTTTATTGCCTTCCTTTCCCCGGGAGGATCCCCCCAGGACACCCACCCCTCCCATACCGCTCTTGGGCCGGCCCCCTCCGTCCAGCCCATTGGCGGGCTCTGCAGCTCCAGGGCCCAACGGCTAGCGGTAGCGATCGTCATGACGACGGAGGACGCCACACGGCCCAGGCGGCAGCATGGCTACCTACAGACCCGGGGTGCTCATCGGCAACTGGAACGAGGACTCGTGTTTGGGGGAGGTGAGGTGGAGCCGGGCTCCCCTTCCCTTGCCAGACTCTTCACGTCTCGATGCCCCCTCAGATTCCTTCAGTTCAGTTTAAACCTGGGGTTATGAGTGCTGGATAACATGTCTATATTTCCCCTCCCCCGGCCCTTCTCTACCAGGACCTCTTGAAGGATTTTCTGCATAAAAGAGAACGAGGAGAACTTCTAACACAGAGAATAAACAGACTTCAAGATAATCTTTTAAGGAAGGTAATTTTTTTAAGATGATTATGTCAATCCTCAATGACTCCACACAGACTAAAGTAGCTGTTATTAGTATTCTTTATGCATTAAGAATGCTATGGATTAACATTTTGAATGCTGAAATACTTCTGATATCAGCATCAGATAATTCTGTAAAAAATTATATATATTTCTATTTAGATACACCTGTCAGTGTCTAAGGATGGATTTGTTCATTTTGGAGACACAGTGATGCTTTTGAACGCTGACAACAAACCCACGGTGGAGAATTCCCGTGACGTGTGTGGCAGTCTGACCTTGGCAGTTAATCTGGATGAACTGTCCATATTTTCACCTCTACCACTGCAAACCCTTCATGGAGTTAGTGCAATCAAGAGTGTGGCCCCTGTGGGTAGAAATACTTTCTGTATTTTAAGGTTTGGAACTTTATTTGTTGTTTTCAATTACTACTTTAGCTTTCAGTATCTTGTTTTGAGAAATAGGCAATGAAGTTTGTTAATATACAAATGAATTTGAGGAAGATTAATTTATTTAAGAGTTTTTAACTTGGGTTGTGCCTTACGCTTGATTCTGTTCCACCTATGTGAATAATTCCAAGAAAATTTAAACCAGCTTAGAAATGGTGTAAAAACAGAATGGAGTTCAGGATATCATTTGATAAACTCTGCATCTGTTTTGAAGGTGGTCATATTTCAGCTGTAGAATACAAAACATGTCCAAATTTGACTTAGAATCATTATTCACTCTCCTGCAAATAAGGTCTCTGAAGTGGAAATTCGTGTCAATGCTTTTTCTGTACATGGACAGTGTTTTCCTAAAAAAGCCCCACTAACCAAACAGC
>WYDI02141238.1:0-156739 GCA_009867235.2 Psittacus erithacus | reverse complement strand
TGAAGTGGAAATTCGTGTCAATGCTTTTTCTGTACATGGACAGTGTTTTCCTAAAAAAGCCCCACTAACCAAACAGCATATTCCCTCTTGCAAAGGCATATTTAATTCCAGCTGTTTGTGGGAGAAGAAACAGAAGAGCAGGGTCCTGCTCAGTAGTCAAAAGCTCTGCCTGAGTGCATGCATTTAACAGCAGCACATGACAGTACAAACTAACCCATATAATCCTGATTGAGTAAAGCACTTTGGGTTAGACCCAAGAAAGAATTTTGATGCTAAGAGCAAAATTTAGGTCTTCTAGAACTGCAACCAGAATGTTTTTGGTTAGCTGCTGACTGAATGCTACTGAGTCCCTCATTAATAAGTTTATCAGCTGTAGCTGAAAATACTTAGTGAGTTTAGCACTTAATGTTTCTGTGAAAAGCAGAGATTATTCTGGAAATAGGGGTACACCAGCATGCATGCTGATATAATGAACCAAATTATTGTATATCAGTTACATATATTCTTAGCAAGTTTTGTTAAGTTACATACGAACAGAAACACACACTGTTCTGCTTTTAGTCTGTGATTTTTCAGTTGCTCATATTAAGTATATTTTAAAGGGGCCCTCAGTGCTGAATTCCTATTGATTTTTCATTGGCTGCTATCTTTCCACCCTGCATGTTAATGAATACATCATAAAAAGTGACCTATACAGTCTCTTTCTATTCTGTTAAATATTTTAACCGGTAAATCAAGTATGAAATGTCTTTTGAGTTAAGATATTTTGTCTATTTTTAAAGGTAAACTTCATACAAAATGTTACCACAAGACCTAACTGTAGAGCTAAATTTTTTTTAAAAAATAGTAAAGCTGATTTTTTTAATAATATCTTTCTTCTTTTTTACAATTTTAACAGTGTAGATGGAAGTGCGCTTGGTGAACCAGTTAAATATGGGCAAACCTTTGGTCTTGGAACAACAGGAGGGTTTTCTGGCCAAATGGTAAGACAATAAAGCTGCTGATGGTAATGGTAGTGTATACTGATAGCATGCATTTAATTACCATATATATGAAGCTGTACAGAGGTTCAGCATCTTAGCTTTACAGAACAGATTCAGAATCATAAATAGATCAAGATAAACAATACCTACATAGAAAGCATATGCAACTTGCCTGAGATCAGGTGTGCAGGCTAAGAGGGCTGTCAGACAGAATGTCTGGCTGAAGGAGATTTTAAAAAAGAAAGAAAGAAAGAAAATTAAAATTAGCTTGTGTATCATGAAGGAATTAGTCATTAGAGGGAGATTTTGACTTTTGTTTTTTACTTTAAATAATTCTAAAAAGGGGTTTCATTCCTTGTGAAGACAAATCTATAGCAGGTATATAAGGTAACATTATATAATATATAATATATTCCACCATTCTGAGGGAGCAGATTTCTATTAATCACTAATATTGTTAACATGTTCCCCTCAGCAAGTTAGAAGTAAGACATTATGGGTTACATGTGCACTCAAAATAAACTTTGAAAAAATTTTCCTGTCAACAACCACTTTGGTGAGAGAGAATCTTTGGAATGTAAATTCAATTTCAAATTATTATTCATCAGTCTGCATACAGAATAGCTACTTAATGAGTTTCTCAACTGTAGAAGATCTATGTTACAGGGTTTTCATGTGTATCTTTAGCTTGGCAGACTGATTTTTCAGGAGTCAAGAGAAAATCATGTGTTGAAAAATATTTTCCTAAATTACAGACCTGTTTCTTTTATATTTATACTGTCCTTATTATATATTTTTTATTTACAGTTGTATCTAGCAAGTGACCATAAATCATTTATAAGATTTGCTAAAAAGTCTTACCTTCAGCAAGTATTTTTGACAGATGAGCTTTCCTATTTGACCCACTGGCAAGCTGCCTTCTTGGATCCACAGCTGCGTCTTGAACATGAAGGATTTCCAGTTCCTGTAAGAAATTAAAACTGTAGAAAATGTTGTGAAGATTTAATTGATACAGTAGATGGAGCACTTAGAAACAAGTTGTGTGCATTTTCATAGCATGGTTTGGGTAAGAAGGGACCTTAAAGCTCATTTCCAACTCCCTGCCACAGACAGACCTTTCACTAGATCAGGTCGCTCCAAGCCCTCTCCAACCTGGCTTTGAACACTGCCAGGGATGGAGTGGCCACAGCTTCTCTGGACAACCTGTGCCAGCACCTCACCACCCTCACAGTAAAGAACTTCTTTCTAATATCTAATCCAAATCTACCCTCTTTTCAGTTTTATTCACGTGTTTTCCTTATGTAAGTTCTGACCTGTAATTTTAGGAAGGGGGAGAGGGAGGGAACGATCTCTTTAAGCAGGGAATCTGCATATACAACTGTGAGGTTCTGGTGTTTATATTTGAGGCTGATTTGAACAGTTTTTCTCATCAGATTTTTTATAAAGGTTGACATTATCAAGTTGGGAGAACGCAGTACTTGGAATCTGCTTTTCAGCACTTCTGAGCAATAAATTCCATTTCCAATATTAGGAGCTCTGATTAACTAAGAACTTCTGCACATTAAATTTATAAAGTATGAAAAACCCCTCAAAGAACCTGGATAAGTGGGTGCCTTTCTAAATATGGGTTTTAACCCTTTGTAAATAAGTTAAGCAGATGCAGTATTTTTCTTTTCTACATACCTGTTGGCCTTCCTAAAGTGTTCAGTATAGCAAAATACCACAAATATAACTGTTCCCCTGCAGCCTTGAACAGTGACTCATTTACATGAATCGGCTCACTAATATTTGATTAATACAGTCAAAATTATGTACTTGTCATAGACAACATTCTTTATTCACAGTATTGGTAAGTGAAAGTGACTAAAAATCAGTTCTGTTATACATAAAAAATTTGCAAATTGGTAAAATAGAAAGGTCAATTTCTAGGCTGCATCCCCAGACCATCTGGATTTTTCATGTGCCAAATATCAACCGTGAGAAGAATCACCCTGATGGCAGAGGCCACTGGAATGACTCTCTAATACTTCCTTGACATTTTACTTTTTAAGTGCTCAGCAGAAGGGAGTTGTTGAGAGCTCCAGTTGTGTTTTTAAGTGCCCAGCAGAAGGGAGGGCTTGAGAGCTCCAGTTGTGTTGAGAACTGATAGGGTGTAAAATATCTCACTATAGATATGCAGCACTCCTGAGTGATGCAGCTTACACTAAACAGTAAATAAAAGCATTTGATTTGAATAAGAACAGTTAAAATCAGTATAAAAATTTCTGTCAAGTGTCTTCCCTTGGTTTTGTTTTTAATTTTCCAGGCAAACTCCAAAATTATTATTACTCATTGCCAAACTAATCGCAGCTTGGCTGTTCCAAGGAACTTTTGGACAAGGTAAGCATAACTTATAACTGGCAGGGATGTCCATAACAATGTGCCAACATCAAGAATTACTGTAAGAAGCAAGATAGGTATTTTAGGAACACACTGATGAAATGGAAAAGAATGCAGAATGCATATTCTTGTTTCTCTTATTTTATTTCACTAATATTTAATTAAGCATTGTAAACGAATATACCAATTGTTTCCTATTAAATTCAGAGCAAGAGGTGACTGAGGATTTGTATCAGGTTTTTGAGGATGAAATAAGGTCTAAAAGTTTGAGGCTGAAACAGCTATTAAGTAGCCAGAGTTTTCCTCAATCAGAGAGAAATGGTGATGAGAACCTAACCGGCTTATACACACTGAGTCGGTGTACCAAAGCCTTATACTGATGGGGCTGCTTTAGCTTTGAAGCTAGAAAAGTGTCATTTCCTCCTGACTTCAAATTCCTAAATTATTCACAGGAAACCAAGTGGGCTATTTCATTTCTTGTAAGGGTCTGATATTTAAAATTGGATGGTGATATTTCTGAATAAACCAAAAAAACTTGAAAAAACTTTGAACAATTTACAGATAATGCAAATCTGCTGAATTTGCATATGTATTCATTGCCCCTACTCATCCCTATTTTTCTTTGACTTTGCAGGTCTTATTTTGGACGAGAGTATGAAGTAATTTGTCACACTTTTCTGGACACCCATAAAGCTGAAGAAGATAAGAATTACTGGGAAATAATTACAGGAGATCCTGGTGATGAGGATAGTACAATGATTGATAGACGCAACCGTCCACTAGGGTGGATCAGAAAGAATGAGTCTTGTGAAGAGACAGAATAAAGAAATCCTATCCTACAGCCAACAGAGGTCAGTGAGATTCTGACTCTTGGATTTTCTGTTCAGATTCTAGAGATGCTCGTTTTAAAAATGGAAATGAAAGTCTACCATAAGTAATATTGCACAATCTCATCATGGTTATACAGTGGGCAAACACTAACAGAATCTTATGAATCACACAGACTATTAAAAATTCATGAACCAGGAAGGGTTCATTTTCCCATTTTCACATTCATTGATGGCAAAAAATGTCAAAATCAAGGAAATCTAATACATTTTCACTAAACCAATTCTTCCAAAACCAAACCAGTGTCACTCTTTTTAAAATGAGCGTACAGTTTCCAGAACACTGAAAACCAAACTCATGAGCTGTCATTGGATACCTTGACATTTAAAGTTCATTTGAAAGAAAGTTGGTTGTTGAGCTTGTTCCACGCTCTGCCTAGCACAATGTTGTGAATTATTAAAAAATCACAAGTGAGCTGTCTCTATCTCAAGATTGGCTTCCAATTTATGGAAATGAATTTAAAAAGTGTAAAAGTTGATTTTTTCTTTATGTTTGACCGTATATTCTAAATGTTTAAATGCCAACTGATCAAGAACTTGAGCACAGTGATACAGACTAGAGACTTCCGTCAGTTTTTTCCAACCACCACCATTTTCCATTTGCCTCCCACCCACAGAATTTTTCAATTCATAATCACTTCTACCAAGTTTGACAGCAAGGTAAAATTGTTAAAATTAAGCCCCAACAAGTCTCATGAAAATATATACTAAATTTGAAAAAGAATAAGAGAGACTGTAAGTTTATCCAGTCAGAAAAAGATTGCAGTCTATGTTCATATCTAATTAAACACTGGAGAATCCACATGAAAAAAATGGCCCAAGAATGGTAAATTGCAGCTGGAACTCCTGTTTTTTTTTAAACAAGAAAATCAACCAAGCATGAGATGCGAAGACATGGAAAACAGATGTCATTACTTCATAGTTACCTGCCTTTATATGGAAGCTGAAACAGCATCACAGAGAAACTTAATGCATGACATTCCATCATATCCATTTAGTAAAGCCACATGTATACATATTCCATTTCTTACTGTACTGCAAAAGCAGGCTCTTTCAGCACAAAGTAAGTGAATTTCTGAGTAAAATACTACTTAAATCTCAAAACAGATTCAAAAGTCATCAATGTTCATAAAGATCAAGTAAAACTTTAAGTTTTACCAACACAAAACCAGTAAACTTTCACAAAACAAGAGACTAGTCCAAACATGTCTCCAAGCTTTATTCTCAGATAGGCTGTTTCAAACCCACTGACAAGGCTTTAAAAGCTCTTGCCTTTGTTCAGTATAAAGTAAATCAGCAGACTGTGGGACTGGCTAACTAGCACTTGGCATAGAGAGTCTCAGAGCAGGACATGCAGGTTTGCTTTGGGGAAGTGTATCACAGAAGACAGGTTTTCAGTCACAATCCTCATGTGCAAACCTCCACAGGTCTGTTATAGATGGGGTATTATTGAGGAAATTATCTTTAGGAACTTTTTCTTTCACTTTCTATGTAAGTATATGAAACCTGACATGTAACTAAGTATGCATGCTTTTATAGAGACGCTATTACTACTCCAATTTACAAAGATTAAAATTCTGCATGTTTTCACAATAGATTAACATAATTCTGCTTTGATTTTGTAGGTATTAAACTGGAAAAACTTTAGCTGCATGAGTGCACTGTGGTGTTTCTAATTTGACTCTTGTGGGCATTTATTGGTGTTGGAGTAGCTATTTCAAATCTGGCAAAGTCTATTTCCTCTCAGTTAAATGTAAGAAACAAGAAGAAGCCTTAAACCAAAACCATGGCTGAAACAAAGTTTCGTGTGAACTCATGAAGGAATGAGAGCTGTGTGGGCAGAGTGCCTTGGCCATGGAGAGGAGCTGTTGTGTGACCATGCATGCATTTAAGTGGAACAGAAGCAATCTGGGCTGTACAAAACCAAGATTTGTAAAGTCTTAGAGGAAAACCAAGTAGATAAACAGATACAGAAGTAGGTAATGTCAGAATTTGGTGCTGATTAAAATGGCTTGGATACTTATGTGCGTGATTTGATCAGTCTGTGCTCACGGGAAAGAACTTCCCAAGCTGTTGGAAAATAAAGAAAAGAGAATCAACAGTTCCTGATCCCATTATCAGTTTTTCTTACCTAATACAGTTTTAAACCCACGGATTTGTGCATAGGTTCTTATACCATATAACAGATATTTACAATACAGCTGATTTAAGATATCAAATACAGATACTCATCTGTTACCTAGCTTTTGAAAACTGTTTTTTACAGTTCTTATATTGTCCACATGATGGCACCACATTTTTGTAAATTGCACAATTATTGCATATATGCGAAACACCATGGAACGTTTAAATCCAAATAAGTCACTGAAAAAAAGGCACGAAAACCAACCAGGTTAAATCAGGCCTGAATTCTGGGCTAGGAAGTGCCATTAATGCTTCATGGTGAATTTGGAAAATAAAGTTAAGCAACAAAGGGAGCTATAAGATCATAGAACATTGTGTATTGCATATAGTCAGCTTCTTCAAGCTAATTGGAACATTAAGTAATTTGTAACCAAAACATACTTGGAGGAAATTATCTTCAGGAGCTTTTTCTTTCACTTTCTATATAAAGATATGAATGTATCTTTACATAGAAAGATGTGACAACCAGTGCATGTTTTTATAGAGGCACTGTTATTATTTACTCCAGTTTACAGAGATTATAATTCTGCACATTTTCACAACAGATTGACAAAATTCTGTTTTTATTTTGCAGGAAACTAGAAAAAAAAGTCAAGTGTAGCATGCACCACAGTCTGTCTGATCTGACCCCTGTGGGCATTTATTGATAAACACAGGATTTAATAAGAAGAATTATGTGATTGAATATTAGTGCAGAATCTGAATGATCCTGCAACTGCCAGCTAGAGACACAGTGTGTTCTGGAGTATAGTTCAGATTGCCATTCAGGTAATGGCAGTGATGCTTGCCTCGTCTGGAAACCACTTTGCCATATACCAATGAAACACAGAGTATTAAGAAACCTTTTAACGCTTTTTCCAAATGAGACCCAATGTGGATAGCTCTACAAAGTACACTGTGGGAAGAGAAAACTCACTTTGCCTCCATTCCAGGCAGCTCATAAGCTGTTAGCATGAAGCTGATCCTGAGCTATTAGTCCTTGCTGAGAGACAGGGTGCATTAGTTCAGATTTACTGGTGTGCAACTATAGCTTTTCAGAAGCTTAAGGCATAGAGAAAACTCACATCTGCACATGTTGTGCTGTGCAGACGTGTTAGCAGTACATTATTGAAGTAAAGAAGTGGTACAGAAAATTCATAGAGTCAGCAAAGAAAAGCTGACTAGTAAACTAGTTAACTCACATATTGGTAACATTGGATGATGAAACCCCAGCTTTAAATCTGCTTTTCCTCTTCTCTCTCTTTTTAATGCTTCCCCAAATCATATTTCCCAACACATCACTTCTCCTCTGCTATGTCATCTATCCCAAATTTACTGATTTGCTGTGGTTATAAAGTGCTGTTCAAGCACTCAGCACAAGTCCATGGCCCATCACCCTAATTACATCAATATCCTTAAGTGACTGTTTTTCTTTTCTGTGGTTATCATGAAGTATTGTTTTTTGCTCAGACAAGTGATCAGAGGAGGAAGCCATAGGCAGGTTTGGTAGCTGGATAAAACGTCTGAGGAAAAAAAACCCCAAACAACCAGAAAAAGCACAGAGAACATTACAATAAGAAATTCCACAGAACAGTGAAAGAAAGTATCCAAGCCCTGGAAAATCTGGTGGAGTTGGCAGGTAAGAGGGTGATTTTGATAACGTCTGCACACACTCATCCTAAATTAACATTGCATGTCTGCTGTAATTCGAGGGGGATTGGGGAGGTGGAATGTTCTTTTAAAATCAAAGAAGTTGCTTTAGAAACACTTAAGACTTTTTAATGCATGAAAACTAAACTAAGGGGCCACAAAATAATACTACAGATATGAAATCAAAATACATTAAATGCAAGTGGAAATTAGGCAATCTCTGTCATCTTGTCAACTACACTTCTATTCTATTTGAGGCTTTGCTCAAGTGTCACCTCCATTCTCTGCGTGACCTGCCTGTATACAGCTTTGAGAGGGGCAAGCCACAGTTTCTAAGCCCCCTGCTTCGTGCCTGTTTGACTTCATCCTGGAAGTTGTAAAAGAGAATCGAGTTCTCAATACTGCATTCCTCCTGGATAAGAGGAGGAATGGAAAGATCTGTCACCTGCTGGATGTGCGCTATTTCAGCAGGAATATGAACAGCACAAAATGTCAACTACATGATTCGCATGCTAGGTTAGCATTACTTACAATGAGAAGTACAATTTGCAATAAAGATCACCCACATTTTGGTTTGAGAGGGATTTTTTTTTTGTAAAAACTGTTATAAAAGTTATGTAATGAAACAATTGACACTTTTGTTCATTTTTTCATTGCTGGCTTGTACAAGGCAGTCTTTTACCCAAGAGAAGAGAATCATCAGTGTGGCGCTAGAAAGCATTGCCACAACACTTAGCTTTTGAGAAGTTTCTGTATTTTTTGGCGAGGAGGACTCATAGTGCAGTAGAATAGGCACAAACATTAAAAAATACCTGATGACATTAATACCTTCATTCAATGATGAAATTAATTCATACACATGCATCTCTGGTGTGTGTTTATATGAGAAGCTCAGAGAGCTAATTTTCCAACATCTGTTAAATGCTGCTTCTTATAGTACGTCAAAACAAAACTAAACAGACCATCCAGTTACAGGCCAGCTAGTATATATGTTTCTATAATGCTGGTCTTGTTTTAATTATAGGCTCCTTGGGGCAGGGACCATATCTTCATCTTTTTTTCCAAATACAAATAACTACAGCAAGTAGTTCAGCAAGTAATGGCATAAAGTGGTTATTAAAAGTGGTTTTAAGATAACAAGAAATTGATGTAGACCTGGTGTAAATAAACAGATAAAGACATGAAATCTATACATAAACCAGCACCAAATAATAAACTCTTAGTGTGGGGTATGGAGCTGTAGCTGCCCAAGTAATTCTGACGTTAATAGGAGTTGCTAGGAGAAGAGCCCACAAACCACAGTGCTGTCCTTCTGGGTCTGACAAACCCACAGAGGGGAATAAGAATTATACATGGCAATGTTTACTTTTAGACATATATTTAGTTATTTAATTATATGGCATAGTTAAAAATACCTAACCAACTTAAGTCCCATTTGCAAAAGTGACACCAGTCCTGAGAAATTGAAGAGCTGTTTCTGCAACTTATTCACATTAGGAACTGCTAGGAATTAGGTTGTACATACCTTTGAAGATCTTAGTCTGACTAAGAAAATAACTTTTAAAAATGGCAGTTAGCTGTTTCTGAAAATGTTACCTGTAGAATTTATGAAAACATTAAATCCCTAAACAAAATGAAAGCAAGAAACTAGCGAATAAGGAAAGCACTGAATTAAAGTTTGAGTTACCTTTCCTTTATGGCAAAAAGCTCTTAAAACTCTTAAAATGCTAATTAACATGGATTATTGTTATAGGATCTCTAAAAGATGAAACACAACAGATTGTGAAATTCACATCAGGCAGCAACTTCTATCCTTCCTCCCTGGTTTCCTACTGCTCTTCTTGTTTGGGCTTTCTGCCTCTTCTATATCTTGAACAAATAACTGAACAGTTGTTTAGGGAAAAGTTCAAGGTTCATCAGCTTTTCCGGTCTTTTTGCTGGCAATTTTGGCAGCATCAGTTTAGCCAGAACACCCAAGATGTATAGTCTTGCAAATAACTAGTGAATTTAACTCACCATGAAGAGAGGCATATTTTGCCATATAAATATACATATCTATAGAAATAAAAATGAATTGGCACTGTATACGCATACATATCCTGGGTGCTTTGGTGCTGACACAGAAATAGCATGTAGTTCAGCATATGCAGGAGAACAATATTTCCTCATCTAAAAATATTAACTGGCTTCTTTTGGAACTACCTAAACTAAGTAGTTCCTTCAGTGTAACCTTAAATGGCCAGGGATATATTCAGGTCTCTAGCACATGCTGAGTAGAGGACCTAGATCACTTTACTGTGTGATCAGTATTTCATAATCACTTTTAACTTTGACGGCATAAGTTCTGTGATGTCTTAATTTATTTTACTGTGATATATGAACTTGCTGCCAAAGAGGCAGTTGAAATTTGCTTTTCAAAACTTTCCTATTGAAATACCAGCTTTGGAACAAACCAGCAATTCTGGCAGAAGTCACTGTATTGTACAAAAATATTTATGACCAATAAAATATTTTTAGACCTTAAGTAGAACAAATGTTAGCAACTCGAGCAGGTTGCTGTGGTAATGGTAAAACACTCTTTTGGGAGTCCCAAGCAGGCATAGTTGAAGCCATCAGCATTCAACTCTAACAGTACATTCAGATTGAAAAGCAACTAAAGAGTGCTTCCTGCCTTGCTGCCTGGAGAGGGGGAAATCTGAGTATGAACCTGCAAAACTTACAGACATAGTGCAGTTAACTCTGGCTGAGCACGTTCTTGAAGAAAGCACCAAGACGTACACCAGAGGATGGGCCAGTAGTCACGTAGGTGTATGGCATTACAAATTCATGCTATTGTGGAGTAAAATGTATAATAGATTATAATTACAAAAAAGGGGGCTGAGCTCACTTCTTAAGTGCATGGTAAATTGAAGCAGCTCAGATGAGAGGTGGTAGCTAACTCTGTGTTTTGGTTTTATGGCACCACTGTAGATCAGCGATCATAGTAGCAAAGAGACTAAGGAGGCCAAAAATGCACTATGTTTGAGCTTTGGACCTCTGATTACTGTTTCAAAGACAGATAAAACTCCTTCCATTTCTCGCTAATGCAGGTAATAAAATTCTATTCTGCTCTCTCTCATACATGCATTTTTATTCCTCATTTACCATACCTGTGCATCAATGTCTCTTCCTGTCAAATGGACATAAATCTGTCTTAAAGGAAGATAGCAAAAAGTATTTTGTGGATATATACATTTGCTCTCAAATGGCACCAAATTTCACAGGTTGAATTAATAGAGTTATCAATTTTGATCAAGTTATCAATTTATCCCCATTTCTTTTTCAGACACAAATGATGCTTTGTTTTAAAAGGGTCCATATTTCTATCTCAATAATTACAATGTACAACCCTTGGTACAACATAGCTTATTGTTCTCACTGCTCACTGCAAATGTTGATGCTTCCAGGAGTACTTGTAATTCAACACTTTTCTCTGTCCCATGCTAATTAATATCTAGCTATATATCAAGTGATTGTACCATGTTAGGCGGTTATATGGAATTTTGTCTTTAAGTGCTAACTGATTTTACATAATATCACACTTTGGGACTAGTGAATGGTTTCTACTGAACACTAGGCTTTTTACAGCATTCAGTAACACCAACACAAATTCCTGCTTCCTATGAAATTAGCTTAACAAGGATTTGGGGAGTAACCATTTGAACTATATGGCTGATGTGGGCAACCTTTTCATCTAAGCAATTATTTCTGAGAACAGAATGTTCATTCATTACAGAAAGAATTGAGAAAAAGTCAGTTTATACCCCATATTTGGCCTGTTACATGACACAACCATTAGCTGCTTGGTTTTAGAAGTGTTACGTATAAGCCAAAAAATGGTGAAGGTTTTTTGGTCAGCCCATGTAACCTATAGCAATTTTAGGTTTTCTGCAGTAACCTAAGGTTCACATTGTAAACAAAGATGTTGTCAGAATTGGAATAAGTGCATAATAAGGTTTTCCAAACCTATTTGAAGCCATTCTATGAAAGAACTTACTAACATGCTCGGGTAGGGCAGCAACTTCTCCAAATGAGCAGTGCAATTAAGTGAGCACAATACTCCTGTGTAACTGTAATGATGAGAGTATTCATCACCTAGAATTCTTGTGCCTACAACAGAACAGCATTGCTGGCTAAGAGGCTTCATATGGGTGGGACAACGAAGCTGAAACTGAACTGATAGGCAATGAAGGGAGTTAAAGAGTTCAGAAAACATGCCCATTAGAACAAAGTTAGAGAGGGAAAAAGAAGAAAAAAGAACATCAACTAAAGCTTTTCAAAATACATTTAAACTTGCAGAGCTAATTCCTTGGGAGGATCCAATATGATACTAAACTTCTGCAGGTGAACGTAGGTTATTTTCCACACAGAAGTAAGCAATAATCATGTTACAATTTAATAGTCAAATATAGCCATAGTTATAGTCTTCAATAACAAGTTATGAAGTATTGTGTTGATACTTTTCTCCTTTGCTGATCAAAGTTAAAAAAAGTTCATTGAAAGAGTGCTTTAGAGATCAAAAAAACCACCTTAGCCACAGCTAAAACCAGTTTGCCTTGCATAGTTCCTGTAACTGCAAAAAGATCCTGGTACGATAAAGCCACTGATTATAGAATAGAAAGCGTATTGGGTTTACAGGTCAAAGTTCATTAATCTATGTAATGTTTGTATGTTGAATACAATCAGGGCAACACCTAATCAGTTATAATTAATAGCTTCACTTAGGTAAAGAAAAACAAACCATTAGTGAGGAAGATCTATTTTATCTGATTTTGCCAATTACTATATTACATTCTTCCAATCCAGAAGAACATTAATAGAAAATATGAATGGCTGGGCACGCTTTTCAACAAAAAAAATAAACAGAAACAGCTCCCAAAATTGGTTATGGGAGTACTAACTGTTTAAATGAGATTAGCTTCTATGCCCCCCAAAAAAGTACATCTCTGCTGTGTTAAGCTACATAGAGCAGAATAAACATTCCAGAAAGTTCTAATTACCTTAATGCTGAACTTTAATTTAACCATATTTCTGATTCCAGTATATCTGCCTTCAAATCCCAATCCTCTGAATTCTGTCTATACACAGACAATAAAGAAATCACATTGCAAGAATCTGCTGGAAGAAAGTAAAACAAATTCTTTAGTCTCTTACTGCAAAACACATTCCTCAGACTTCTTATAATTGTTTTCTGAACTCTTCCCACCTTGTTAACATCTGTGCTAAAGAGAGTGGATGCCAGAATTGGACATAGAGTGGCTCGCTTAATGCTTTATTCAGTAGTAAGCATATTGTTCTTTCCTTGATGCTTTTTGGCACATGCATCCATTTTCAAGGCTACATCCAAGTCCATAGTGAGGGTGGGTGGCCTGGGGCTAGCTGAAGCAAAAAGTTGAATCCTCCAACCCCCCTATTCTCGTTTCTCTTTGCTTGAGCAGTTTGAGGCTAGCGTAAGCTGTTGCCCCCAGAGTCAAGGAAGGAGGGAGGGGGAGATGGAGAAATGAGGTTGGATGAAGAGAAGTACATGCTTGGGCTCAGTAGTTAGGCTAAGCACACCTGGGAGCTACTTTACTGACTTCAGCTGTTGGTGAATTACTTCATACTACTCTTGGGAGACTGGAAAGGACTTTTCTTGTGCATTGAAATTACGATTTTCTCTCTCATGCTATTCTGCTGCTCTAGGTAAGTGCTAGCTTTACCTATAACAACTCTGGCTGGTTTTGCCCATACAGCATTTTAACAGCCAATTGCCATTAAATTCTTTATTAAAGATATTAGAATAAAGGATAAAAGTATAACTTTAGAGGTATAACCTAGCTGTATATTTTAAAAGGCATGAGGTGTTTAAGGGTAAAGAATAGCTGAGGACTAAGAAAAATATGACTCAGAAAGTATTCAGCCTGAGTACACAATACAGTTAATGGTTAGTTTGAGCTGGGAGGGATATGAAAAAGTGAAGACCCCAAGACCTACACCAAAACTGGGGTTAATTTCATATATTTGCTACTCATGTGGAAAGCAAGCATACAATAGCAGAGACATCCTAATTGGGAAATTATACATGATTGTGTAGAAAAGCCACAACTTTAAAACCAAAAAAACCCAACCAAACAAACCAAAACCCTAAAGGAAGGGACTGGACAAGATGGCAGCTGAAATTTAGTGTAGGTAAGTGTGAGGTAACATGTATCGGAGGGAATAATTTGAATTATTAATATACAGAGATGGTTTGCAAAATCACTCAAGAAAAAGATCTAGGCGTTACTGTGGACAGCTTAATGGAAACTTCTACTCAGTGTGCAGTAGCAGTCAAAGAAGCAAACAAAATATCAGGCTATATTAAAGATGGATTGGACAATAACACTAGAAATAATAAGAAGACTATCAAATACATCAATAAAGTGTTCATCATTTTAAGATTAGATTATTTAGCTTTCATTATCTGAAAAGAAACAGGCATCACCTGGAAAAGGGAATTAAAAGGGATTTGGGGCCCTTCTATAAAGTGAAGGATTTTTAAAGGCTGTTAGAATCATGATAGTCTTCAAGGTCAAAATATTTTCTCTAAATTACTTCTCTGCTTATCAGTTTGTAAACAAGGATAGCAGGAACAACTGACCTGTGCTACATCTACTGAGATGAATGGATGAAAAGTGGCATACAGACTGTGGATGAGCTGCTTCTGAGCACACAGCCTGAATGTCATTTTTTCTGCTGCTCCAGAGAAAAAGGGAAAGGGTCAGTGCCTCACCGAACCTCTCCTCTGCTCTCCCTGGAGCTTAGTCTGCAGGGCCTAATCCAGCACCACATCTTATACAGCTTAGGCTCAGCTGATGCCTATACCAAGCACCTTTTATTCATTCTGCACCTACTCAAATCCATTTTAGCACCCTAACTTGAGATCTTTCCTCCTTCAATTCTTTCTTTCCCCTTGTGCCCTGCACTTGCATATCTGAACTACCCTCTGCTGCTTCTGCAGTCTCACACCAGTTACCCCACTGCTCCCAACATGGCCTTTTAACCCACTTCCCCCTCACAGCAGGCGCAGCTCACTAACTTAGCTCCTTCAGTGTCTGCTGCCAGGATTATCAGCACTGTTGGGTATGCATTAATTTGCCTCCCCTGTAGTATCTGCACAGCAGCTCACTTCCCCATGTACTGCAGACCACCAAGAAGTGCATGATGCTGTTGACCTTATCAATTACAATCGATGGTAAATGAGAAAAGCTGAAATCAGAGCTTAATTTATTGCAGAGGACCCCTTCTCTCCCTCCCCTGCCTTACAGCTGTAGCATGCCTCAATGCATATACTGCTTAGGTATTAATTAAGGCAGAAGGTTTTTTTCCTAATCATTTGACATGCTAGATTCAAAGCTGTCCTGTGGATTATGGACAATGATATACACCAACCTCTGTGGTTCCTAGGGTAAAGTCCTTGCTATAAATAGATGTCAGATTTGTAAATTTAACATTGTTTAGTCTGAGGGTAAGTGAGGAAAAAGGGAAACTCATTTGCTCAGCAGTGGGAGGGTGTGGAGCGTTGTTTTCTGCTGAGGAGTTTTATTTTTATTACTAAACTCTTGAGATGTCAGAGCCTAGAGATGTCACAAGGTCCTTTTGCTGTTCTGGGCTGTGAAACCAGAAGGGGAAAATATGAACTGATGAAGTTTTATATAACTTACGAATGTGTTTAGCATTTTCTGTGACAGTGAAGGCAGAAAATTTAACTGTTTCCTTTGTGAACTTTATTTTGTTTGTCTGGAAGTTTGCTCAGTTCCAGCAGAACTGGCAGCAGCCTTGCCCAGAGCAGGACATTTTCCCATATAAGCAAAATAAATTCTAATTACAATAAAAATGGAAAGAAAAAAAAAGAAAATTTAAAGTTGTGCTGTAAAATGGCATTATTACCTCTCTAACAGGAAGCATATGGAATAGTAGCGTGCACATAGGTCTGAGAGCCAGGAATAAATCAATGCTAGTCTAGACATGCTGATTCCAGCTGTGGTCCTGAAATAAGCTGTGAGGGCTAGAATTTGATTAAGTCTAATACCCATCTGGAGATGATGATGAATGAATGCAGAATAGCACCGTCCCATCAGAGTTGTGTTAGAGGTACTTAGATGTTTGCTAGGACACAAGCAGGAGAACAAGAGTTACCCATTGTAATTCCCTCTAACAGTGATGGAATCCACAGCTAGTATAAAAAACCAGTGTGGCACATCCTATGGAATAGTGACTTATCGCATTGCCCCATTCTATCCAGGACAGAAAAAGAAGGAGAGGAAATGTCTTTACTCATTCCAGTTTTCCACTTCTTAGTATGGCCCTCACTCAGGACTTTGCTTGTGCTTTTTCCCCCACTATGGCTATAACACTAAATTAACTAATATTTATAAGAACTCAGGAAGATGGAAAGCCTACATATTATCTATTTAGGGTAATTATCTCACAAAAAGACATAAATAAATGTTGACCAGTGATGTAATTGCATAGAGCAAAGAACTAGCAGTCTTACAAACCCTCACCAAAATAATTCCTCTCTCCTTCTGCCTCCTCTCCTGAAAACAATGAATCTGTCTCAAGTGATCTAATATGAATAATATTTGCACCTCCTTTACTATTATCTTATTTTCACACAGCAAAAGCATCCTAGTTTGTGTCTGTTTGCTTTAGCTTGATTTCTGCCATGCTCAGACAAAACTCTTCCTTCAACTACACAGACTTTATTCATCAAAGAAAAACCTCCCAAAGCCCTTGCAGACCTTATGAAAGGAGTTTTCACTCACTTGGGTTAAATGAGCACTGTGTGTTTTCTTCTTTTTTTTTTGGGGGGGGGGAGCTGGGGAGGGAGGTGAAAAGTAATAAATGAATCATTTCAACTTTGGGCGAGAAGTTTAGGTGTTGTATTTATACCATGCAACTACATAAACACAGAACGAGCCTGTTAACCAATGAACTGCAGGAATAAGAAGCAATGAGGTGATCTAAAACATTTTAACACATTTTCCATATATTAGCCCTTGGACTAGCTGTGTTTTGCTTTCTTACAATGGACACAAGTCAGTAAACGTCCAGAAGGAAAGTCTGAGGTTTTACATTTCTGTTTGTGGTACAGGAAAAGGGTTACGATCTCAGTAGTTGATTCAGTGAAATAACATCTCTTTTATACACATCTGCCTAGCAAGTAGGGCGGTAGTTGGAAATACCCAATCTAAAGCATTAAAGATTTGCTGGCAAATAGCAAGGCATTTTCTGCAGAGGAAAAGTTGTTATACTGAGTAGTCACTTTGAATGCCTAGGAGTTACAGTCAAATATCCAAACACTGTGGAGTTACACTGCATTTATTATTTTGTCAAGTTTTTAACACGCTGGGAATTGACTCTGCTGCACAGTGCATAACCAAGAAGGCATGACAACAGTGGACTTTTAAGAAGAGACTTGGCAATGGTAAGTTATATTTTTATAGCAAATTATTTAGGCATCATGCTGTTATCTCTTTTTATATGTCAGCATGTATAATTTTCAACTGTTTATATTAAGAATTTACAAGAAGAGTAAACAAATGAGAGGCAAACCAGAGGTGTTTCACAAACTATGTTTTTGTCTATTTACTGTCATCACTGTTTTGTTTTTAAATGATATGAGAAATTTGAAGTAACAATCAGCATTATGACTTAACACAAAGGTGCTTTGCATGGACATACCTTAATTTAGGACACTTTCATTTTGCTGCATATTTGTCCTATTTTTCGTGACACATATAAAAGTCAGTAGAGTGGACCAGTCTTTTGTGAGTTTGTAGTTTTCTTCAGTTTTGGAGGCCTTTCTAAACCTGCAATATTAGAACAGGCAGAAAAGAAACAAAATCACAAATGAAATGATTCATTACTCAAAACAATTTTAAATCAACATAATCCCTCTGACTAGCAGTTAATCTTCATAAACAAGAGAAATTAATTAATTTCAAAACCAGATGAAAAGGAGAGGGGATATGGGTTTATTGCTATTCTTTTTAGGTTTTGCTAAGCCCATTTTTTCCCAGAATTGTTTATAACCTTTGTACTCATTTCAACTCTGCTGGGTAGCTGCATGGTTTATTCTTTAAACATTTTATTTTTATTTAAAGAAGCAATGCAGAAAAATGCATTTCTCCATGAGAACTGGATAGGGGTAGTAACTAATCCTCTGAACACACATAGATATTTCCAAACTATTTTAAAATTAAACATGAATATGGTTATCCACTACAGTTTCAGAGCATAGTTCCAACCAAGACATCCAAATGCAATATTTACTTGAATCTCTGTATGAACTAGCCTATGCAGGAAATCAGTAAATTGCTCCAGAGTCTCAGCCTCAAAGGGGATACGTATTTGTTTGGTCATATACTATAAATAACATCTGTAGACTCGAAGCCTTGCCAGCATTATTAGTGCAGTGTTCTCTTAAAAGTACCCTTTATTATGAGCCTCATTAGTAACTGATTCATACAATATAAGCCTACAGGAAAAACATGCAGGCTATTATTCATACTGCCAGTGTAACCTCTGTTGTGGCACTAGTATGCTCCGAGTTGGGCAGCCCATGGGAGACACAGGACAGGGGCTCCTGGAGCACCTTTTGCTGCTTCTCTGCAGGGGGATTGCTGTCAGGGTGGAGATGGGGATAACACAATCCCCTCTTCCCCCAGTGTACCAGCCTGTGGCTGTGAACTGCTGACATAAAGCTGGGGAGCTGCCAAATTGCTGCAATTTATGCTGAAAGACTGACCCAACAGATGATGGCCTCTTTATCACTTTTATAGCTCTTTGCTATTGGCGAGCACTTGTGATGTGATCTGCTGCTGTTATTTGCCTAATGCTGTTATAATATTTATGCCATCTATATTACAGTATGACACACTGTACACTGTAAAATAACTTGCATGCTTTATCATATGGAATAAACTTTGTATGCAATGTATTCTGCATAATACAAGATTGTTTGGGGTAAAATATCATTACTTGACATCAGCAAATTCTTATTCTTTTCCACTAGCAGCTGTTAATTATAATTATCTTACAACACTTTTCATCAAGAAAAATCCCCATCCCACACATCCAAGAAAAAATGTGACAGCCGCAACCCATTTTCATTGATGAGGACAAGGATTCAGAAGTGATGGAATGTCAGCCTATCTACAGTCAAAACAGCAGGTCACTATCAGAGCTGGAAGGAAATCGCCAGACTCAGGACAGTGTTCTGCGAAAAAATGAGCTGTGGCTGACTGCTACTGCTTTATAGTGAGTGGTTTGTACTAGATGTGGTTCAGTTGTACCCGTCACCCAAGGTTAATGCTGAGTTTAAACTGACATTGTCAAAATGTGAACATTTTTCCTATGCTCATTTTATAAATTTGAGTCTTTTGTTTTTAATTAAAAGACAAAACTTATAATAATTTTAAAAGATACTGAAGAAAAAGGAAAGAAAAGGAAAAAGGAAATCCTGGGTTATGTTGGTGGTGTCATAGTTGTCTTAGCACATGATTTTGGACAGCCACCAGGGACTTAAATTCCAAAAGAGACTGTTTCTTTTCAGAAATCCAAAAGAAGATAGTATTAATTCTTCTGCAGAGATTAGTAGATATTCTCTGGATCAAAAATGAGCATAAATCAGGAAAAGATGCTGGAAAATTTGACCTCCCTGAGCATATCTCTGCTCCAGTGTCAGTGACTTTGCCCAGGACCAAGCTTATGGTAGTTCATAGCATTGTGTGATCCTCAACATGCTCTTTTACACATTCACAGACATACCAGCTTTTTGTGCGTATCCAGACAGCCTTTTCCAGATAGTCAATTCACAAGACAGCCATATCTCTGGAGGCAATCTATCACACAATTGAATCATATAGCTGCTCATCCCCACCTTCAGCTGAAAAATGAATATAGTACCTGTCATCTGAGTGATACCAATTTCATATGGATGAAAGCATTTGTCCTGATTTCAACACGACAGTATCCCTTCCACTCCTTGATGCTATGGGGCTTAATTACTTACTCTCTGGTAGCCCTGGACTACACACACTGTGGACCTAACAGTTATTTTAGCCAATATTTAAATTGAGGTCATCATAAAAAACCCAAAGCAACCAAATATTAGGCCATAAAATAAAATTCTTTGGTGCCTCCAGCCCCATGGTTTCCCTTCCTGATCTTCAGAAGGGGTGCTGCAGAAGTGCCAAACAGTAATAGTCAAGCTTTTTTTGACAAATACAGAAATAAAGTAAATGAGTATCAGGACACAGCAAAGTTCAAAAGAAATGATAGCTAACCTGTGTAACAATCTGTCTGAGGGTGTAGCAAGTTTCCAAGATTAGCAGAATAATGCATTTACATTCAGACTTGGTGCTTATTTTAAAATACAGGTTTCAAGTAGGGCCATCAGTACAGGAACCACAAGTTAATTTTGTCTTTGACAGGTCACTTAGACTAGCTAATTACAATTACTTCTGGACTTGAAACCTGCAATTCTGTAGGAAAAACAAAACCCAAGATCAGAATCCTCAGCTAAGGTCTCTCAATCAGTAGCTCCAAGCTATTTAACGTTAGGTATTGCTCAGAAATTGCAAGCTGATTTCAAAATATAGAGGAAAAGTCATCCCTAAAGACTAAATCCTAGACTGTTTAGGATGCTACAGCTGACTCCAGCACCTATTCACACCTAAGAGGGTGTCATCAGATCTCATGAAGCACCAAAAACATTTGCAGTTTGTGTCTTACCAGGGAGCTATTTATGTGACAGATTATACAGTTTCGCTTACGAGAAATTTGTAAAATAATCCAGTCACATCTTGCTGTCAACAATAATATGCCAACACATACCTGGTGTGCATTTCAACTAAAGTTAGTGTTTAAAAGCTACAGTACTGCAGAAGTTAAGAGCAAGAGAGCTGCCATCACAGCTTTGTACTGTTATCTTCAACACCACAAATAAAACTCATCCACTTGGCTTCATTCCAGCTGTCACAGCCTTAGAGATAAAGTAAAGTAACATAAATGTGAAGTGTCCTCAAGACTTCCTCAGTGCAGAGTTAAGCAACAGCCCGTATTGAGTAGCTTTGCCTCTGCCAGGCAGTAGAAATGACAAATACTCAGAATTAGCTACTGCTAAAGCCTTGCGAGTTGAAATGACAACTATACTTACAATGTGGTAAAGTCACCTAATTCAGACATAGATATCCAAATGAAGAGACTGCATAATTCATCAATCACCGGCAGTGCTATTTAAAAACAAATAAGCAAACAAAACCACCCAATCAAACCCAAAAAAATACACAACAACCCCTTCAAAAGAAACCCCAAACAAAACCAAAACCGCACCCAAACCAACAAGTCCAGCAAGCGAGACAGGACTACGCATGCTATCTATGAAATAGTAAAGGACAACAGACCCCCTAGTTCAGTAAGACCAAGATCAGGCTGCTGTAGAAAGTGATGTCTGTACCAGAGTTTAAAATATGGAGCTAATTCTGCCACTGGTACTCAGACTAAACGTATTCACCTCTTTAGTACCGCCGTTCGTTCATTCATATCTGGCTGTTCAAGGAGTAAAGGAGGAGGCAGTAGCAATGAACATGACAGAATCCAACACAGACTCACAATAAAATGTAAAACCAGACAGGTCTAAATGCACCTTTTATACTGAACTCATGAAAAATACAGAGAAAATTTTCATATGATTTTTTTATGCAGAGTAGGTTCATTTTTGTTTGCCCTTTACTTTTTTTCCTGATAAATCATAATTTTGGCAATTGATAATTCTCCTTTCATTCAACCTAAAGGGCCCCGTATGTCAGCCTTCAGTTCAAGGGAACATAAATCAAAAGGAATGCAAAATCAGATGAAAAAGGAACAGTATGTGGCTGGAAATGCGGAAAGAAGAGGTGAAGTCATAACTTTTTAAAAATATTTGTTTTAAATTAGAATGACACCGCACAGGGGAGCTCACATAATGTTTTTACTACTTTGATGCACAGTTATAAACTGTGTATTGGTCAATGGCTTTTAAGAAAATGATGGACCTTTTCTTCAGTACCAAATATTTAGCAGCTTCATAGCTGACATAAATGTTCTGTTGCGCTTCTCTAAGCCCAGCATAATCTCTACATGTAGTCTATATACGCAGTACAAAAATAATAAGATAACAAACACAACCCACAACACTGTTAAAAAGGTTCCATTCTTGCTGCACCTCATACACTGCACCATGGCTACAGTCAGCGCTCTTCACACTTATAGCGCTGTCATTTTTCAATCACATGCTCTGAACACAATATTTATGTAGATGACATGGGCTACTTTTTCTTCAAACAAAGCACTGCATGTATACAGTAACATATTCTTCACAGAGTTCCAGGCCCCGTTCTCAAGATGAGGTAAATATACTTTTTGATGGGTGTACACTCAGTATAAGACCCTCTTCCATGGAACTATATAAACAATATTTTACAGCTTATCTCTAAGGCACTGCAACAAGTAAGGACACCAGAATAAGGTTAGTAATCAGAGTGTGAGTGCATGCCATGCACCACAGATGTTTTTGGAAAGACAAGGTCTAGGAACTCTTATGAACTCACAGGATGGCAATTCATTGAAAAACAGTCTAGAATGCTGTAGGGTGGGATACCATTATGAAAGAGTCAGGTAATAAAGTTCACAAAAGGAAGTGAATTTTTAAAAGAGGATCTGAAGAAGGAAAAGGAGATCCAACCATATGAAAGCAGCACGAAGCTGGGGGAAAGGAGGGGCAGAAGAAGAACAGATAAAAGCATGTAGAAGATAGAAGATGACAGCAGTACAGAGGTCAATGAGAGAAGGATTCGATAGAGACTTGAGTATCAGGATATTTTTCCTAGTTGTTGTACTAGGCACAAATCTTAGAGGCAAAGAATTTAAAACAATTAAAAGGAAGTACATTTTTAGGTAACACATGAAACTCATTGCCTCATGACACTCTTGAAATCAAAATCTTAATGGGAGTCAGAAATGGATAAATTACAGTTGCATTACACATGATTAATTTTATCTTTAGAAGAAAAAAAAAAAGTCTCTGTGCTTCCTGGCAAAAGTTAGGTACTAAGTGGTGAAAGGATTTAGAAAGTGATTTACCTAATCTGACATAATGCAATACTTATCCATTATGAGGCCGCTGTAGCTTCTGCTAAAACAAGGCTATCCAATCATAATGGGAAAAGCTCCAACAATTTTGGAATACGTACAAAACCTCAGAGTGCCAGCCTACTGTTACCAACAAGGTACTCAGAAGAAAATCTTCCTGAAAGCAAGCTCTCTACTACCTCTTTCGTTTTTTACAAGGTAATCCTTTTGAAGCAATTGCTATTAGCAAGAAGGAGAAGGATACTGGATTAACTGGGCTCATAGGGTGACTCAACATGCCATGTTGCCGTGTTTTGATGGATGGAAGGGCAGAGTGAAAGTTGCAAAACCCAAGGCAGGGATGACTAATCCAGTCCTAGTTTAGCAGCAATGAGGAGATGGATTGTCCTGTGCAACATAACTGTCTGGAATATGGCAAAATGTGAAATTTGTGACTGAGTTTAAGTCAAAAGTAATTAATCAGCTTGCTGAGCAATGTAAGGAAAGGACAAAAACTAGAACACTCCAAACTACTGGCTTGTTTTCCTAACACAAGTAATATTTGGAGCTGGGTGGAGATCAGGACTGAGGCTAAGTGCCATCATTACTTAGGTTTGCTTTGCCCAGTACTAATGTTCTGTTTAAATTTATATGCTCCTTTTTGGAAAAGGTCATCACCAGTAGCAACAGGCAAAATATTTAGTACTGAATAGCCTGCATATTTGTCCACTAGAATCCAAACCTTTGGATATAGAAAATAATTTGGGGAAAAGAAGGATCAGCTCCTGTATCTGTTATGGCTCCAGGCACATCCGGGTTTTAATCAGACAAAAAAGAGCAACTGTCATAAAGAATAAATTCAGTGGCGCCTATATTTCCTTCTCCCACCTCCAATAGGCACTAACTCCAGACATCAGAAAAGGTACTCCATTTTATGGTAACTAGTACCTTATCCCATGGCAGAAGTACCACTCTACCTGTGAACAGTACTATTTGCCTTTTATTCTGAATCAAGAGTTGCTGCCCCTTCTGCATACTATTCCCTTTAACTACAGATATTATTTCCATAAACTCATGTCTTTGGGGTGATATCTCTGTCCTACTGAAATCAAAAGCAAAACAGCTAACTTCAAAGTGCCCATGATTTCTGCTATATTCTTGTTCCACTTATTAATTCTGCTTTAGGTTTTAAGTACTTACTTTTATTTGTTTGAACTCCCTTCATTTTACTACATTCTTATTTTCCCATCCCTCACATGAGAAGGCGGTAAAGAAACCCATCTGATTTTCCTTATAGTACCTAATATCTCATAAAGTTTTACCTATACTTCTCCTTTCTGTAAAGGAGAGTCCATATAATTTCAATCTTCTAATACAAAATTCCAGCCTCTGATCAGTGTTCATTGCCCTTTTCCTGGTACAACACCTTAGAGCTAAGTAATGAAGATTGACCCCAGTATCCAATATCAAAGCATACCATTAATGCAACATGGCAGGCACAGCAGAGGTTCTCTCTCTCCTTTTCCTTATGGCTTCTAAACCCTGGCTTTTTTGTTCACTACTGGGCACTGAACAACTACTGTACAGAAAAGATGGAAAATACTGCAAAAGTTTAGAGTGAAACAACATGAAAAATCTGCCCCTCCTTGTGATATTTATGTTTCTGCTGCTAGCCTTGGCCAAAGTCCAGATTCTGAATGAACAAAACTCCCAGTGGCTTAGGCACTAGAGTATTCATCCCCATAGTCAGGAAATGCAATAGCATGTGACAATGGGAAGAAATAAAAAAAATTAAAAAAATAAAAAGAGCTTTCCAATGCTTTTGAGCTTCCAGCTCAATCAGTTTGGATCAAAACTCAGGACTGTTGAGATTTTGTGTGAATGAGTTCTCTATTGCTAAACAAAAACACGTGCGTGCTACAGTGTAAGACAGTTAAGTGGTAAACAGTATGTGGCTTTGCTTCCTCATTGATATTTCATTTGTACAGTACTAGCACTATAAAGCCTCATTTTATGCACAAGGCCACTGTTGTCTCTATTCAAATACTGTGAAGAATTCTTTCCCAAAACACAAAGTCAGCTTCCTACTTCTCCTCCTTTCCAGAAACGCTACTTGATAACTGTTGTTCGCTACTCAGTGTCTTGTTCCTTATACTAGATTAGAATTTAGAAGAGTTGGGTAATACTCCATGTTTATTGTTATCCAGTGATCCAGGCTAAAACTCTGTTCTTTACAGCAGTTTTCCTTTGGGGAACTAATATCCTGAGAACTTAAGCGCTGGGATGATAGTGGCAAATCCTCTTGTTTTTGTAAACACTTAAAATATAAATTAGCCACTGTTTTTTTCAGGACAGTGCTTCAGGGCTCCTGTAGACACTGTGCAGAGCAGAGATTTTTTTCTTCACTTTTTCTCCCAGCACGTACATTATTCTCATGGGGTCAATGCTTGTATTCACAGTCCATGTTTTGTCTATGAGTCACAGGATCACTAAACATAAGACCATATCAGTGCAATATTTTAAACATATTTTATAATTTCTCTCTCTCTCTTCTGCAAGTTTAGTGATAGTCCAACAGATCCAGGACCTTCAAGCTACAGAACACATAAGGCAGGAGGTGTCCAAGCACTTTTGTCTTGTCTATTTCCATGACCAGACAGGGCCAGGTGTAAAATTCAGGTTTCTGTTTACATTCTCCTGAAAAGTACAGGATTTCTAGTTTGTGAGGACATTCCAGAGGGGACTCACTATTTCAGTAAACTCTTTTAGAGATAATTCTTTCTTTTATGGGTGTTTTCTTTTTTTGTTTGAAGGCAACAATCTCACTAAGTACCTTGTCACATAAATCCATTGACAGAAAGTAGGTTTCTGCAGCAAGATTTTATTTGTCAGTGTGAGCAGAACTCAAGATTGACATCTGGGGACTGACTAGGGACATGGCAGAAAGGTGGCTGCCTGCTTCCACAATTGATGATGGATGCAATTCCAGCAGTGTTTCATGGGGGAAGTCGCCACAGCAGTAGAATAGACTGTGAGCCATTTACTTTATAGTGAATGAAAAGTGTAATTGAGGCAATTTGGAACCTGTGAAATAGTTCTCATTTCCTGGATGCTCTATGGAAAAAACCCCCAATATTCTGAGTCCTTGATCAGGTTGGATCATAGAGCTGCAGTCTAGCCCATAAAGGGTTAGTTTAGTTGGTAGGTTTAAAGGCCCATGCCGCTTCATGGTGAACAATACAAGGGCTTGGCATTCAAAAATGACTCCTGCTTTGTTTTGCTACTGGAGCAGAAATGGTCTATGAAATTCTTACTAGCTTAAAATATCTGCTAAAAATTACGAGAAACATGCTTGCAATCAGCCTCCAGCAGGAAATCCTGCACTTGATTAGCACAGATTCTGGCTGCCCCCCCATCCTTCCCCCAAGTAGGTTTAACATGCCTGAGCCCATCAATCGTAGGACCAGTGAGCAATGGGTAAAAACAAATGGCACAACCTCCTTAAATGGTTTTGCCTTCTCTGGGTAGCTGGGACCCTGCTGGAAACAGTTTCCCCAATACTGCATCCCATTGCTTTTGTTTATCTATCCTTGCTGACATTTTCTTCAATTAGGAAACAATAGCTCCGTTCCAATGTACTGAGCAGAATTACTGAAACCGAGTCACGTGGCACCACGAGAGTATGTTTTCAATTATTCACTCTGTCTTTTTTTGCCAGGCCTATGAAGAGGAACAGCCTTCTGCAGGAGTCAGGTTTGTCTGCCTCGCTGTTGTAAGTTCCTCTGTTTGAATTTTTATTTTAGAATTAAGTATTTTTTAATTTCTCTTTTTATTTTTTTTTTATTTTTTAACAGTAAATTCAACTCTCCAAGAGTTTCTTACTTTATTAGAAAACTTCCAAATCTCTAGCTTTTCCTACTGCCTGGAAATCCTAGACATCTGCAATAGTTCAGAGCTAATAGTACTGTTCAGTAATGAATCTGACAAAGATCATAAGGTCTAGATTAAAGTGGGATGTAAGATATCGTGCTATTAGCACTTGGTAATGTAAAACTCATCTAGTTCTTGCTAGTCAATACAAGTTCTATCCTTCCTACTGTCTGGTTAACAGCATTCAGTCTGGGAGCTACACCAAAGTATTTGCATCTTGTAAATGCTTGGTTCAACATTCAACCAAAAATTTAAACCAAATGGGCACAGATCAAATCGTGTATTTTGTTTGCAGAAGACAGACTGAGTTAGGGCTTTTTAGACTTAAAGCTGGAAAAATAAAGCTTGGGGGAAAAAAAAATAAAAAGAAACAGAGAAGGAACATTTGGTTTGCATTACAAACCACAGACAACTTCCATCAGGCATGCTGGAGGTATAAGAATGGCAAAAGAAAATGACAAGCAGTGAGAGCACTGGAGAAAAAGATGAATGTTTTGGAGAACTGACTTTGAAGTAATTGTCTATGCCATCGATACCTTGAATTAAATTTGGTGGAAGATGGAAATGAATAATGAAACTTTTCTGGCATTTGCAGTAGTGTTTTCTGTATAAAATAACATCTCTGGATATTTTTATTGGAAAACTTATAGACCTTGTTTTTGGTACCTCCTATATTTCTGCCACTTATGCAATCCTGAATCAGCAGCTCTTGAAAGGATGTTGCCTTAGTTAAGACTTGGGCTGTGAACTAATACTTAAGAGCAAGAACAAGTATTTAACTGGAAGTCTTCAGGTCTACTGCATTTATTTTCACCTCAGCCTCTGACTTGCTTTAAGATATTAGGTAAGTCATTCAGGGTTAAAATTGGTCTTTAAGCTGATGGAGCACTGTTGGGGGTGGGGAGGAGGAAATGGTGCAGCAGGGCAAGAGAGACATTATCTCTGCACAAGGTAAAATTCCTCAAGAGCATTGCAAGGGGGTGGGATGGCAGAATGCGCATAAAGCAATGTTTCCTTCATTGTTTCAACAGGTGCTTGTATGTGTTTCCTGCATCTCAGATACTGAGCATAGTCAGGCAGGCACCCCTTGGAGTATTTAGTACTGATGGCAGTGCTCCCTGTCTAAGCTCAGCAGCTTTAGGCAGAGCAAGAAAGGACTACTGCATCTCTCCATCCTTCCTTCTAGCATGCCAGTCTCCAGAGGGCTATATTTTGACCATTAAGCTATCAAGTCCTCTGCTTACCCATGTGCTGAATAGCTGCTTCCTAATTCTTTTTCTCTGGGGAAATAAGAGCAGTTAATGCTTGTACATCATTGAAATCCTTGAATGAAAAGCACTTTTTCTTATAATTTATCCCTGTAGGCAAGTTTGTTTAGGTCTGAATGTGCAACTTGGGCTCATTTCTGGTGTTCTTATTGCTAGTGTCTAATAGCAATCACCAGAATCACAGAAGAAACACCGATCCCTATTGCAGATTCTCAAGTGATGTGTATTTCAGACACCTTCAGCAAGTACCTCTGGTTTTTTCCACCCAGGTTGCTGAGAATACGTACTTGCAGAAGTTTCCCTCACCCTAGCCATCCTATTGCTTTTTGAACTCTACATTCTGGACTAAGGGGCCAAATTGCATTTTTACCTACCTTCAAACATACTTGAAAAGCAACATCAAGCTCTACAAGATTAATTTCCTAATTCACTGGGGACATTAACAGGGTTTTCCCAACACAAAAATTGCAATTAGGTACATACATATAAAAGACAAAGCTCTAGGCTTACCAGAACACTTAAAAAGTATATAATTTTTATTTTTTAAGAAAGAAATGAAGAAAATCTCCAACCCTTGAAAGTCTTTACATATTAGTAGAGATAAATTTCAGTCAGATTTTTACTAATAAACAAAAAAACATACAAAGAATTGTAAACTTGCGATGCTGAATTATACCACCACCAACTACTTATTTCAGTTCTCAAAATTATAGTTCTCATATAACTCCTAGCACTTTTCATCTCTGTACTTCAAAATGAATTATTACATAGAGGCTCTGAAAAGTAGGTTCTCTCAACAGTGCAGGAGGGAAGAGCAATCTTAGAGAAAGAAGATTCCACATCAGCCACAAAGCCCATGTGTTAAAGCTGAGCTTCATCTATACCATACCTTTCCCCATCCCCTCTGACCACTGCGTCCTTACACTTGGGTTCAGATGTCCTTTTATTCAGCATGTGCTCTGTGTCAGAAGGGAGCGTGGCTGTGCTGTTGGGCAGTCCTCTATCCACATAGTGGCTACATTCAGCCATGGTTGCAAATCTTGTTATTCATACAAAGAGACACTGATAAAAGAAGTAAGTACAACATTCTATGTACTGAAGGGAATGGAGAATATGGTAGCTCACTTTGACCCTGAAAGCTTCCCTCATGCCAGTGAAGGGAAAGGTATGAGCCCAGTGACTTCAGTTCCAATGTTCCTATCCAATGGGGTTAGACTCTCCCATAGGAGCAGAGGGGATCCCAAAGACAACAGGAGACGGGCAGAAAACACACCAGCTTTGTGGAACGTGACATATTCTCTGGATACTTTCAGACTTAAACTTTGCCCTGGAATAGTGTCCTGCTAGGAAATCCAATGAGTTCTAATACTCAGGGTACAAGTTTCCAAAGTGTTAGGGATTTGGAAAAGAGACATTAGGGAGCAGAGCAATATTAGGACTGGTATGATGGGAAATACATTATGATGGAAGGCTGCAGGAGCATCACTTATCAAAAATGCTAGAAAGAACTGCACAAATAAACATCCTTTTTTTCCCTGGGAGATGAAGGGACCTCATTGCTGCTCCTCATTGAGCACAGAAAAAGCTCTGTGCAAAATTTTTTTCTTTTACAAAATCAAGTGGCTTCAGATTCACACTGAATTGTGTATCTTTCCAGCAATACCATAAAACTCCCTCAAACAGGTACTCAATGGCATAGTATTTATAGTCGGCTTTTGTTTTCCTCATTACTGGGAGAAGGAGGAGAGTAGGGGAGGAAATAATACTGCAGATTTATTATAAGGTTGGCTTGGCTTTATGATATGAATCTGGATTGGTCAGAATTTGCAGGTCTCTTCATTGTTGTAGTTGTAAGAATCATGTAGAAAATCTGCTGTCATTTATTTCTGTACCACCAGTGGCATTTCAAGTACACAGTGGTTACGTACCTACTTAATTCTGTATAGAAGCAGGGGAAGAAAAGGCCAAAACAAACAGAAAAAGCCAGTTTGGAGCACAATGTACAAACTTTTCTCTCAATAGTGTACCTGAGAAGTGTTTTTCAAATTACATGGATTTTCAATTTTGTATATAACAACTACAGCATCTTTGATTTATGCAAATCCTTAAGTTTCAAGAGGCATTTTTTCTGGAATGGCAGCATACAGTATCAGTTATGTACTGCAAAAACTATAAGAAAGCGTGTGTAATAAACATGATAATAAAAATTAAGTTAGAAAGTCAAAGTAATTAATGTAGGCTCCCTCTTGGTGAATTTTCAGCGCTGACACACCTACCAAAATATTTCCAGAAACCTTTTTCTGAGAGAAAAAGCAACAGTCTAACAAAGTTCCCTTTTGTTGTCTTAACATGCTCATTACTTACAAATGCTCCAATTTTTGCTGTGTTTTGATTATAGTATTTCTTCAGTTTTCTTATAATTTTGTATGCTGAATCATACACTGAAACAGACCATTTGTAATGGGACACTTTCTGACTGATATATTGGAGCTATATTCCTTTATAGACTTCAATCCTAATCAGATATTCACATCTTAAGTGCTTCACTGGATCTCTCTGTTACTGTTAAATGCACTGTCTTAAGTGAGGTCTGGTCTGCAAAGGTAGGAGTTTTATAGCAGCCTAACATTCCTTACTCTTTCATGCCTAAGATCTACTTTTGCTAAACCACTTACAAATCAGATGTGCCAGGCAGAGAACTTAACCTCAACAATTTGATTAATCTTTTGAATTGTAGTTGTTTCATGAATCAAACTTCAGAAGGAGCTTGCTCTTTCCAAATGATATTAGGAGGATAGAGTAACGCTTTTAAAGTGTCTTCCTTTTCAATTTGGGATTTCAACATGCAAATTCAGCAGAAGCCCAAAGCAAGCGGCACAATGGAAGCACGAAAAACATTTATTAAAAGCACTCCATTGTGCTTGGGGAGCATGGAAAGAGAATGAGAAGGTGAAGGAGAATTTAGTAGAGCACTGCACAGAAACAGAATTAGCAAGTCATAAGATATCACGTGGCTGTTAGCAGACTGAAAGGCTCTGTTGATTCGATTTATTCATTAGGGCTGTTCAGTAGTGGAGGTTATTAAGTGGGAGAAAGTGGGGTTTATTACAACTTACTTTTTATATTTCCTTTCCTGGAGGATATTTAGCACCAGAGAAGCAGAGAAAGTTTTTGAAACTATCATGCCTCATAAATGGGAGAATGATAGGAAAAAGAGCAGCACCACCAGCTCTCTGAAGATGGATCGAAAGAGCAATGCTGGCAACAGGAAGTCAAGAAAGTTTCGCTCCATTTCAAGATCACTTATACTTTGTAATGCCAAAACCAGCGACGATGGGTCAAGTCCTGATGAGAAATACCCTGATCCCTTTGAGATCTCTACCAGCTGGGGTCAGGAGGACTTTGACTGCTGTCCTAGAACACAAGTGCCATGCACATCAGAGACAGAAGACAGCCCACCTGATCCTCCGTGTGTGATCACCAGCACAGCTCAGTTCAAAGCTGCAGTAAACGAGAACTGCAACAACATAAGAAGAAAGTTACTCACTAAGGTAGGCAATTTGGTGCAGTATATTGTAATGTTTCCCACTGCAGCAGCTCCTAAATGGATTAATTCATACTTTGCAGGAGTACAAGATTGTACTTTGCCCTTTCAGAGCCTGTGAGCCTGCAGTGTTCCTGCTCTGTATAAACAGCATGAAAATGTATTACCTTCCCTGCTGTGCTGTTGCACTGCACTGATTGACGTTCTGCTGGAATCAGTGCCTGCTAGGCCACTCTCAGTGTATTCAGACTAGCACAGCTGGTGCTTTCTACCTGCAATGTATTATTCACTTCAAAATATAAAACTGCCACTATAGTAAAGTACATTTGTAAAGTGTGATGCCAGGAGGTCTCACAAGCTGTTTAAGTATGAATTATAGCAATACAAAGAAAGACACAGGAGATTCAGCAGGCAGATGTTCTTTCTCTCTGATTCAGGAAGGAGGTAGTGATAGTTCTAAAACCACCAGAAATAACACTTTTTCCTAGAGATGTAAATAGTCTTAACAGCCTCATATTACAATGCTATTCTTTAATCAAGAAGTAACTATGTTAACCTGAATCTGAATAATTTTTCAGTCTGAACAATATATTTTAGATACCTTCAGAAAGTTCCTTTTCAGGAATTATCCTGGTTTTCTGACAATCCTGAATTAGGAAAATATCCTATTTTTTCTACTTTCTCTCTGCCCATTGGTGTGATGCATAAAAGGGACCTCATTGTAGGTATGACATGTCTTTTAGCAGTTTGTGTCCTCATGACACCTCCCTTATTATATGGCTTTTACCTGTGTGGATAGTGGTTAATCTGAAAGAACTGATTCTTTTGCTAAAGTATTTCTTATGTTATTTATATTATTTTTACATACCTTCAATAGAAATCGGCTAAAACTAGACTCCTACATCTAATCACAGAGTGGCAGAGTGCCACTGAAAATCAGAATCTTCCCTTACTCCTTGAGTTTCTTACTAATGATCACAGGATGCAGCTCAATATTCCAAAGGCTGCAGCAGTACAGAGTTCCGGATATGAGATGTTTTGGCCTCCGGCAAAGTCCCAGCATAAAGACAAAACCAAGCCAACTTTCTATTACATTCTGACAAAAAACATGAGCAGGTGACACTGACCCAAGCCCTAGAACACACTCAGTCACCTGCAAAACCATACCACCTCCTCCCTTTTGGAAACAGTCCACATGAACTCTGCTGATTTCCTTCAGTGACTGAAGAAGGAGCTGCTGCTGTGAAGTCCTCCCTCTTTTAAAACAAAGCTGAAGCACCTTTTCAGGCGTATGTCAGCTGCCACAATCTATTTGCTTGCATACTTCCAAATACTCAGGTCTCCAAAAGCTGTTATGATCGATACCCATATGAAACTACTCAGTATCTTACTGCAGACTGTAAGTTTAGACCATTTGCTTTATAGCTAGCAAACAGCTCAAATAGGGATCTGGGAAGGAAAGCAAGTCTCATAAGTAATGCCATTGCAGATAAAATACAACTATGAAGGGTATAAATCCACTCTTAGGCTGTTAGTGTCACTGAGCAGGACGGTTCAGGAGCACGGATGAGTGTTGACATAAATTAGTCAGCAACTCAGTCTGTTGTGGCAGCATGTGGGTAGCTTCATGCCACTGTCAAAAATGAGCACGTTAAATTCCCTCTCCAGAGCTCTCATAGCAATATAAACCTTCTGAAACGCTATTTGCTAATCTTCCATATCTTTCAGAGTCACAGAACAGTGTGTGCTTCTAAAAGGTCTTATCTCAGAAAGCTAAATAGGATGAACTTTGGTAACAGCTTCACTGACCTTATTCTGTACTACTGTTGCTGAGGCTTTGTCCTATGGTATGAAATCAATGATCTCTATCTTCCATATGGCATGAGCCTATCAGGAAAATCTTCCTGTACCATGTGTCCTAGAGTGTTTAAGCTTAAAACCTCTCTCTTTAAGAAAGGAGTCAACAAGTATTTTTCAAGTCCCAGCATAACACTCGCTCTCCCCATGTGACACTTCAGAAATTCATGATGTGTGACTCGGAGCTGAAGGATCCTTGTCTTTGCTCAGGAAAATTGGTTCCATTCTTTCTGTGGTGTTGCTGAGGATATTCCACTATTCTTCTGCTTTCTAGTGCCTGCAGCCCTAAAAACATGACTCTGAAGGTGCTAATAACTCTCACAGAACTGAACCATTTTATTTTTGTTGTCACACTGTAAGGAGAGAAGAATGTTTGAAAGTGCTGCATGATTTAATGTGCCTTGTGCTTTTCTTCTCCAGAGCTAAGGGGGAACCTGGCACATAAGTATTCCAAATACTAATTCCTCTTTTCTGTTCAAAAAGCTTAAGCATCAAACCTTAAGCATCTGAGACATACTCTCATGTACGGGATTCACCATAACCATGAGCAAATCAGTGTTTCAGGACTTATGCATATGTATTAGAGGTGTTTTTTCCTGATTTCAAAATCTTTAGGATCTCAAAGAATATTCCTGTGTCCCTTACTAAGTCTGAGAAACTAGGTGCTATTTACAATAAGGAAATGAGAGCTAAGAGGAGGATTTTTGATGAGAGAGCATCTATACATCATGACATCAACTCCTTTCATTTCGGTCTGTAACAGAAGATGTTGCTGTAGCCACTGAGGGAAGCACTGCGGCATGAGCACAACTTATATTAAACTGCAGAGAATCCCCACAAACACTTTGTTCTCACTGCACTATCTGTAGAAAAGACTTTGAGCTGGAACTCAGATCTTATTATACATGAGAGAATTTCAAAAGGCTGAAATTCTGATAACAGGTGGAAGGAAATAAGGTTGAGACAAGACTTAAATAGAAGCTCAACAACCATTATTTAGCAGTTCATTATATTCATGGCAAAAACCTCAGTGCTCCATCCATGTGAACTATGCAGTTACCTCAGACATTTGGATGACCAGATGGCAATTTCCACCCTGCCAAGACATGGCCACTTTAGGTCACATAGGGCCTTGTGTAACAGTCCTTAGCAGTTATGTCCTCCTTTAACCTCAGCCTACCCTACTGCCACAGATATCTATCTCACTTTCCTGCTGCAGTGCTATTCCCAGTAATTTTTTTTTTTCACAGAAAAGCCACCACTGTGATGTACAGAGGATGGAATTAAACAGGAGACAATCTGGGGAAAAGGAAATGGAGATGGTAAAGAGTGTGGAATTGCAAAGACAGGAAAAGAGAAAACAGTTGGTCATGGGATACTTTAAAGCAAGTGAGGAAAGAAGAAGTCAGGAGCACTGAAGGAATCATATCTGCAGCAAAGTACAGCACCTAACTACTACCCACTTCCTATCAAATGCCACATTCTTCCTTCCTGTCGTCTCTGTGTCCTCAGCATCTTCTGTGCATTGCATCAGCAGCTTCATTTATTTACCTGTTCTCAGCAGGAAGGCAGCTAGAGATGTTCCCACTAAGGACTATCATTTCGTAAACTTCCCAGCCATCTCTCTCCTTCTGCTTGGTTGACTGTACAAGAAAGCAGAAGTACATAATGTGCGCACCCAGGCAAAGAGAAGCTGCATCAAAATCTTAGAGCACGTAACAACTTTGCCTTGTGAGACAGAACCTGAGAAATTTCTCTCAAGCCAATCCATTAATTTATACATCCTCTTCAAAGTATCTCATTATATATTCTAAATAGCAAATATTCCCCTCCCTCTCCCATCTCTAATGTGCTGGCAGCAACAATGACAGCAGATGAACAGCCCTTTAATTCATTTGGTTTCTGTGTTCCAATGTTCACTCATATTGACAATTGTTCATTGCATCTAGAGCACCCAAAATTACCTGGGTGTCATCTGTTCAGCCAGCTCCTGGACCACTTAGCTTCCAAGATGAGGTATGCTTAGTCTGGTATGGACAGAGTTGGAAAGTCAGTGTGTCAGTGTATAAACAAGCAGATCTCTTTCATAGTTTACTTCTCACAGAATCAGCTATATTCAAGTGGCCAGAAAGGAAAACAAAAAACCACTGTGAGCAGCGTCTGATACCTTGTGCACTGACACAGCAAACACTGGAAGATGCCCGTGCCTGCTCGTGTCACTACAAAGCCTGAAACTGTGCCAGTTGTAGGAAGAACACACAGTATTAGATGATATCAACTCCTTCAGAGAAGAGGAGTGTCTGCTGGGTTTGAGAGCTGCTTCAAGCAGCGTTCTATTACCTCCTCCTTGCAACACCAATGCCCTGGGAAGCACCAAGAGTTACCAGCCAGAGGGGGTAGTAGCAGTGCTGAGGTAACATCTAGAATACACTATAACAAGGAAGGGCTGACTCTTCATGGAAACTTTGGATCCAAGCTGACCCGGCTGCATGGTTTCACTCAGTTCTAGAGACTTCTTTATTCTTGCTTCCTTTGGTCCCTGACCCTCTGCTTGAATGACAACGGTCATTTTTCTCCCTTGGTCACCACAGAATATAATTTCATTAACTCACTTTTATGGAAGTACCAGTTGTCCCTTTGGTACCAGGACAAGGGTTACAGCAGCAGACTGTAATGTCTCTAACATGATCCTACGGGCAAGGTGGAAAAAACGAAGCCAGGAGAGGAGACTGCATTTATTTAGGCATTCATGTGTCCTCCTCCTTTTTCCTACTTTTCTCTCCTTTTGTCTTCCTGGCCTTCTTGCTTTTGTGACACTAGGGCCATGTTATCTCCAAAGTAAGTTGGGAAAGAAGCTGTTACATTAAGACAGTGTGTGCTGCAAAATGTGTGCCAGGGCAAAGACTCCCAGAAAAACATACCAAAGGCCAGATGATTGCTGGAAAGGTTCATCTGTAACATCTGATGTACTGAATCATCTGCCTTGGGCAGAACCTTAATCCCATGCCCTGCTTCTTGCATCATCCAAAGGCTTTCTAGCTTCTGCCATTTAATTAATTGCAAAGGGAATATGTTGCTGGGAAAATGAATTATATCTACTATAAATATTTTGAAAAGACCAAGGCATCATCAGAGTCAGTGGAGTCATGTCAGTTTATGCCAGAGAGAATCTGGACTTTCCTCTGCTAAAACTGATGCAGAAATAAAATGGTGATTGAAGAAAATTCCCAAAGACTGTATTGTCTAAATGTTCCCCTTGGAAATCCCAGCCATTTCACAGTCAGGAGGGCAGAAAGCTAAATGTTTAAATTCATTATTGTACTGTTGTTAGATTATTTTTTGGTTTTGTTTTTTAAACCAGCAGTCAATCACCTCATTGTCATACGCTTGGTTAGCTGAGTCAAAGACCTTACTTGAACTAGCCTTGTATAACACTTTACTTCATTTCAGACAATCTAATCTCTGTGTATTACGTTAAGAGCACACAAAAGTTTTTCAGTTTTCCACAGATGCCATGGTTACCCTTATTTCTAAACAACATCTGGAATTAGATGTTTTGAGATGGGACTGTAGGCTAGAAATGCCTAATGAAAGGAAAAGAATGGAAAAGAAATGAAGGCATTAAGTGAAAAGAAATGTCTAAAATGGCAGATAGAAAAACATCCTCAAAAGCTTTGCATTTAGCATGAAAAAAAAAATAAAAATAAAGGGGGGGAGCAGGAGAGCTGGCCTGGAAGCACAAATTACTTTTCCAGAACTAAACACATGAAAAATTAATCTACTCTCACCTGTGACAAAATTGCATTCAAGAACTCTCTTGAACTCCACCTTTGCTCTTCATCTTGCAGCTAAGCAGATTCAACTTAAAGACATATTTTGGTTATAATGCACTCCCACAGACTTTCTTCATTTTGTTTTCAAAGCTATGAGTGGATATTATAATGCAGATACAAGTTTCCTCAGAGTCTTGAAGGTGGCAAAAAACCCTTATAAGCAGGGAGATTTTATTCATTTACAGCAAATATGTGTTTAAACATATGTCCTAATAAAGACAAGGCAAGGCTGACCTAGAATCCACCTGCTGACTTTGTTTTTGCAAATTTTCAGCATTCATTACATTCAGAGCTATAAATCACTTTTCAGAACAAACAGAACACTTTAAAAAGAGGAGGATGTTAAATAAATGCTGTCTTTACTCATGGAACCATCAGCAGTATTTCTATGTATAAAATAACAAGTGAGACAGGAAATAAAAAATATTAAAGAACAAAACCCAAAGCAAATTGGCTGCTGGCACATAAACTGGTCAAATGTTTATTTTTCTAAAGAACAGCTTTTATTAATTTTCTGTCATGTTGCAATAACTTGGATGTGAATGCAGTGATCTATATCCAGGACCAAAAAAAGTGCAAAAAAAGCGCAGATGCTGACAACATACAGATATTTGCCACATGTCCCTCCAGCCCCATAAAAACTTATTCTTTTTTAAAATGATTCACATAAATTAATTGCAGAATGGGTTGACACACGGAGCTAATTTCAAATGTAGCCCAGCTTGGTAAAATGACTACAGATTTAAACAAAAATTGTTACCAAGATTTTTCTACAGTGTACAACAGATTTAACCTCTAATTTCCTTCTGACTAAGTGCATACAACTTATTGCTTTGGGAAAGAATATTCATATCAGGTTTTACTTGGTGTTATTTCACACGTACGACCCAATACAATCCCTAATTTTCCGCCTGACCTATGCCTCATTGTACAAAATAAAACGCCTTCCTCAAAGGACTTATGTGGTACTGCAATGAAAAACTTTAGAGCCAAACCCATTGCACTTTGTGATGTCCTGTGAAACTGATCAAAGCCAAATAACTTCTGGACAATTAATTATGAGGATTTTTATAAACACCATGAACAAGATATAGGAAGGATATAAACATGACTGTGCTCTTAACAGAGAGGAGTTGGGGACAGTCTGAAAAGGCCCAACATTAAGTTAAAATCAAGAGCAAAATGAAGTGCGAACAGCTATGCAGATTTCTGTGTGCATGCCTGCCCAGTATATATGAGAGGATACATAGCTATTTTAAGGAGCAGTATGCAATAGTAAAGACTCTTAACAGGAGAAGTTGGCAAATCCAAATTTGAACTCTGACTGCAGAAAAAACAAGCAAACTTTTTTTAAAGACTGACTCTACAATACAATTATTCTTTCACCTCAGCCCCAATCCATGATCAGCTGACATCCCAAAATACTTAGCCAACCAGCAAAATAATTTCCTACCTTTACTATATATCTTAGAGCTCTCATATTTTACAACAACCCTACTGAAAACTGTGAGTTTAGTGGATGCTTCATGTACACAGAATCTGGCCTGTAATTTCTTACTGATACCTAAAACAAACGACCAATGTAAACAAACAGAAAAGGTAGCTCACATATTTTACTACCCAAGGTCTGAAATTTTAAGACATCAGAATTCTAGTCTTTATTTTGTTATCACACCAAAAATTTCAGAACAGTGACACAAGATAAAAAAGAGCACAATGTAGTCCTGATTTCAATTATGTATTTCCCAAGATATTTACCTTGGGTGAAAAGTAAGTTCAGAATGCAAACAATTTGGTTTAAGATAGAATTCTGTCCATGCTTATACACTTACCTGTTACTCACTAGAAACACTCTTCATGACAGAAAAGTCTTAAATTCAGACACTTCTCATTAATGGCAGACAATCTGGAATGCAAACAAACCCGAAAGTGAACAGGTCAGTCAATACAAGTATAACTCTTATCCATTACCTATTGAATTCAGCCTGCACTGAGCCAAGGGCTCTAAGTTAAATACTTCATTCATTCACAGACTTAGATTTACTCTGGCAAGCTTCAGAATGGGAAACAGGCTTCAACAGTCAGCTCACAAGATAATGACCTTTATTGACATTGCCGTAAATTTGAAGTTTGTGTTTGCTGTCAGTCAGGTATGATGGGATGCCTACTGAAATGTGGTCAAAGGACATAATGATTTTGGCCCTCAGAGTTGGATGAACTCTAACCCCTACTGATGGTGAAGAAGGTGGTTACACAGCTTTCCTTGTGCTGTTAAAGGACTACAGATTACTGGAAATAGTTCATGCCACTCTGACCAGGGGACCTGGGAGCAATACAGGCAGTTGACCACCGCTATGTCTTGTGGCCTGTCCTAACATATGAAATTTGCCTCCCCTTCAGAAATCTATACCTCAGTCATACAAATCTCTTGGGAACAAGCCTGGATCCAGGATACACTGAGAGTCCTCTTCACTTTGTGGAGTATGGAGAGGCTGGCGAGGGCAGAGGAGGTGGGTTCAGTTGGGAGCAGAATGAGTTAATACTTGAATTAGGAGATTTACTAAGCAAATAGAAAAGAAATTGTGTGCTAACTTTCCAGCTTTTTTTGTCTTTTATATTTTTAAGCATACATGCATATGTGCTGCAGGAGTGTATTTCCTAGATGAATGGGCTGTCCTTCATGTGCTGAGTCAATCCATTCCTTGTTTATTTATTCATATGACTTAAGACACTATTTCTCTTTCTGTATGGCCATTTGTTAATGATTCATAACTCTTAAAAATGTGCTTGCAATTAGTCTTCCATATGCAACACACAGACTACAGCAACCTCAACCAGTCTGGAGTGGACAAAGAATCTTCCACTGTTGCAGACCTCTCTGCTCCCCTGCCCCCTCTTAACAAGGCAGCAGCAAGGGTGGAGCTTCCAGTGTTTTGTATACACTTATTTTCCATTCAGACCTCTTCTGTTTTCCAGAGTATTTCCTTTTCTGGCACATGTTTATTTTCCTCCCTTATAATAGTAAATGTAGACAAAATTTGTTCAGTTACCATGAAAAGTCTATTATCTATTCTTTTCCCCTCTATGTAAAGGGGCACTCTATTCTAATGCTTCCCTCTTGTAGCTAGAAGCCACTGAAGCCTTTAGGAAAACAACTTTTTTTAAACACTGACTCAATAACACAATTACTCTTTCACAACTGCACAGTGCTAAAGGCCTGTTCCTGTTCTACTTGGAGGCAATCTGGTTCTAAGAACAAGAGCACTTTCTGTATTTCTTAAAAAGGTTCAAGATAACTAAGTAACTTTCAACATCCTTGATACATTTTCTTTCATGCAATCTTTCATCTTCTGAATAGGACAGCTGCATCTGCAGGCTGTGTGCAACCACAGGGAACAGCAGCTCAGGAATAAAGCCCTCCAGGAGCCCAAAATGTTCATCTCTCTGGAAGGGGCTCACAGGCAGCCACATGCCTGCTGGAGCAGCAGCAAACAGGTACAGTACATGCGGAGTTAGCAGGCTTATTAGGAAGCCATCTGTCTGCACAGATTTTGCATGACCAGCTTTCTGTGACAAGCTATGTCTTGAAGCTCAGTTTCAGGGAAAGGCAGAGATGTTTGGAAATCATACCTTACACCACTTCCAGCTGGAGAGACAGGTCAAGATTCTAGCAAAACAAAACTGTGAACATTCAGGGATCTAACACTTCTCAATTACACTAGGAAATGAAACCTGGAAGTATGAAAGATTATACGTAACATAAAGTTTTCAAATAGTGTTTTCTTACTTGCCTTATTAAAGGGCAGCGTAGGATGTCACCAGCCTAGCAATGTAAGACAAAGTTCCTGAAAGGGAATAAAGCAACTTGTAAATGCAGGATGGCGAGAGAGGAGGAATGTTTTGCCAAAATGTGAGCTGTATGTGGAAAGGCAGCCACTCATCACCAGGACTGAGCAGAAGAGAGCAGCAACAGGGAAAAATCCTAGCAGGGGTGGGGTGTATCACACACCAAGACATCTCACAGCATCTCTCTTCAAGGCAAAGGAAGGATTGCAGGTGACTTCTCATTTAGGGAGATACATAGCACAATAGTGCCATACTGTTCTTCGTAAAACAATATGCTAATGTGTTCCTTTTTTCTATTTTTTTTTAAAGGGATGGATGTCTGAGCCCAAAGGATAAACTGTTAACACTAAATGGACAATCACTTAAAGATCTGTCCAGCAAGGAGGCTGAATCTCTCATTCACCCAACAACACGGCTGGTGAACACCATGATGGCTAGCAAAGTAAGTATGAAAGTTGTGGTCCCCTCCCACGAACTGTGGGTGATTTTACATTAACTTGAGAGAGGGGGAATTTGCGCATCAGACGTTTGAAGAACATGGTTTTGCTCTTCCTGACAAAATCCCAAACCTCTTGTGGTCAGGCTCTGGCGACTTTCAGCATAGCTTTGTTTCCCCAGATAAACAGAGGATATGGAGACCAAGGCCCTGGGAAATTCTAGCAAGGGCTGTATGATCCTTCCTTTTAGAAACACTTAGCTTGCCAATGTTAATTTTCTATTTGGAAGTTGTGCAAAGACAGAGGTGGATTTAAGGGAAGATCCATGAATCCAGAAGACAGAAAACAGGCACTGTACCGAAGTAGTTCTGTGGATCTAGGATCTTAAAAACCTCCCACGGTGAATGTTACTGGAGTGTGCTACAGAGAGAGGGGAACAGGAGGCAGCATTAGTAGGTCAGTAACCCTGGATTATCACCAAGTCTTTCCATGGAAAACCCTTTTGATCTTTCTTTCATGGAGTCCATTTCATTGGATTAGACACATATCATTTCAGGCTTGCATTTCAGGCCTCTCATCCCCACCCCAACCAGATGGCACCAAAGTCTTTTTGCTTGCAAATTCTGGACGAATTCTGGAGGATGATGACTGGACAGAGTTAGTCCCCTGCCACACATTTACCACTTTGAAGACAATAGAGCTCAGAAAGAGATTTGTTGCAGAGTCCGGATCTTGATATTCATGGAAAAAAGGCACTTTCTGTTTTCTGCAAACGGGTCGCACAGAAAGCTGTGTTATAATCCTGGGCTGAGAAAGAAATCCTGACTGGAGCTGCTATCAGATCTTGAGTGTGCCTCTTCCTAGTACGTCAGTGAACTGTCTCACCCAGATGTCTGCTGTATTCTGCCAAGATTTCTGTTTGTTTACTCTCCTTTAAAAGCTTAAGTGTCCAGAGATGAACTACGTTAAACTTCTGCAGCATAGTGCCACCCGAGTGGCAGCCAGGTGACCTGTGCATTTAAAGCCTGCACCAAATTAATTAAGGGTTAATAGCAAAGGCTTTTCAAGCTAGCTGGCTTGGCAAGAGAAACACTGCAAAATTGTTTTCAAAATGCCTCTTTATCTTCTCCGCACTTCTTATTTTGAAGAATACCCTAAGGAAATGGGACTGGAAAGCCCTGGTAGGATTTTGCTACTTGACAATGTCTCCACCTGCTGTCGAAGAGGAAAATTATCATTCGTTAGCTCGAGGTATCTCCAAACAGCGCTACTAAAGTCAGGCTTCTGGAAGAAAGCGTTTGTCTTGTTTGGATCCAGAGTAGAACATATAGATCCTGCTCTGATGCTGCTCTTATGGCCTTCTTACCCTCTACAGAATATTGCTGAGCAAGCGTCTTTTATAATTGGAGGTCTACTATATTTCAGTTTTCATATGCTGTATTTAGTAATGTTTTTCCTTAAACTGCAATTCCCTCAGGTTCAATGGCATTCCCCATGTTGCAAAAGAAGCAGGACTTTCAGGAACCATACCCATCCAGAAATTATTCCCAACATCAACTGGCATTCAGATGTGATAATTTATTTGTTTTCAAACTGTTCTAAACCCCTGCATTTAGAGAGCTGAATGTTTCATCTGCAAATTTTAAAATGCTAGAATTAGTGGCCATATTCTCCAAAGCAACTAAGAGTTTCTGAGTAGAAGGGGCTGAACCTTTGCAAAACACTAAAGCCTGTCCACAAAAGTTTTTAAGCAATCAGATCATATTTTGACTAAAAAGCATCTCTTCAAAATGAAAAGTTAGGTGCCTATCCCCCACAGCAATGCTGAGGCCTTTCTGAGGTGACAGAGACCAATGACACAAAAGCATAAGTTATTTCAAGCTATTAAACAAGTATGGCTACAGTTTACCCATGCATCAAAATACTTGTTTGTCTGAGCCAACTGGGGGTTTCCAATTAATTTTCTGTCCATTTTGTATAAAGACCTGAATCTATTTCTATCTTATTACTTGGGCAAATTATAATGATTTTATAGCAACATTCTGAGAAGCATTCTCTTTTATTATCTTGTTTATTTTAAATAATTAATTTTGCTCCATGCTTTTTGATTCAAGCTGAAATTTATGCAAGCCAAATTGGGAGAAATTTTATTTTTAAATTTAGATCATTTTCAGCAATTAATTTTTTCTTTTTTTTCTTTCTTTTCTTTTCTTTTTTTTTTTTTTTTTTTCAGGAAAAACCAACCTGTAAGGAAAAGCCTTTGGAAATACAAAATGGTTTTCTGCACAATAAAGCTGCATGTCAACGGACTCGCAGTAACTCAACCAGTAAGTTGCACAGAAGTACTCTTTTCTCTTGTAATAGTCTGGGAGTGCACAGCACTTCATCGTATGATGGTACTGCAGTGTTGAAAGAAACCGCAGCTGTTGTCCAGATTTAGTCTGGGACCTTAGCTAAGAATTGCTGATGCATAAAAGCACCAGCTTTTTTATTCACAATCTCCTACAGTCAGATGTTTTGTGCATAAGCATCCAATTTTATGTATTATATTGTATTATATATATATGCATTATGTAGCTGTATTCTAAATAGGCCAGTGCTTTTTTGATAGGGAATGTTTGCTTTTCACTATATTTAATATCAAGGGCTACCCCCACAGTGAGGATTGAGAGAATCACTCCCTTCACAGAGAGATTTACAAGAAAAAAAACATTTCTAAGTAACATTTACCTGATAAAATGAATGTGCAGAAGTGTCCAACGCTTGAGAAATAACCCTGCTCCTCCCTCCATGTCTGTCAGGCATAAACTCGTACTGGATAGGAGAGATGGACTGCACAGTGCCCAAGAAAACCATGCCCTTCAGAGACCGGCAGCCCCACGCTCTCCACACCAGCCGCAAATCTCTTTCCCAACAGCTGGACTTCTCTGGAGGCAGAACCCCAGTAAGTGACACAGGAAATCACCTGAGACACAGACAAAACTGTCTCCAATTAGAATGCCTCAACACTCTCAGCAGTCACATTCCTGCCGAAACCTACCTTGCAGACCCGGTCAGGGAAGATGGCACACTTGGCCTCCTCCACTTTTTAACCGCATCCGTCCTCAGTGAGGACTAAGAGTGGGGTAGGCTCTGTGCCAGCAAAACGCCATTTCTCCATCACCTTCTCCCTCCCGTTGCCCCAGCAGGTTTTACAGTGTGTGTAAACCCTGCTGTGTGGTTCACATCACTGTGGTAGCCACCCAGAGCCGCCTCAGAGCTCACCCATGGAGAGCCCTTCCTGAGCGTTTTCCTGCCACTGGCTGTGGTGATGCTCTGTGCACGTGGTGATAAAACCCCGGCCTGAGCTTTGGGCCCCACCACCACGAGCCCTGCAGTCACCTCATGGCTGATAGTGACTGCCCTCAGCTGCACTGGCGGCATGAGGCATCCTGCTTTCTGCCCCACAGTGAATCAGACATACTTAGACAACCCCATTAATGTGGGCTAGAGACTGACAGTCTCTTGCTCTCCAAATGGATGCCAAGTGATTAACAGATGACTGAGAGAGTGGAGAATGGGCAGGGTAGAGAGGGTGTTGGTGTTTACGAATGAAGGTCCCCAAGCTCAAGCCTGGAGTGGGCTCTTCATGCTCAGCTGCCACCTTGCACCCTGCCTAAGGCTTGGCTGGGGACTCACTGCTGCTCTCCTGCCTTTTCCTGGCCAGGAACATCTTGGGCTTCCATGGGGATGAGAAGGTGACAAGCAGAAGCACACATCCCAACCTAACACCACCCGTGCAGACACACTGACCCTTGGGGATATGCTGGGCTCCCTCCTGCTTGAGGGTCCTATGTGGCACATGCACCCATTGGCTGAAGCTCTTTGGCAGCATCCTGGTTTTCAGTATTGTTACCCACCACACACAGAAATACTAAATACAGCGCCCCACACAGAAGCGAAAGAAAACTGAAAACCTCCGATTGCCCATTCAGAAGCCCCACAATGGAATAAGTCATCAAGCTCATCTGGCAGAGTTACGCTTTTTGGAGAGTATGTTTTTGCTATTGCACACACATTTCCCTCTTAATCATGTTCCCAATCCCATGCTGAACAATTTATCCTGTTTTCATTGCAAAATCGAGACTTATTTTCTTGCATATGCAGAAGCTGATGTTCTGGCTGATGTTCCGCATGCTTCAACACCTGTTAGTTTCACTTTGCTGCATTACAAAAAAAGCATTGAACTCTCTTGGACTTGTAAGGAGTACAATTAACTCTGGCCTTGCTGAACTTCATGCACAGTTAGCTTTAAAACAAATTTTGCCAGTGCTTAAATCAGTTTGCAATACCCAAATCCATGTTCAAATAGGAGGTTTTCATTAAATATTTCCTTAAAGTTTCATTAAAATGGGTTGAATCTCAGGGGCTGAAGTTAGGAAATCCACTATTTATGGAATAAAAGGAGGAAAAGCACTGAGAAATTTCTTACCTTGGTTACCAAGCAAAAAGGGTGTGCTTCACCTGTTTCAGCAGCAGAAAGAAGCCTATGTGGTGGCTTAACAGAGGCAGCAAGGGGTAGTTCACAGTTTGAAGAACTTCTGCAAGCACTATGTTAAATTCTGGGTGAAATGCTTGTAAACAGGTTCCATTTCTCCCAAGAGAAAGTTATTCAGTTGCAAGATGAGGGAAGGAGTTAGAATTTCTTGTTTCTTAGTTCAGTTCTTACAGGCAGATATAATAATACTTGTTTAGGGCCCCTAATGTCCGCAAATGGAATTGTGACATGGAGAATCAAGTGAGAGCATAAATAGATCTTTCTACACCATTGCAACATTTCAAGAGACAACATTCTAGTTTCACTTTGGCTTAGTTACTGGGACAATTTCAATGAGCAGTGACGGTCTGAATAACAAGTGGCTTCTGAAAATTAGGGAATTGTTTGGGGGTTTTTAAGCTTTAATATATGGTACTATTTATGCCATGTGGGTATAAGGAGGAAAATTTGAAACAAACAAGTTGTCCCAATATGCGCCCAAGAATTTGTGGTTCTGCATTAAAATGATTTTTCTTTTATGTTCACAGGCAATTTCAAGGCCATCTAGGTCACTAAGTACAGCACAGCTAGTGCATGCATCCTGTGGCACACAGGCTTCAGTAATCTCAAACATCGTACTGATGAAAGGACAAGGGAAGGTGAGGCTGGCACTGTTGGTTTACCATAGAGTTTTACTTCATTTCACAAATGTAATCTGCAAAGTGCAGGGAAGTGACTTCAGGTATTACAGTTGCCAGGAGTGATAAGTTACCATTCAATTGCTTCTTAACCTTCTAAAGTATCTCTTCGTTGAAGCACAGTCTTCAGCTTCTAATAACACATCCACATTTAGCTAGCAACACCATCCAGGCAAAGAATAAGTAGATGAAAAGTATCTACCTAGGAAGGTCTATTGGTGTTTCTTAAACTTACAACACATTAACAGTTTGGTAGAGGGTGAGACAGAGATATCCATGAGATCTCCATCTGTGTGCCTGAAATTAGTAGTAATATCAAGATCTGATATGTTGGTTTTTATCAATCTCATTTATGGGAGAGGAAATAAAGGAGAACAGAAAAATTAACATCTCAAGGATACCTATTGATCCAAAGACAAAAAAACCAATAACTTAGACACCTTCCTGTGTTTGGCTGTTTCTTCACGGATTATACTAATCCATTCGCTATACTGCCCATGTAGGTAGCACAGAAGAAACTGCAAATGAAATATTATAGGAACTGAAAACAGGCTCTCACACACTTTTTCTTCAAAAAATTAGGGTTTGGGCTTCAGTATTGTTGGAGGGAAAGACAGCATTTATGGACCAATAGGCATCTATGTCAAAACCATCTTTCCTGGTGGAGCTGCTGCTGCTGATGGAAGGCTACAAGAAGGTGGGAAATACCTCTTCTCTCCCTTTTCCCTGTCCAGATTCCTAAAGAATGATACCTAAAAGCAAACTAAAGTGAAGCTGAAATGAACCATAAGTCACTTTTACACCTGCATCCATCACTGTATTTGCAAGACTCCTTTTGAGTACATGTATGTATCATGTAACTTATTGCACAATACAGTAATAATAACATAGTACAATTTTCTCTTCAAAAACAGGTGATGAAATCCTGGAACTGAATGGAGAATCTATGCATGGATTAACACATTATGATGCCTTACAAAAATTCAAGGTCATGTACTCTCCTTTCAGCAGTTTCTGTCTTTACACACATGAACGCAACTCATTCATCCATTATCTTTTCTTTCTAGCAGGCCAAAAAGGGTCTTCTGACACTTACAGTCAGGACAAGCTTCAGCACACCTCATTCTGCTTCCAGCTGTCTGTCACCCCACTTGTGCCAATCACTGAGCTCTAGTACATGCATAACCAAAGAAAACAGCTCTTTCAGTCCAGAAAGTGCAGCATTCTCATTAAATGCTACAAAGCCCAATGACAGGGTCATAATGGAAGTTACCCTGAACAAAGGTAAGGGCTAAAATTAACTGAGCACTGGCAAACAAGGCACTGATTGACAAAACACTGTTTATTTGCTCTCTGAATGTCTTTCCTCACTAACCTGATTCTTTTCCTGTACAAAGTTTTTTTTGCTAGGCTAAATTAGATCTTGGTGCTTGTTAGTGCTAACGACTATCTAGCAGCAGCAGGAATTTGAACACCATCTGTCCTCAAGAGCCAGTAATTCATTTTTTCCACTCAAGCATTAAAGTCACATTCATATCCTGCATGTGAAAAAGTAAACCTCTTGGCAACAACTACCAATTATTAAGTGGATTATGCAACTCTTACCCATAATTATGCATGCAGTTAATTCCATTTTTGAAAAGGAATAAAAAAAGGGCTTAAAAGCAAATAAAATACTTAGCTGTTGTAGTTCTTTCACCTCCTCTCCAACTGTCATCATCTTCTATTTATAAACAACCACTGGCAGAATGAAATAAACTTTAAAACATGGGAACAAAGCAACTAACAAAAGTCTCTATGAAATAACAGTATGACTTACCAAACACTCAGCATAGGATTTGACAATAAAGTGACTGTCCAGAGCAAAGATGGTAAACTCACAAAAATCTTAACCTGCATTATATAAAACAGAAAAGAGGTTGAGATGATATAGCCGCTATCAACAATAGCCACGTATCCTTAATTCTTTTGATAATTTTTTTCCTCCTTTTTTTTTTTTCCTATTCTATCTCCTTCTAAAGTCATTTGAATTCTTCTGTAATGACAGAATGCATTGCATTGTGTCTGTGACACACCAGTAATGAATTGCAAACCAGATCTTGGAACCCCCAAGCAATACTGGTGTGCACTCACTTTAATCAGGGAGTGGGGACGGAGGAAGAAAGAAAGAAAGGAAAAGAAAAATATCAGTAGGAACAACAGCTAATATTGATTGGGAAACATTCATGAACACAAGACTCTGGTTTGTATAGAAAAGAGTAACTAAATTGAAGACAATTTTAAAAAAGGTCTCTCCAAATGGTTTGATTTGACTGTTTCTTATGTCTTTTTAATTATTATTAATTCTTTCAGAGCCCGGTGTTGGCCTTGGAATCGGGTTATGTAGCATCCCTCACTTCCAGTGTATTTCAGGGATTTTTATTCACACCCTTTCACCAGGCTCAGTGGCACATATGGATGGGAGGCTCAGGTAGGATGAGAAAGAGGGTCTGTCTTATGCCGCAGGTTTTTCATTGCTCTTTTTTACAGTTTTGCATTTGATCTATTTGGGCAGGAAGTCATAGTTCTTTCTGGGAGTTTGGGGTTTAAAGCATGTGTGCTATTCTGAGGGTTTGAGCATCCTTATTTAGGGGATGTGGGATTTCCGTATATAGCAACCCTATGAAATGATTGTCTCTTGTCCAGGCTGGGCTAACTTCGAAGGTCTTAGACAAGCATATCAAATTCTTCCTGGAGAAGATTTCCAAATGTGAGAAAGAATCTGGAAAAACCCAGACATATGGCATAATCTGCCTTGTTTGAGCACTAGTTTTTCCTGTTGCAAGCTCCTCAAATTCTATCCCTTCTTACCCAATAGAAATACAGATTTGCTGAAATGAGATTTACTGGGAGAGCAGAAATTAATTTTTGTAAGATTTATAACCAATTAGTATTGTAATGTTGAAAATATTTACAATTGAACAGAACACGCAATTTCCAGTGAAGGCTTTTTTGATTTAACTTCAGATGCCCTGTATCTTTCCTCTCTACATGGCTAAGATTTTTTCTATTATCAAGTTATTAATACGTAGCAGAAACATTACATCCTTTCTGATCTTAAATAACACTAGCACACCATAAAGACATGAAAAGTGAAGTGTTAAATTGAAAAGAAGGAAGGAAGGAAGATGTAGGTGGAAGCAGGAGCTGAGCTGCGTACAGCAGAAAGATCAAAGACACACAGTGTGCATAGCTGAGCATGAAGAAAGCTCAAAGGTTGAATGCAACAAGGCGCTTAGATCAAAAAACCCTTGACATCCAACTCTTTCCCATCCCATTTTCTGTAACAGAAACAAAGAGACATAATGATTTAATCTGTGATCAAATTAGAGGTGAACCACATGAATTCGCTTTTTGTATATTTTCACATGGGTGAGACAAGGTCTGTTTTGTTTGCATTCTAAGCCTTTTTTCTCAATCTCTCTTTAGGTGTGGAGACGAAATTATTGAAATTAATGAAGCTTCTGTACAAAATACAACTCTTAATGAAGTTTATGCTGCACTAAGCCATTGTGATCCTGGTGCAGTGCAGATTATTATTAGCAGACACCCTGAACCACAGGTAGCACGCTGTATTCTTTCTGACTTACAATAAAGCACATACTGAGAACTAAGTTTAACTAAAACCAAGTTAAGATTAGTAGGTGCTAATCTAAAACAGGTGGCAAAATGTTGATAACAAAGACGCTAATCTCTTTGCAAACATCACTGCATACAAACAAACCTGAGTTGTATCTTGAATATAATCACATAAGATTTGAACCTCACTGGAAACAGCCCTCCATGAGTTTCTGTGCTGTGAATAAGGAGACTACATAAAGAACATATAAGGAATAAACTGAAGTGTATTTCTTATGCAAGAAAGAATTTGCAATAATGATTTCAAAGAGGGAGTACAACCCCCGAAATAAAAGAAATACTTATGCACCCATCTTTCAGTAGTTAAAATTTAAGTCTTGCCCAGTCAATATTTATAATTAATTCAATATTGAAGTGAAATATTCTTGCAAGATTTTTCTACAGAGTGTTTCCTAACACCAAAAAGCCATATAAATTATCAATTATAAATTTTCACACTTTATCATAAAAACATGGTATTAAATATTCTTATACTGGTAAATCTAGAACTCCACTTCTAGTGAAATATGCAAAAGAACATCTTTGAAAGATCCCACTTTATCTAAAGAACTGATAGCATATCCATAGGTATACTTCACTAATACTGGAATATATATAAATATAACAGTGCACACTTACTTAGCTTCAAAATTAATTGATGCGTGACATAACTAGGTCTGTTCATTTCATTAGAGTACTTCCAGGTCTTAGAAATTTTTATGAAAGGAATAAATTCTTATGTTACTCGTCACCCAGCAGCAATCTCATGAGAGTATAATGAATGGCATGATATTTCCTAGGTATCAGAGCAACAGCTAAAAGAAGCTGTTGCACAAGCTGTGGAAAGCAACAGATTTGGAAAGGAGAGACACCAATGGAGCACTGAAGGTAAGTGAGTAAGTGCATTCACTGAGACGTGGTAATGCTGACTTAAGCAGAAAGTAACAATGGAACAAAGGAACTCACAGGACAATGCTCCTAACATGCCTCTTAAGATACATTACCAGAGGGAGGAAGAAAGGCTACATGTGTCTGATAGCCAACAAAAATTTTTGTGCTAGTTTCCTCTCACTGTTACTCATCTTTTCCAATTCATAGCCTCAGCTTAAAGCTTTTCAAACAACTGTCAGTAGGTGACCAACAATATAACAAAGAACTGCACAATGCAGGTGATGTCCTGGGGATGAATAGCTTGTTAATCCCCTCATCAGGAAAGGCATATGCAGTTGTGATTTGAGCTATTTGTCCAGTTCAGGTATGACATCCTCCCATAGTAACATATTGCAACAATACTTTTTTTAGTGTCCTCATTTCTTCTAAAGGACCATAGGTAACAATCATCATCAATAAAACTATATTTCTGATTTATATATACACACATATATATGAAAAATGAAGTGTTATTTGCTGTTCAAGAACATAACTGTTGAATCCTTGCTCTACAAATGTTTAACATAATCATACATTTGCATCAACCAGTGATGCCATTTAGCTGCAAATTTTATCAGCTGAATCTTTGAAGCAAGCACTTCGCATGTATCTGAATGGCCATTTTGAACATGTTCCTTATATAGGTGTTAAAAAGCTGGAAGTGAGCTGGCATGGAAGACACCCATGTGAAAAACATATTGAAAGGAATGCTGCTCATTGTAACCACAGGACACAGAAGCTAATGACCCGCTCCAGCAGCGACAGCAGCTACAACCCTAGATCCTCATGTAGTAATGATGCTGCATACCAACTGACTGACTTGAAAGCAAGAGTACATAGCATTGATGTACCAATTACCAGACAACCTGGCCTGCTATACTCATTGTCTGGTAATAATTCAGAGAGAAGTTCTCCTCCTACTTGCAGTGAAGGAGGTCAGCCCTTGCAAAACACTAAGAAATCATCAGAGATCCTTGTTCGAAAACCTAAATCATCAAAACCCAAACCTCCACCAAGGAAATATTTTAAGCAGGACTGTACATATAACGACCAGGGTAATGTGGACAGAAAAGAAAAGCTTGTGTCAGACGTGGCTGTATCACCTGTTGCAAGTGTTCAGGTAAAGTAAAATTTGCAAAATGTTTCTTGTGCTTGCACATTTGTGAGGCAAGGAAAAGATGGCAGGAAGAAGGGCATAGATGAATGAGAGTGTATACATATGTGAGAACTGGGGAAAGAGGACGAGACTCGTCTGTTTGGAAAATAATTCATGCATCTTGGTGAAGCCAGTTTAGTTCAAAACATGATGTTCAAACTAAGGTCAGAAGGCAGAGAAGAGTCTGGAGAAAATTTTCTTTTATATCAAGGGATCTGAGTTAAAATCTCAATGACAGCAGCAGCAAGTATGAGTCCCCCCCTCACTGTCAGTCCTTGTGAATATGTGCCACTGGTGGTACTGAGCACTCCCTGATTCCCGTGTGACTGTAGCAGTGATGTGGTCTGCACTGGGACTGGAGGAGCTTGTAGAGCCTCTGAGAGCAGCTTGATATGGTTGATCTTAACCTCAGCACTCACAGAGTCAAATCATTTATGAAGTAGATAAGTCATGACACAATTTCTTTGTTTCAGTAGTGGCCTCTTATTGGAAGAAAGCACAAACATTATGTACAGCAGGTAATGTGGGGCTCATGTACATTTCTTGAGACCAGATACTAAACAAACCCACTTAAATTGCAAGGCACATACATGTTGATGTGCTACAGTATCTGAAAAACTGCGTGTATATTTGTCGTGACTAAATTTCTGTTCCGTTTCATCTAAGACAGAACAGAAAGACAGTGTTTCACATTTGCGTGAGTGTGAGGGATTAAGAGATCTGCATGTTGAAACAAAGCTGTGGTTTGTTTAAAAATGAAACCTCTTCCCCCAGGGTTTAGTAATATGCCAGTAGAAGGAACAGATCTCAATGCAATGAAGAATAACAACCCCACCAAACAGCTAAGCCAGTTCCTAAGCCGCAGAGACAAAAATAAAATTATATATCTCAGACTGAAATCCATGTATAATGTTAATGTTCAAGAAAGTTTCAGTTCAACATCTCATGTAAGGTCACTTTTTTACCATACACTAAGAAGACAGCAGTAGAAACACACTCATCAGAAGCTACTAGAATATCCTCTTTCAGAAGTAAAACACAGGGAAACAAGTACTTGTTGAACTTATCACTGCATGCAACTTGTTACTCTTTCAGCACTCAGCAATTCTAAGTGACAAGGAGAAAACTTTATTTTTTTTAATCTTTATTCCCCAAACATTTTTTTATTAGTCAGTTTGAGGCCTGCATATCTCAGTTTCATATGGGGGTTCTGTAGACTGTAAAGTTGCTTTTTCATGGCCAAAAATGTTTGATATTTTTGACTGTGCTCCAAACTGCATCAGTATAAAGATAACGGCTATCACTAAAGAGTAAGATCAAACTATATGTTCATAGTGCTTCCAAATTGGCTATTGAATATCTCATGTACATATCTAATAGCAACAGGACACATGCACAACTTTTAAGAAGGATCCTAGTAAACAGGAGATGGAGAAAGCTCTCATAGAATAAGAAAGCTACATAACAAACAAAACCACACTACAGAAAAGCTAAGAAATTGTTCAATTACAGATTTTTTTCAGGACAATCTCATTTGTTTCTAGACCTTCACTTTCTGTCCTCTTTGGTTTTGGTTCCTATTAATAAATTAATCTTAAATCTTGACTACACAGCAGAAAGCACTTCCAGCATCACAGCAGTGCAGATGGTAATTTGGTATCATTGGTTACAAAGGAATCAAATAATTCTACAGTATGTGCTAATGACGTTGACAGTTGCACTTACTGCAACCACAGACTAATCCTCTCACCCTATGTTTCCAGCCCAAACCAAGAAAGGGAGAGCTCTGAAACTGCAGCAACAGTTTAGCTTGTCTGGCTTATGCTTAAGGGCACAAGGCTTCACCAGGAAGGAGAGTTTCATAAGAAGGTAGAGGAAATTTGCTTGACTGATTTGCAAAAGTCTACTGAATGGCTGGTTTTGAAAAAAATGAAAATTATAGTGAGCAGTCTTTTAGTTTATTATTATTACTAAATTTGAGATATTAATTGCATTTTTTCACAGTCTATTTACAAGTGCAACCATAAAATATCATGCCAACATTCTAGTAATATACAATAAATTAAGTCCTATGTGGATTAAATCCCAAACAGAAGTGAAAGCTTGATTTCTGTTCAATATTTCTTTTCAGACTAAAACCAAATGAAAATATGGCCATGTTTTTTTCAGACTCATGAGGTGTGGTTTTTATAATTACATTCTGACACACTTCTGTTTCCTGTTTGTATAGCAGGAAGTTGGAGAACCAGCGCTAGAGGGACATAAAACCGATGCAACCCACTGTGTCTTTACCACTTCTCCTACATCATATGATACTGAACGCACAACTGCTGTTCCAGTGGGCAGAGATCAAGAAAGAAAAGCAAACATCGGTACGTTTAATTCCATGAACTTTTCTTTGCAGCTAAACCTAGCATTTAGGTTGGATTGCAAAATGGGTATTGAGCTGACTTTACCTTTTTCTTTAAATGTAGACTTCAACCCATATCTGTAATTTTTGGATTGAACAGATGAAAATTAAAATTCTTGATTGATCTTTGGGAATAAAAAAAAAGGAAAGTTAGCTCAAAAGCAGCATAATAAGTGATATATTATAAAAAGGTGATAAGGGACAGGTACACTATTACTGCATTTCTTCAGATGATACTATTTATATTGAAGATTTGAGATTAAAAGTTTTTTTAGCATTTCTAAATGGCTTTTTATGCAGTTTCAAGGCTCAAGTATTGCAATGGTACAAATAAGTGATAATAAACTAGTATTTTGTTGTGGTAATTAGAATTAAGGAAACTTAATGATGAGGTAACTAGATAGTCTTAAGAGGTCTCTTACAATCTAAACCATTATGAAATTCTGGAACTTGTGGCTCAGATCATTAAAAAAAATGATGTCCTAAAAAATTTTCTTTATTTATACTGAAGCAGGTAACAGTTAACTATGCAACTGCGCAAACAAAAATTTGCTGCCATTCAGCTCTATCGTGTCTAACACCAAAATGCTTAATCAACCTATGAAGTAAAAGATATTCTGAATTTAGAATTAAGTTTTTACTTAATGGAAAAATACCACTGGACATGCCTGCACAAATTTAAGGAAGCATAAATATTAATCAAAGATCTTACTGGGAGAGTAATTTTAAAGCAGGATATACTTAGAAAGGTAGGAAAGAAAAACAATTTACTTTTTTTTTTTAATAATTTACTGCAACATCAGCTTTTTCACTTAGCTGCAAATATCACTGTGACTTTACCATTCTGTTTTAACTGTTGTGGCCTATGTCAGCACTCCAGAACTTCAGAAGTTGCAGGCCATTTAGAAAAGGGACCTTGTATATAAGCAGGGAAGGGCCTTGTTTTTCAGTTAATTTCAGTGTCAGGAGTTAGAACTTTCAGCTCAAGAGCTGTGAATTCTAAAAAAGCTTATTTTAGAAAATTAAAATGATACCTATTGGAGGCTTGAAAGAAATTCAAATGTAATGAATTAATAACAATGCATAGAAAAGGGATGGGGAAGCAGAAGGCTGCTTATTTATAATTAATGTTTTTCTAATACAGGTAATCCACTTTCATCAATACAAAGACCTATACTTAAAAGGCAAGCACGGGTAGATTATAGTCTTGATACAACAACAGAAGATCCTTGGGTTAAAATTTCCGACTGCATAAAAAGCTTATTCAATCCTACCATGAGTGAAGACAACGTACACTTAGATTTGCAACCTGGCATGGACACAAAGAAAGAGAATCAAAATCGAAGCAGCTCAGAAACAGTTCTAAAGAAATCAGAATCTGAAATAGTTGGTTCAAAAGTGCTAAAATCAGATGAAAATGACAGTGTGAAAAAGGGCCCTCCTCCCGTTGCACCTAAGCCAGCATGGTTTCGCCAAAGTCTGAAAGGACTGAGGAAAGCAAATCCAGATGTAAAAACACAGGCAGATCAAAGTCCTCCTGACTTCGAGAATATTTCCAGCACAGAACTGCAATCCAGCTTATGCCGTGTCTCTCCTAGGGGATCATCAATAAAACAAAGAATAAGCTCATTTGAATCCTTGAGTGCTCCACAGTCACCGGAAAAAACGCCCCGAAGGTTTAGCCTGAAACCATCAGTCCAGAAGGAACACTCTCCCGCTGCAACAGGGTCAGAAGTGGCCCCAACCCATTCAAACCAAGCCTTTTTCCAACATTGTGAAACTAGTCAACAGTCACCTGTGGTCGTGGGTACAAAGAGCCTTGATAGATCTTCCTCTCCCAGGGAGGTCCTTGTGGCTAACTCAGAAAAATGCAATAATGCCAACACTGAAAATTCCTCAGGTCTCTTAACTACAGAAGCCATTGCAAATTCCCACCTTGTACGGGTAGCAAAAGCACACAGCCTAAGATCACGAAGCTTCCCACTTACAGCTACCCAGTCTTGTGAGATGATAAAGCCATATGGTGAAAAGTGTAGCAAAATCTATTCCATCAGTAGCCAGGTGTCATCTGCTTTAATGAAATCTTTGCTTTACCTTCCTCAGTCTCCAGCCTCTTCTGGAAACAGTGCATGGGAAAGTCTGGACACACTGTCTCAGTCCTCTGTGGAGGATGATGGGACTTCCCTCTCACCTGCAAGTGAGAACCATCACCTGGACACTGGGTTTTCACTGAAGTAAGATACCATGTTTAAAAATCAGATTGACAGATCAGCATTGGTGAGCACCCGTGCTGATCCACTGACAGATTAGCATTCTAAGGCAGTAGCACACAATAGTACAGCACAACCTAAGTAAAGAACTTTAGGGCACAAATAACTCACGTGACTGTTACACTTGGTTTTAATTTGTACTATATAAACACATGTATATGTTAAACCTCCTCTTATGTAAACTGGAATATTTCTAGCATCTCCATGATAAAGGAGATTTAACTCTGGTTTTGCCTGCAGCCAAGAGATTATTCCTACTCTTTTATGTGATCTATCCTATTTTTGTTAACATGCTAACGTGATTAATTTACATTCATATTGCATTTAAAATATTTATTATGGGAGCTACCACCCCAGTTAAATGGTAATAAGATCAAAAGACGACTGCTTCGAAATTGTCTGTGCTATGCTTTTGTATGTTCTTTCATAACTCAGTGTTTCTTTTTTATTCTTGTCACAATGCAACAGCCTCTCTGAGTTGAGAGAATATACTGTGAGCCTAGCAGACAATCAGAATGAGGAAGAGAAACAGGAACATGGCTCACCTCAAGCATCCGGTGTGTCAGGGCAGTCTGTCATCTCTCTGCTTTCCCCTGAAGAATTAGCAAAGCTGATAGAGGAAGTCAAATCACTAGATGAAGCCACCTTAAAGGTAAATCTACTTTTTGGTTTTGTGCATGATTTTCAGAAAGCTGTGGAGTGAATTCTCAAGGTTAATCTTCATAACTTGATATTATAACAAATAAAACAGTCATCTCAATATGTACCAGTAGTAACATTTAACTCGACCAAAAAACTTGAAGTCTTCAAAGATAACTAAGCAAGAGTAATATCCATTTAATTAATGGAATAACACTTATTTAGTGGGTAAGGTCAGTGTATGCAGACGTAGACATTGATATTTTTGAGACTTTTCTTTTTCGGTTGCCTAAGACACCCAATGCATCATTTATGGGATACTGAGCAACCTTTAGTCTCACTGGATTAATCTAAAACTGCGATAAAGCTTGGAATAAGTCAAAATCAAATCTAAACATATGCATTCCAGAACTGTGAAGGCTTTTGAAGACTGCTTACACTGAAAGAAAAAGCAGATAACACCACGAATTCTGCATGGAATGTAGTTCATCTGCTGGCAGCTATGTGCTTGCTGCAGTGATGCTCCAAGCTGTGCAAAAGCAGCATATCTGCATTAATGCACCAGTGAGCCTAAGATAACATTGTTTGCCTCTTGGCTAACTGCAGTGGCATGTCTCCCAGGTTAATCCTGGTTTGTGTCTGTACTGCATGGAGCATGGGTAGGGAATTCATGTCTGCTTGTGAGAAGACTAGGCAGACATATTCTCAAGTCGGAGACAAAATTCTTACTGACTGCATCAAGGTTTGCTAGTATGCTGCAATCAAAAACCAGTTTGAGAAGCAGAATTTATGAAAGCCAAGTTTTGTATCAATTTGTGTTGCTTATCAACTTCCCATGTTGATGTTTTTGATCTGATTAGCAGTAAAGCTATGTTGCAATGTTGCCCTCAATGGGACATTAGCCTTCCATATCAAGTCATTTGTTTGCATGGAATTGTCAGGACAAACCCTGAGCAGCATGTACCTTCTGCCTGGTTGCAGCTGGCCAGTGGATTCAATCGTGGAAGTAAATAAGACACAATATCAAAAATGGAACTACAGTTGCTCACATACTGAACATGATTGTGAGACTGTGGTCAAAAGAGCCATGCTTCCTTAGGCAACTAGTTTAAATGGGAGTGGTTACCCTACACAAACTCATTTTTGGGATTACCCAGAGACAGCTTAATCTACCTATTAGTAGAATATTGTTAAAAAACAAAAATAAGAATGAGAAGCAATTTTTAAGCTCTGACACTTGCATCAATGTGAGTTATGTGCCAAATTCTTTTCCCATTTTCTTCAATGAAAAGGTTCTCTAACATGATTCAGTATTATTTTCTATTTCTACAGTACATATATATATTCTTTAATATAATCCAATTTATGGCCCAGATCCAACTGATAACCTGTTTAACAAACCAGAACAATTTTAGACGCAGAATACAGTTTTGTAAACTAAGTAACTGATAGGTAAAATTTGATCAAAATTAAATACTATTCATCTCAGTACTATACTTGTGCCACTAAGCCTCGTTATATAATACACAACAGATAAAAAGGAAACATGCTGATTTCCCAATCATATTGATGTATTGGAAAGTTTTTCACTTTATTTCTTTCTTTACGTAGGAATTTGATGATATCCACGTTACAATTTTGCACAAAGAAGATGATACTGGGCTTGGATTCAGCCTGGCAGGGGGCATTGATCTAGAAAACAAAGTGATAACAGTAAGTAGCATCTTTCTTTAAAAATACTCTAAAACCAATGACTCCCTCTAAAAATACACAACTTACTGGTTTTCTACTACAGAGGTTGGCTTTTGGCATAATCAAAGTAGGCTGCTGTACTGATAGAGTCAGAATCATGGTCTTAAATGGGTAAAAATAAGACTTTACTGCATAGAGCTGCCCTTTCCAGTAAACTGGCAGTGGTGTCCCCTTTTTTCAGGCACCATACTCCGCAACAAGTCTGAAATTCAAGGCAGAATGATATACAGCCCTCAGCAGGAAGTAACCAATATCTTATTCACATGCTTATAGAAGACCAAGTAGGGTGGTCAGGAAGAATGAGATAAGCATGTAGTCATTTAAGGGGTCTGGAGGCTAGGGACTACCTTCACGCCTTCCACCTCCCACTAGCAGAGCAACAAGAAGGACAGGAAGTAGCATAAGCATAAGCAAGGTACAGCAAGGCTTTGGCCATCTGATAACATGGGCTAAAGAGATTTCCTAGCTGCCTGAGGAGAGCTATGTGCAGGAGAACTCTGTACAAATTATTTCAGCCCCCAGTCCTGAAACATGCTAGAAGCAACTTGTTCCTGGCAAGGAATGCAAAATGCACATTGTGAAAACTGTTACCTGGTTTAGTGGTTTGTCCTTTCTTTCCCCTCTTTCCTTGGTGACTGGACTCTTCAACAGGTTCACAAAGTGTTTCCCAATGGACTAGCATCTCAGGAAGGAACTATCCAGAAAGGAGATGAAGTACTATCGATTAATGGAAAGTCTCTTAAAGGTGTGACTCACAATGATGCTTCAGCAATCATGCGACAGGCTCGACAACCCAGACAAGCTGTTGTTGTCACTAGAAAAGCTAAAGATGGAGAAAAAAGTCTCAACGCTTCAATCAACTCTAGTACATCTTCAGTAGCAAGTGATGCCTCACCAGAGTCTGGTAAGCCCAGTGGCATTGCCTTGGAGCCCCCCACCTACTAAGTGTTTACTCATACTTACTGAAATTTGGGTGTTCATAATACAGCTCAGCTGAGTTAATCTCAGAACCACAATTAAAGATAGCATGGTTAATAAAACATTCTTGAACAGACATTTGGAGTAACTTTGTTGGAAAGGGAAAGAATTAATGGATTTCTAGAGTAAAATAAACAAGTGTGATCCTTTCTATGCCTTTCTGTAGACATAAAAAATTATTATTGAAGTAATACATCTAAGTGAAGGTATAATGACAACTCTGTGAAGAGAGATTATTTAATATTATTAGATTCTAGTTTACAAGATTTTGTGAAAGAGAATTTTGGTTCGAACAAGTGATGTGCTATTGTTTGAGATAGCAGGTGGCTACACCTGAAACACAGCAAGGTCAGGTTTTTGCAGAACCTTTCACATTCTTCAGATATTTTTTGTGGATTTTCTCTAGAGATCTGCGGTTTTATTTGCATACTGCATCTTTTACAAACATTAGCATCTTTGTGGCGGATATTATAATTTCATAACTAACATCAAGTCAGATATGTTTATCTTAAATTTTGTTCATTGAACATGTTTCTTTCATTCTAGCAAATGCCACCAGCTTTCATCTTTGTATTTCCACTGCCACAAATTCAAACACAAATTTCTCTCCCCAGCTTCCCAGGGGGCTTTATAATAGTAAAAAGAGGAATTAAAAGTTATAGTTTTCTCTTTCATTTGGCAGTTTATGGTGCCTTTGCAAACGAAACCAAAGTTCATTTTTTGTAACAGATGTTTTAGCTTTTCAGACTGCAGTGCCCATCTGCTAACGTTCCACTTGTTTGCAGCAACTGAAGATACAATCTGCACTGTAACTCTACAAAAAACACCTGCTGGTTTAGGATTCAGCCTGGAAGGAGGTAAAGGATCTATTCATGGAGATAAACCCATCATCATCAACAGGATATTTAAAGGTAAATACACTTAAATGCGTACATAGCAGGTTCTTAGCTGATGCAAACCTGCACAGTTCATAACTGACTGCTGATTTATATCCACGGAAATGACATTTTTTGGAAATGCAGCATTATCCTGTGCAGTGCCAGTAATTCATTGCCTGCTGAGACCAGGTGGTGTATACCAAACATGCTGATTATCCTTAATAAGTGAAAGATCCATCAAAGTCTCTCCCACACAAAGAATTAAAGGAAAGTAATTTTTTTTTTCTCCAGGGACTGCATTAGAACAAAGCAGCCCTGTCCAGCCTGGGGATGAGCTGTTACAAGTGCACACAACTGCCATTCAAGGACTCACTCGTTTTGAAGCATGGAATATAATCAAGGCATTACCTGATGGGCCCATCACAGCTATTATCAAGAGGAAGAATCTAAGCTCTGTTACCACCAACTCATCCAAAACTTTGTAAGAGGAGGAAATTAGACTACTGCCAATTTACAAACAAAAAAAAAAAAGGATTTTATTACTTGCAGCCATTTGGCTAGAACAGCAAGATACTCCAAAAGCGCATATGAAAAGTACACATGAACTTGCTGCCAGTTACAGAGCAAGCTGCCTGAGGTAAATTAAGATGTGCACAAGATGCGCATGATTCTTATTTCAACATTCGGAAAGTGATCTTAAACTACAGAATTATAAAATAATGACTTTATTAATAATATACTGGTTGTAATAAAATATGTGACATCTATAGTACTCTCCTGTTTAAAGCTATTAATTTAAATATTGGAAGCTCATTCTGTGCTAAGTTTTCAGTCCTACTTTACAAGTCTTGCTCCCTACCTTACCTTCCAAGGAGGAAGAAATGTGTCTACAAGCCTACATCTCAACACTACCTTACAGACTGTGTAGAGGGCAGAGAAAGGGGGATGCAATTCTCTGTGTCAAAAAGACAGCGTGTCCTAGAAAACTCCAGCTTTTCTATTTAAACCACAGAACATCCAGGACAGACAAAACCCGTCAAGGTAATTTCTTACTAGCAGTTGAAAAAGCCATCAGCAGGCAAACATGGGGTGGGCAGGAGTGTCTCATCAGAGTATTGCAAGGGTGCAGCAGGAAGCTGAGAGCAATATAGGGGAGCTTTTGCTAACCATCCTCTCACCAGGGGTTTCCAAGGACTACAGCAAAAAAAGTAACAAGGCCATTTAGAAGCAAATCTTACACCTTCCAACCACACAGTTTTTGAAACGTCTTTGTGTTAATTTTGTAAGGAAAAGTACCAGTGAGAGTATTAGAGAATTAGAAGCTCTGAATCTAAATGCTTGCCCTGGAGATACTAAATAACTTGGAGACAAGCCTATGCTTCAAATGCTGCTAGGAGCATTTTGGCAGTGCTGTCTAAGCAGCAAATGGAATTCTACTGGCAGCAGCATGTTTACCCATGGCAAGATGGTCCTGTGCATGCGTTTGCTCTTCTCTGACCTACTTCACCAAAGGGAGAGATGCCACATCAGGACAGAAGTAGTGACTAGCCAGTTGAAAGCCAGATTGCTGCACTGGCTATTGTTCCTGGCCTTTTACCTTCCTGTAGCAGGGAATTTGTAGCAACCTTCTTCAGTTACTTAATTTCACCAAACCATAAGCTGTAGGAGTCCAGAAACTATTTTCTGTGCGCTTAACACAATGTCATAGAAACAACAACTGAAAGGGAAGTAGAGTAGACAGCAGAAGGTATTAGTTGAATCAAGGCATACAACTTATTCTGGACTTTCCTCACAAGTCAATTCTATGTTAAACCTTGAAAGAACACTTCTGACAAGCCATCTGCCCCCACACATCCAAACCCTTTCCCAATTGAGTTCTTTTCCAATAACAATGCAAACAATTCTCAAAGCAAGATTTCTATGACTTGGTTAGCAACCAAAAGAGGAGAAATGTGAGGGAATCTTTATATATATATATTTTTTTTTTAACTGGTACATACATAAAACTCTCTGAATATTTATTTTTGGGGGTAGAATTTCTTGTATTTAACTTAACCTGCATTATTGGTTTAGGCTTAACTAAGTCTAAGGCCTAAGGTGCATATAAAAGATTCTAAGATTTTTTTAACCACTTGCCCATACCACCAATACAGGAAAACTGTACAGAAAGGATTTCTGCATATCCTATAGGATTACAGAATCTGTACAGAAAAGTAAGTGTGAACTCTTTAGCACTGGTAATGCTATTTCTCATAAGATGCACTTTTTGTCAGCTACATAATTGCAACAAGAGAGACTAGACTAGTTATACCCATGGCACAGAGCGCCTTAATTACTTCAACGCCATCTGCTGAAGGTGTCCTCACCTGAAACAGCCATTTAATATCATCAATTTAAGAAATTACATACACCCACCACAACAGGTTTGGTCTTGTTTTTTTCCAGAGGTGATGTTCTCACTTCATGTCCAAAGATCTTCAGTTTTTCCATGCCTCTGCATTTCCTGGCATCTGCCAAGATCAAAAGAAGTGAAAACATGCTGTTTGATGGGCAGCGTGTCTCACTGGTGAATCCTCCAAGATCTTATGAGATGAGCTTTGCCAAGATATTTCCATCTCCAGTTTGGCAGGCCGGAGGGCTGCATGTTAAGGACTCTTACTTCCTTCTGGGTAGAAAATTTTCAGCATGTAGAAAAGAGATCCTTAACTTATTCCAAAAGCCTCACCTATCACCGTTACTGCTCAGAGCAATAAAAACCATTAACTGTATGATATACAGCTAATAAAAATACCTATTTGCAAAAGGTTTACTTGCAGAAATAACAAGTAGAGGCTTGAGCTTTGCTTCTTGAACCTTTTGCTGAGATACTGCACTTCATGCCTAATGACCAGCCTCTGTAATATCAGGGCCCAAATCTTGTCAGTGAATTTGTTACTCATCTTAAGTACAGAAAGCAGCAACTGGAAATAAGGACTACAAAAGGGCAAAGAAGCTGGGAGGGAAAGGGTTATCATCAAAACACCTTTAACCCACAGCTCTTGGGGAGCGTAAATGGAAGCGAAGGCTTTTCCCTTTCATTCCCTTCAATTCAGAGAGATACTGGAGGTCTAGGTGGTTCTCAGGTTTCCTTGATAGCAATGATGGGGAAACATTTTAAAGGATGATCCAGGAAAAACAGTAGGATGTAGCAAAAAAATATTTATTTCACCACACGCATACAAGTTTTTACATCTTTGTATACAAAGGAGACTAGATTAAAAACTGTTTCACTTTAAAATCGATTCCATAGAGTGAGATTTACAGTGGGAGACTTTGTGCAAGTCCCTGTCCTATACTAAATAAAAAGTAAATACTAGGACAGACAGCAGAGCATATTAACCATGTTAATTATTGAGTTACAGCATTAAAATCACAACCTGTGTTTAAATTCCTAATTTGGCAATTAGTTTTCCTTTTGTAATTATACGTAATACACAGTAATGCCTGACATTCCTGCCGTAACCAGAATCACGAGTATTTTCAAAAGCTAGGCCCATCACTGGACACAAGATCAGATAAAAGATCTGATTTCCCAAGACTGCTGTCAGGCAAACCAGACTTAGAAAAAAAGCAACATCCTCATGGCCTGTCAAGACAAAGCTATAGAAAAGATCATTTACCCGTTACAACCTCTCACCACAAGTGAACAAAAAACGTTCAAGTGCAGTTAAAATGGTCATTTCAAGTGCAGTTTAAAAAATCGCAAGTAAAGTGCTTAATCCTCTATTTACTGCCACTATGTCAGTGCAGTTTGTTTCGTAACATTGTGGAAATCACTGGTTTTGGTACAGAGGGGAGAAAAAGAACAGGGTCTATTTACCAACCCACTGATGACCTACAAATTGATTTGCACTGCTAGACTTTGATTTAGAAAAAAAAGCCCACTTAAGGCATATTTTACTATTAGCACTGAAGCCTGCTGGAACAAACAAGTAGGATCCTCCACACAATCCAGTTTGTTCTGGCTTTTACCATTTGCTGGCTTGGACCCACTGAAGCATCTTAGCAGGTCTAAATGTGCCGGCAGCAAAAGAGCTACCTCTTCTTTTGGGGAAGGACCACTGTTCCACAGGAGCTTCAGAGACAAAACAGGCTGACCTACACCAGGCTAATGCTTTAGCACTAGGTGAATTTTAGCAATGCTTCTCCTCACAGACACTGACAAAGTGTGGCCAAGAACAGATCCAATATGTGCATTATCTCCCTGCAGACAGCCACCAGTGCTGCCTCCAGGATTCTTCCAGGCTCTGATGTGGTACTTCTCTATGAAAATGAAGGATATAGTATTAGAAAAGAATGCACTGCTTTGCATAGACAGACAGAAAACACTGGTTTTAAAGTTCATTGTTCCCGTTCACCTTTCCTAATATCTTTGCTGGTAGAAAGTCCTGTAGGCTAACTTCCTATTTCTACCCTCAAACAGTCAGGTTTATTCCCTACCCTCAGCTGGTGAGGTCAGCAATTGGTCTTGTCATGCTTTTAACTGCTTAACAGCTTTGGTCAGGTTACTGTAAAATCCAGCTATGCTAGCTGGAAAGAAGGAATCCACCACCGTTTGGGGAAGATAGCCACCAAGATCAGTCTGAAAGAAACTGAGGAGTTGAGTCCTGTCTGGTTCCCTGCGAAGACAATAAAAGTGATTTTTATAGCCAGTAGTTTAAGAGTACTAGGAAATTTACAATGACTTTTTATCTATTGTCTGATTATACACACTTCTAAGTACTTTTTTTTTAAGCAATGAATGTGAGTATCCCCACAGTCAAATTAGTTAAACTAGGCCCTAAATTAGGTTCATGACTGTTTATGAATTATGGCAACATAATAAACAACCAGATATTCATTTGCCAAAAATTAAGGCCATATTTGTACGTTCTGCTGAATCTCTGCTTAAGAGGTCAGCGAGAATCCTATTGTGATGATGGATCCTGTAACATTAAAGACTTTCCTCTAGGAAATGAGGACAGACTGATATTCATTGGACAAAAAAAGAGAACAAAAAGGACATTCAGTCGTAACGATTACCAGTCAAAGGAAGACAGAAACATGCCATTGCCAAGAGGCTACACATCACATGTGGCCATATACACACACCACACAGCAGATAAGAAGGGCTTTAGAATACATAACATTCAAATAGATTGCTTCTTACCCTGGAAGAGGTATACAGAAACAGCCACAGGGATAATTCAAACCTCTTACAAAATTTGGTCTAGGAGGACACAGCGGGTGTTCCACGTTGGTTGCTATAAGAAAAAGCATTCAAGAGAAGTGTCATTTTCACAGAAGATGATGAAAGGAGTCCTTGGTACTCAAAGCACCAGCTGAGAAGCAAACTCACTGTATGAGAATATTTTTAAGAGTGGAAGTAGAACCTTTTCAGCCTGAGGCTGTGCCTTAAAAGCAATCAGAAGAGGCCATGGAATGGGGAAATCAAAGAACTGTTGAATTTAGAAGCAATTGTTATTGAGCTCTGAAGTAAGCATTAAGACACTTTTGAGGGAGTTTCACTGAACCCATGTGGTTTGAGGGCACTGCTTTTCTTGAGAGGTCATTCAAGTACTTCCAACAAATCCATGACACAGAGGTATGCCACGCCACTTGACTACTGAGAAGCTACACTCTACCAAGTATACGAATTCCTGGCAAGGCATTCCTGAACAGAATGGGAAAATGGGACAGCTGAACAATGGGGCAATAAAAGCACTCACTTGTAACAGTTAAACAGGATGAAAGTGAAGAAACAAATAAACACAATTCCATGAAGTGGCAGACCTTTAAGTATCAGAACTATTTAGTTTCATAAGAACAATGATTTCAACATACAGGATGGTGCATTTATTCAATGGCTTCACCAACTACAGGCAGTGCAGAAAAAGTTAAAAACAGGATTTAGGCTAAAATGGGACTCCTTTTAGAAAGCTTGCAAATTCTGAAAACAACAACAAGACCATACACACACACACACACACACACACCAGTTTTATAGTAAATTAAATACTTATTCAATCTTGAAATCATAGCAAGAGAAGAAAACACAGGCCAACAATATCATTAGCTGAACATTAAGATGACTTACAGACTCCAAGAACAACAATGTAGAGAGACCACTAATACTTTATTGTCTGATAAAATACGTTGATCAGATCAACATCTATGGAACAATACGTCACTTATTTTTTATTTTATATTGATCTCCGGTACCTGTGGATTATCTACTAACATATCGTGAACACACTGAAAACACAAGCATCTTACCAGCAGATAGCATTGTCCCATCTTCAAATTGCTTCATCAGTACTACATCCACAAATTCTCTTGGTGAAATAACCCTCATGAAAGCTGAAGGGGTTGTGGTTCTACATACAGAGACAGCCTGAAAATCACAAAACAGAGGTCAGTTGATGCTTTCAAAAGCAGAGCAGAAAAATCCCAGTATTTTCTGGTACTCTCACATATGCTTTCTAAACTGTATCAAAGGGTTCTGTTACACCTTTTATTGAACAAACTCAAACTGGCATAGGTAAAAGGCACTATGGTGTGTTGATAAAGGACAGGTTAATGGAGAAAACCAGAGTAATAATACATTGCTTCCAGGTTGATTAAGGCCAGCTACCACAAGGGATGTTGAAAAGCTAAGCTAGCTAACAGCAGTGTAGTGCAGGAATATTTAAACAGTTACATATTTTATGCCTGCTGTATTTAGCCAAGAATATATTAGTAGCTCTTTTCAGAAAGATACGCCATCGTTAAAGCGAATATATACAATTTACAGAGAAGTAAAAGAAAAAAAGATCCCTAATCCCAGTATCACCAGACTGATCCTGACGGAGGCTGCACAACTTCTGGAAGCATTTCGACTGCCCTGAATTCAACACAGGCTGCACGCCAGGAAGGTCTGTGCAGGGCCCAGTGCTCCTGAACACCATATGCTACACTATCACACCAGCACCGTTTTTAAGGAACTTACATCACTGATGACTTCGATGACCTCAAAGTCCTTCACGTTTTGGTCCCACTTGGTCCTGAGCCCTCCGGCCACCGGCTTTATACATTCCCAGACATCCAGGGGGGTGGCAGGCACGATCCCCTCTCCCCTGTACCTGCGGTGGGATGAAATGAATCCAAACCTCTGTGCTCTACCCCTCCCGGCCTCAAACACTCGCGGCAGCAGCGCAGGGGGCGATCCCTAACCCAGGCACCTCGGGAAGCAAACGCGGGGCGCCGGGCCGGGCATACTCACACATTGCCGGCAAACTCCGCGGAAGGTCTCCAGGACACCGAAACCTCGCTCTGCGGAAACGGGAAGCTTTCAGCCGGCGGGCCCGGGCCAGCCCCCCGCCCCTCCGCAACCGCCCCGCAGCGCCCTGCCCGCTCACCGTGCGTCGGCAGCCCCGCCAGCCACTGGGGTCCTGCCGGTAGAACCCCATCTTCTCGGCCGCCGCCTCGGCGAGCTCCGCGTAGTCCATGGCCGGGAGGGCGGAGCCACGGCTCGACTGCCTCCTATGAGGGCTCCGTGCGCACCGCCCCGTGGGCCCATGGCGGTGGCACCACCTCCTCACCTGAGGGGCCGCGGCCTCGCGCCGGGCGGGTCGGCCCGCTTGACGGAGAGGAGAGGAGAGGGCGGGGGACCTCGGGTCGGCCATGCAGGCTAGGTCGGGGCCGCGGGTGACCGAAACGTGGCTCTCCCGGGCAGCTGGTAACAGCGGCCCTCGTCTCGGGCAGCAGCCGCAGCCACCAGGCCGCAGGCAGCCGCCTCCGGCCTTCACAACCGGCAGGGAGCCAGGGCAAAGCTGTGCTGTGCACTTACCTAAAGATCGGAGTCACCCGCTTAGGACGGGCTGTGGTGAGGCCATGCCGGTCACAGCCCCGTGTGAGGCCGGCGAGACACCGCAGGAGGCCATCGTCCATCCAGCTTTGGGTGGCATGGCACGGCATGGTGGAACCAGCTGAATGCAAGAAGACTGCAGCTCTGGTTGAAGACCAGTGGTTCTTTTATCCCAGGGTAATCCAGATGACATGGAGGGAAAAAAAAACAAACAAACCCCAAACCCCAAAATACCAAAACAAACGATCTTCAGAATCTAGAGAAGGTTAGAAATTGGAGTGATGTGTGAAAAACAGAAGTAAATTAGGAGTCGTGAAGCAAGTTTTTAGAAGCCATGGATAGAAAGTTTTCCACAGGGAAGCTTATGAGGCTGGACTGGAGAATCTTGCCAGGAAATTAATAGATCCAGGATTTCATCTAGAGGTCTGGCATTCACTGCTGTGATCAAATAACTATGATAACTGTGCAGTACACTGAACAGACTTTAAACTCACCATTCTCTGTAGTCAACCTGTTGCTGATTTGAGATACACCATATTCAAGCAGGGTCGATCAGGATGTACTGTAAATAGGAAGCCGCTTACCTGCTGAATTTATTCAGTGGAAGCATCTTTATCTGTGACTGCGTCAAAGAGACAAAGAGAACCTGATGCGACATGTTCCTGGACGGCTTTATTTGAAGTGCCACAAGTACATAGCTTTCAGTTTTCCAGTAGGTGGGGGTTTGGTTTTTAACAGCATAGCGATGAATAATATACTGGAATAATTTTCCAGATTTTGTAATTTACCAGTTGTGGTATTAAAGCAAGGTACCATCAACAGTAAAACACAATGGTAACTGTGCTCCTCCCACCTTGAGTGGCTACATACACTGTTGTTGCAAAGCTCATGCCATAGTTAACTCTAGTTGACTTCAAACAGCAACTACAACAAGCTCACGTACATTCAAGACACAAAAAGGTTGGGGCCCTTTCTCAGACATTTGAGCATACCAGTTCGTTAGGCTCGGACGTATTTAGGTCAACACTGTTTTTTGATTTCTTTTTGTTGAGTTTTGTCCCAGGTTTTGGGTATTTTTCCTTGCTATGAATGACTTGAATGTACTGGTCATTGCCGCTGTTCTGCGGATCACTGCTGGATTCAATGGAAATGGAATCAGACTCTGTTAGAGACTGCTCCAGCTTTTGCTTTGATTTTGGTTTCACACGAGGCTCAGGGTAGTTCAGGTGCACTTTCTTGTAAGCATATGGAGGCCTATCCAGGTCTAGCTCAAAACCATCATCCCAGGATTTGTAATGCACTCTGGCTAGATCTTTACTCATAAGAATGTGGCTTTCACCATGTTCCCCAATGTAAAACCGTGGTGCTGGGCGAAGATCAGATAGTGAGCGGGGACGATGGGATCTGTTCATGAATTCTCTACCAAGTTCCTCTTCATCCTCCTCATCTTCACTGGGATGAGGGGAATACATCTGGTGTGGTGTTCGAACCACATATCTCCTGATGTTGCGTGGGTACAACTCAATAATACCTTCTGGTTCCCCCTTCCTGAAGTGCCTTTGGAGTCGGGAGGTAGAACGCAGAGATTTTTTCCAGGTCTCATTTTCATTAACCAGAAAATACCTGGTAGCGTATGGCCTACATTCCACAAAAACAGGAGCTTCTGCCCCAAGGGCATCCGAATTTACCTGCCGGATCCCTTTTCTGAAGAGAGGCTCAGAATGAACATCTTCAGTGTGCTTTCTGAAAGTCACTGGTGTGTAGGGCTTTGTTTTAGAGAGATCACTTGCACTGCTGTGCACAACGCTTGGGTACCTTTGGGAAGGGAAAAAAAAAGGAGATACTGAGATACACGCTTACCTATTAATATAATTAATAAATAAAGTATAAAAAATGGAAGTCAAACTCTAGATTGTAAGGGTGGAGATTACAGAATCTCCACTGTTCAGCTAGACAGTTCAGCTGCACAGGCATTATGCTCCAAGTTCTTCACTTTTACTGTGTTCATCTTGTTCATGAAAAGAGGATCCTGCACAAACTATTTCAGTTATGTGCCTGAGAGAAAGCCTGATATTTATCTTTGCTTGAGGTTTCAAAAGTTTTATAATCCCATTTCAATTAAGGGAGAGTTAAGGAGGTGATATCACCAGCAATCTGAACAGTACCCATGAATGAATCTCCTTCTAAAAAATTCTTCAGCTGTTTTACTATTCCAGGCAGTTGGAATACACAGCTATTTTGGAATACACAGCTATGTCACAGGTATGTCATGGAGCTGCTGGAATAAGAGCCATTTCAAAACCAAAGCAGGCTTGCCTGTTTGTGATACGATTGTTTCTTGGCTTCTGTACACTTGATGCTGGGTGAGCTGGCGTTAAAGAGGTTGAAGCTGTGGGAGTTGTGTTGATAGGTCTTGCAACACCAGTTGAGGGCACAGTTTGGGGCACAGACTGGGAAATGGTTTGTATTCTGGTCCCTTTGGTCACAGGAGATTCAAAGTTCAGGACACTGCCATTCTTTCGGGGAGTTGAGGACCGAACAGAAGACTCCTGGCTAATGTCGGTTTCTTGCTCTGGTCTTTTGTCATTCCCATCCAGATTTTGGATTCTCGCTAGAAAACAGGAGTTATTACAGGAACCGTTGAGGTCTCTAAATTTAGAGGCTGCAGTGTTTTAAATTCATTCTGCAGTCATGGGATCCAGTGCTGACAGAACCCCACTGTGTTCAGAAAAGAGAAAGTGGTGCCACACTGTGATAAAGGGGTGGATTGGCATGCTATGGTATATGGCAGGTGTAGCACTGGGGAGCACAGAAAAGACACTGAGCATTGCTCTGTAGGATTTTGAAATGGTCAACATGGCAGCGTCTCTTTTCAAAAGCCCCATTTTAGTACCCAGTGCACCCCACTTCCAATATGAAGGTGGCCAAATTCAGCAAGCTGGCTCCAGTGCCCATGATGGTCACAGCCAAAAGCTGAATTTGGTTTCTGTTGGAAAGGAAATCTAACTAGGATGCATACCTTTTTTCCCTTAATAGTCACTCCTGATCACTATATTGCTATATGTTGGGCATTTCACCATCTGTGTGTCTGCTGGAGAGCTATAAGGGAGTTACAGTGGCATTAAAATCCAGCCATGAGGCTACTGAATCATATCTTTGTCTTGGCAAATTTTTACTTGGTGCCTTTTACTGGGAGTTACTTAGAGGGATGGCATCCTTTGTGTGGTTTCTCATTGCTAAAATCTGAGAAGTGGAAGGTACAGGTTCAGATTCCCTCAGGCACAATAGACAATTAAGTCTGAAACGTTTTCATAGCTGATGAAATATTTCACCATCACAGGTGAAAGAATGGAGGCCATTCCCTTTCTTTTACCTACTAGACTGAATTTTACGCAAGGTCTGATGTGATTTGAATCACCAGAGATGCCTCCCAGGTTCTGTCCTGTTGGTGATAAAAGCAGGAAAATACAGAGTCCAAAGATCCCAGCAGAGTTTAGGTGTAAACTACACACCTTGTCTCAGTGCTTCCAAGATTACGTCAGACTGAGCTCAGAAACTATCTAAGAGGATGACTGTACAGGAAACAGTTTTTGAAATGCAGTTGAACTTCCCTGTGTGTATGAGAAGTCAAAATGTTTTTTAAATACAAGTGCTTCATTAATAGTGGCATTTCTAAAGCTCACTAACTTACCTACTGCCATCTGAACCACCTTTTTCTTATCTTCAGTTCTTTCCTAAAATACATTCAGAAGAATAAGCAGCACTAAATTATTATGGATTAGAGAGTAAATTCACTGCTGTGTAAGAACAAAAAAACATAGGATTGGTGTTACATTGTGAAACACTGAGAATTAGAGATTTAATTGGGCTAGTTCCTTAACTGAGGACACACCAAACTGCATGTAAAAGTGCTTTTCCCTGTACTTACTGTTTGGATCTTCATTCTCAGTTGATTGTTGGTGTATTTTAATGATCTTGCAATGCTTTGTAGGTAATAGATCAGCATGCTGGAAGTGAAAGAGGTGATTATGAGTTACTTCAAACATTCCTGACAGTTTTCTCTTTGAGGGTTTGTAGGCCAGCAAAATGATACACAGGTTTATAGTTACTGCTTTGTAGCATTTCTTTTATACCGTGATAAAGGATATGGCCTTCTTTCAAGCAAACACACATGAAAAAGAAATGATACTGAAAAAAAAATTAACAGCAGTTCTAATTGTGCCTGTGTTTTTTGCTGGTTTTTGCAGGTCTTTTCATTGTGCATATAACCCTGGGTGCATTTCTAGTTTTTTTTTTTTTTTGAAATTCTGGCCATGCTCAAAATGAAAATTTTGATAAATACTTTCTTGTCTTTTTGTCCCAGTCCAAGGTTATGGAACAGAGACAGTAGAATTACAGCTGAGTTTGCACACTCATACCAGTGTAATTTTATTGACTGACTGGAATAGCACCTTGTTTACACTGGCACAGCCAAGATCAATGCTGGCCTGACATAATGGATTACACTGACTTTCAGATGAGCTAAAGTTACAGCTAGACTTCGTACCACAAACACATGCGTGCTCAGCCATCAGTTTGAAGCAGTCAATAGATCTGCTTAAATTTGTAAATGTGCTCATATTTACTTGGCTGGGACAAATTACAAATAGGAAGTAGCGCTTCAGTCTTTTGGATTTATCTGAAAAGTTCACTGGTGGGACAAACCCTGCATTCATCTGTAGTTTACAGCAAGACAAATGATACTTTGCAGAAACAAAGTGATTTTCAAACAGCTCAAAATAAATACGAACTCCCAGCTGTGAACAATTATTTAGGAACTAGAATAAAAAAAAACCTGCCTCTGGAAAGTCTGCAGCAGGTTATATTGCATTAACACTTAAGAGCAGACCTTCATAATTGACTTATCTTGTCAGAAATCAGGGTGACTGAGTAGCCTCTTTAAATTATAGACTGAGCCCTGTTCACAGTCATAAACTGAACTAATGTCCATGAGAAAATGGAAAATTAATTTCTGAGGAGCATTTGAGGGAGAAGAAGGATCTTAAAACTTCCTGGAACCAGCAGCACTACAAGCCTTGACACAATGTAGGGAGCTTGCTCTAACACAGTATCCCAGAACAAGAAATTCCTCTTCAAAATGTGATGACAGTCTTTTTAACATACTCTTAATTCCTGTCTGGTCCATATACCATATAGTCAATAAGGTATTGGGGCTTTTTTTTTTTCCAGACATGCTTAATAAAATGACAATAGTGCAGTCTTTGTTCCTCAGTATCAATGTTTGACTCTCCAGAGATAAGGGCAGTATTAATACAACCAATTTAACCCGCCTGTGAAAATTGAAGTACTTACAATAATAGTAATAGCGCAGGGAGAACAACCACAGGACTGCTGATGTAAGTAATCACCGTGTTAAACCATGTGGGAAAATCACTTTTAATTGTTTCAGAAACGATATCATATATTTTTTCTTGTCCACTACAAAAGAGAAAGAAATAAATGTAAAATTTAAGTTGTAAGAAAGCCCTAATGGGAAAAAAAAAAACCAAAAAAACAAACAAAATGCAATTTAATAATTATTTGCTTTTTAACAATTTTTCCAAAGCACAAAGGCATTGGCCAGGCTTGGAGGGTGCTTGAATTGAGGCACAAGACAGTGATGTGTGCCAGATTGCTCAATGGCACATTACACTGTGTAAACATAAAATAACTGAACCATGATATAAAGCAAAACATTGAGCTTCACTCAGAACATTGATACATTCACCCCATTAAATCTGAAACTGGCAAAACATCATCATCATCAGAACACTGTCCTATCAACTTTTTTTAATTGGTAATTTGGGTATTGAACCCAATGAATTTATTGTGAGAGGATGAAATAAAGTCTTTGCAATTTTCATTTATCCATTGCAACTTACCTGAAGGGACCACAGCTTAAAGATGGCTTATATCGAGCAATAGCAAAAATTGTTGGTAACATGCATAAGAACAACATGAAGAGCAACATGGCCAAGTAGAAGTTATTGGATCTGCAAGAAAACGTAACATGTTTCAGATTATACTAATCAGAGGGAAAAACAGAGCGAACATAAAAGGTGCAAGTCTCTATCTTCCTAACGAGTTTAAGATCCACAGTTCTGAAAGATCAGAATAATTCTGCTATGATTAGAAAGTCTGAACAGAGCCAGTTTAAACAGGCTCTTAATGATCAAAATCCTATTTGCACTGTTTTCCAGATACCAGTGCTGCAGACAGAGAATGCTTTATGGCACTCTTCAATAAAACCTGAATTTAGTGCCCAGTTGTGTTGGGGAAGAAAAAGAACAGTAGCAGAAGTTGATTAATCTTCAAAACATGTTAGAAATAACTGATTCTTAAGAATTAAAGGATGCACTAAGTTATTTCAATTTTGAGTAAATAATTAAGACATTCACCATGACAGAAAAAATGGGGAAGTATGTTGTGCAACTTTACAAACCCTGCAGTTTCTCACTGTTTTTTACTATATCTTTTTTACTGTATCTTTACTATAAGTATTGTCAAACTTGATTGCCAACTTTCTGAGCTAAAACCTTCTGTCTTTTTGCTCCTGTGCACAAAAGACATTTCTGTTGCCTGCATTTGATTTATTCTTTATCTTTTGTTCTCATTTTGACTAACCGAGATGCTCTGAAAACCTGCTGATGTGGTACATTACACGTTAACACAGCCCAGCTCCTCAGGTACATGAGTCCAATCAACTTGAGAACATTGAATGCTGGTAAGCAAGGTGAAAAGAAAGCTCCCATCCTGGAAAAATAATGTATCAGTGCTCAGTGTTGCCAGAAGTAATTTTAATAGTGAAAGAACACAGAAAAAAAGAAAACCAAACCAACAGCTCACCATCAACAGATGATCTCTTATTATAATAAGGTATAAATAATGACATTACCAATATCCTACTTGGATAGGTTTCATTGGAAATCATCAGATTAATTTGGTAATCAGCCAACAAAGAAAAATCGCTTCTGGATTACGTACCAGATCATTCCTTGGTTGTAGACTAAATGCAATACATTCTCTGCAATTTTGAATTCTCCATATTCTGGCTGCAAGAAACACAGTGTAGGATGAATACCTTGTCTTAATCTTTATTTTAGATCATTTATTAGAAGCATTTGACTGAATCAGTTTGCAGACCGCTCATAGCTTGACATGTCCAGCTCAAATACCAACTTTTGGCAGGCAGTGGGAACACAGGAAAACCTACTAAGGGGATTAATTCCTCCCTAGTTTACTTCACGTCTTTAGTTAAGGACAAAGAATAGCCCTTGGCTTCTCATGCCAACAGCTTCTTGCTAAGCAGATATTATTAGCTGTAGTTTTCTTAAAGGGCTATATGCTTTTGGTTATGGTCCCTTGGACCACTGTCTGCATTATGGGTAGATGTTACAGATACAGAAAAGATAATGTGGGGAGCAACTCTGTGCTTTCTCATCTTTGACTCTGGGATTGCTCTGTGATCTTGCTTTGAGAAAGGCAAAGACTTTAGCACCACAGCCATGCTTGAGAAAAGCATCCAATCTCTGCATTTACCCTGTGCCATTTACCCACTACTTCCCATTTACAGGGAACGAGCCTACTCATCTTCAGTATCTTAGTTTGATAAAATAAAGATTGTACTTACAAACTTGCTTTCTAGATCCCAGCACCAGCAATCACTTAAATATCGGACACACAGTCCACGGAAAAAATCAATTAGCAGGATGCTTGCGACTGTGAAAATCATGTCGATAATTGACAGCTTTAGCATCTCCTGAAATACATTATTCACAGGTAATGAGTCATGCTGGAAGCAAATGCGTGTGGCTGTTGTTGCATTTGTGCTTGTATTTTGGCTCAAGCTTAGTATCCTGATAAAATATGATTTAAATATAAATAATTTCCTTTTAAGTTTTTCCTGTTTGACATTTCCCTAACTTGTCTTTGATCTAGCAAGGAGAGCAAATGTAATGAAACTTCCAGTATTCCTCCTATTGCTTATAGCAATAAAACTCTGGTGATGATGGCTTCAGGCTTTCTTTTCAATGACTGCTCTGAAAATTTATCTCCATAAACTGAAATGGGCTGGTTTTTCTACTGTACCCAATCCTTCTTACTACACTGACTGTTCTGATATGTACTTGCTAAGTGCTTCACAATGACAAATGCTTATTATTTGTTCAAAACCAAACCCCAATGGCAGTAGGATCATCAAGCCGTAAGAGACCTGTTTACTGCTTATAAAAGAATGGGGTTTTCCTATATTTAACTGAACTTTAAAAGTGTACAATTGAATAAAAAGGTTCATTTCCAAACATTTGTAGCCAATTCTGGTGGAAAAAAAACCCCAAAACAAAAAAACAAAAAAAAAACCAAACAAGAAACCCAAACAAACAAAAAACCCTAACCAAGCAAAAACCAAAACTAAAGCAAAAAACCCCCAACCAAAAGACCCCCAACCAAAAAAAACCCCCACAAATGCCATGCATACTGATTCTAAATATTTCCTGATGATTTGCAACAGGGAGAGTGGCATACGGGAATAGAAGTCAGGCTAATAAACCTAGGGGGGGTCTGCTGCTCCAGACAATCAAACAGGACCTTTAATATTGCACACTCTGGAACGAGAAGCTCAGCAATTCAGAAGCACACTATCATCAGTCAGTCTAGTAGCTTAAGCAGACATGAAACATTGACAGTGACCAAAGCACATTGGGATCAAAGGACATCTTTTGAATTTTGTGTGGTTAGAATATCTTTGTTCCACTGCTAGTCACTCCAAGTAAAGGCGTTGTATGCTTCACACAGAGGGAAGCAAAATTATTGTATTAATTCTGCAGATTTTCTGCACTGTAACTGTGGGAACATGCATACATGGCTCTGTGTGGATCTCTAGAGATTTGCCTCTACAGCGCTGATGACATAGACCAAAGACTGCCAAAAGAACATCTGTTCAACACTAAACACATTGTAGACAATGAACAAAGAACAAAGCTTGGATCTGGGGCCATGTAACTCCACGTTGACTTTACTATTTCTATGCAATCTTTAGCTAAAATCTGGAATTTATACAAAGAAAAGCTCTGAAATTGAACACAGCACAAAGTGATTTTAATATTTTTGTCAAATGTGAGTTAGGAATATGTTGATGACATAATAAAACACTTACTTGGCCAACATACGTCTCCCAGCACTGATCCTGTGGATTCTGGGTGTTAGAGTTTAAGGAAACTGTTCTGTTAATCAGTGAGTCAGAGACTGTCATGCCTTGAGTGCGACTCTCTTCCAGTATGGCAATGCCATTTCTCTTAAAGCGTACACTGGGAATAGTTGTAGATAAATTGTCTTCTTTAGAAGGAGTTCTAGTTGTTGAGAAGGTGACAAAATTGCTTGCATTGTGGTTAGCATCAGAGTCCTGAAATAATAAATGTTCCAAAAGCTACTTTTTCAACTGTACGTACATGCAGATGCCTGTACCTTCTACAGTGTACATACAGAGGCATTTCCTTGTGTATTTTCAAGCAGCAGTAAGTGACTGGCTTTTTTTTTTTTTTAATTGTTAATAGTAAAGCAATGCACAGGAATGTATCATGTTGTATCAGCAATCAAATGGATCCAGTTATCAAGAAAACTTGCAAGTAGTTGTCAATGAACATTGCAAACTAAACCCTAAACTGTAATATGTTTTAATCAATTTCAAACAAATTTTATCAGAATTGATTTATATCACTATCTATATTATGATCCCTATTTATCTATAAAGTCTACTAGCTTTACACATCAGAAAACATCAAGCTGAACTTACAGTGACACTCATACTGTCCACTTTATCCAGGAGAGCAATGATTAAACTGTAAAGGTTTCCCAGGTATAGAACAAGAACCCTGAAAACAAGAATAAGTTATCAGCATTGTTATCCCATTGAATTCTTATACATTGTCTGGTTTGGTTGGACTAAAACGTTCTACCAGAATACATCTCTTCCTCCCTTTCTCCTCACATCATTTCTACACTGCGTGATGGCCCTACCTGGCAAGCTGAAAGCGAAGAGTGGTCCTTGGATGATACATCTCCAGAGCTGCCACAAGCTCAAAAGCAGAGGGTGCAATCATTGTAATCAGTGACACAACTACGCTTACCTACAGAACAGAAAGATGCAGCATTTTTGTAGCTTTTCATATGGATCATCTGTGGTGCCATGAGTGAAATAACGCTGGTGCACATGCTTTGGTGACTGCTTTTCTTGGAAGACATGCTTTAAAAAGTTATTATTGACATTTGTAATAACAGCACTTATGATCCAGAACTATCAATCTGAAATATCACTCAGGAATCTTTATTCCAGACATCTCAGCTTTAAAATTACTAATCCTGATTCTAGCACAGAAGTGGCATAAAGACACTGTGTACCTCATTTTTTTCCCAAAGAGTCAATTCCTTTTTGGTGCGCTCTAACTTTTGGGATCGATCCACAACAAAGTATATAATGTAAATGCTTCCAGCAAGCGAGAGAAGCACAAGGATGTTTGCAATAATTCTTAAGCTTATAGTCACTGCCCTGGAAAAATAAAGAAAAGACACAGCCAATACAGTAGGTCTCGTGACTCCAGGGGTCTTTTCTAATGTGGTTTTAGAAGCATGAGACAAGCAGATTAGAACTGCTATCTACATTGAAACAGTGGTTTGAAAAGTATCTTAGATCTTATATACATACAAGTTTTTGCTTTTCTTCTTTTCCTGCTCTTCCAATATAGCTTCCTTGAAAGAAAAACAGCATTATCATTTGAGTAGAGTTCAGCAAAAATAATACACATATATTTCACAGAAGATATCAAATATACTAATAAAAAACTTGACATCCTGGAAGTGCAGGTAGATGAATACCTCTCTGCCTTGCACGGCTTTTTAGGAACAGTAAGTGAGCTCAAATAGCAAAGGAGATTTCTGAGAAGCTAATACACAGTAACCAAACACTTTCAGTCATGCATGGTCAGTGGGGTACAACCAGAGATTTACACTGCCGCATCTTTTTGCAGGATCCATGTGTCAGCAATGTAATACAGAACTGTCAAAAGTTATCCTCAGTCATAGAAATAGCTAAATGTCATAGCTTCTTAATTTACGCTTGACACAATCTGAAGTAATTTTGTTCAATGACTTAATGAGAATACACCAAATTTGGGAAACAAATTACTCTTGATGACAACCACAGCTGTTCTTAAATTCTAAATGGAAAACATCTGTGTTTAAAGCAATTTTCTAATGTTGAGAGAGCTGCAACATGTCCCTAGACCATTTGTTACAGAGAGATGAAATAAATCATAGAATTCAAAGAATATCTCCAATTGGAAGGGACTTACAAGGAAAATCTAGTCCAATTCCCTGCTCCTTGCAGGACTAACTAAAACTAAACCAAGAGCATTGTCCCTATGCTCCTTGAACTCTGAGCATGCTTGGTGCTGTGACCGTTTCCCTGAGGAGCCTGAATAATAGCTGGTAAAATAAGGAATAACAAGAAATTATGCACAGGAAATTATAAACAAGCTTTAATCTTGGACAATCTGGAGAAGGTCTTTTTACAAAGATATGTAGTGACAGGACAAGGGATAATGGCTTCAAACTAAAAGAAAGTAGATTTAGATTAGATATTATGAAATAGTTCCTCATTGTGAGGGTGGTAAGGCCCTGGCACAGGTCATCCAGTTGCTGCCCCATCCCTGGCAGTGTTCAAGGCCAGGCTGGACGGGGCTTTGAGCAACCTGCTCTAATGGAAGGTGTCCCTGCCTGTGGTAGGGGATTAGAACCAGATGATCTTTAAGGTCCCTTCCAACCCAAACCATTCTATGATACTATGATTCTCAGTAAAAGAGAATAAAGCTTACTGCTGTTTTAAAAAGCATCTTGCAAAATGTGAGGTGGGATCCTCCTGCTCCATCTGTTATAAACGAATCCCTAAGGCATGAAACACTTGCTTTGCATAAAGAAAATTAGAAATTTTATGAAGTTGTATATTTTCCTGACAGATCCTTTGTTAACATGAATTTGATTCTATTACTCAGTGAAATTGCATCTAATTTCTGTCGAACTCCTTGTCTCACATACAGCGGTATTAAATAAAGATCTGCCAAAGAAGAACATAGTGGCCTTGGTGGGACAGAATGACAGCATCAGCAAGTGTGATGTGACTGCAGTACCACACAGAAATATGATACCCACCCTCCCATAGACAAACAGATCTGTAAATGAATAGGAAATGCAAGAGAGCAAGAGGAAAGACTTACATATCTTACCGATTAACAAACAAAACAACTGTAAGTAATTTGAGGGTCAGTTGCTCACCCTAATGCTATTAACTATGGCAGCAGCTTTGCTCTCTGCAGCCTCGGGGTTTCCTATTAAATAGTCCCAAGCACAGAACAGTCTCCAACAAAAAGTGTAATTTTCATCAGAGGCACTTGCTAAACTCATTCTTGAGTTTTTTGCCATTCTGTAAAAAAAAAAAAAATAAATAAGAAATGAAATATTCAACTGTTGTTAATGCATGAATATGAGTATGAAGGAAATCACTGGTTTGGCTCACTGTTTAGGCGTCTACGCCTTTAGAGCTATCAGAAGTTTGCAGCAACTCGTGTCACTGTTGGCAGTGTTCTGAAGAGAATAAAACAGGGTGGGGTTCAGAGCATGACTTTCCCTTCTGTTCTTATGCAGAAGTGACTCACAGTGGAAGGGCATTTTGATATTTACATTGTTTATAGCTGACAAGTAAAGCAAATAAATCTCACCAGAGCATGGACTTAAACATATTTCAATTTTATGATCTCCAGGTAGGATCCAGCTGGAAGATACCACCACTAAGATCACTGTTACTGTGATTACAAGGTAGTTTGGCAAAACCAGTGATCATGCACAAGATCTGTTTGTTTCCTGTATTGTTTTCACCCTCAAAACACGTTATTGTCAAATAGAAACCCAGTGCTCTTTTACAGACCTTGGGAAAAAGAAAGAAAAACCCCATCTACTCATCTCAGATAGGCAAGATGGCAGAATATTGCAAAGTGTGAAAAATGAAATGAAAATTAATAGCTTATGAAAGGGCATCCAAAAGGACAGCACCAAAAAGGGAACTGTAAGCAGCTAAGTGAAGAGTCAGTGAGCTAAGGCAGAAGGGGAAGGGCTAATCATATCCAGAAACTGCAAGTGTGTAGATCAGCGCCAAGCATTCCGGTGACCCTTGGCGCAAACCAGCAGGCGGAATAAAAATAAATGAAAAGGGAAAGTTTGGCATCAAAACTGAGAGTTGTTACAGGCAGCTCTCAAAATGTCCCTGGACTGCATTGTGACAGGTAATTGGTATCCAGGAGGGAAATGAAAGCAAATCAGGAGAGGATAGAGTGACCTTGCTCCTCTCAAGCAATGCACATTCCTGGATTTATGGTCAGCACCAGCAGCCTTGCTCTCTTTGCTATGTAACTCCTACTCCTAGCCCTTCAACAACAAAGAAACGAAGCTTACATTTGAAGGGATGCCATGTACCAGCTGAAATAAAGCAAATTATATTACAACTAGCGTGGGTTTTTCGTATTTGTATTTCAATAGATAGGAATAATAATGCTGAACGCATTACAGTTAAAATGTAAATTTTTGTCATAGCAATATTTATACCAGAAAAGAGGAAAACAGAAGGGACCTTGATGAGTGTCAGACTTTACACTATACAAACACAAAGCACACAGATCATTTCCTTTGTGACCCGTCTGTTATAGACAGATATTAAAGAGACATGTCTGCCTCCCTGATATTAGCAGACTTGAGCAGATTAATAGCACTATGCAGAATAAATACAGGGGAAGTAGGATAAATACGCCATTAATGATTGCCTGAACACACAAGCTTATTAACAGCAATAAATGGGAAGTCTTACTTTTTTAAGAGAATGATGAAGCTGTAGGCAAACACTGCCATTCCAACAAGGAAGTAGGCAAGAGGCAGCCGATACCCAGCTTTCCCAATCTTCCTGTCATGACCGTAGTAGCCATAAAACAAAACAGAGTACTGGAGGTAACCCTGCAAAGACAAGAGCCCGTAAATAAGAGAAGTAACTCATGATAACAGAATAGTGATAGTGAATCAATGACAGGTGGTTTTAGTCTTGCCCCTAGTGACCAGATGGTGTCCAGGTCTTGAGCAGATTCAATATGCTCCTCAGGAATGGTCTTTCTGTCTGTGGTGCCAAACGCTGCCCCGGCCAGTAGCTGGGAAAGAGAGAGGAGGTCTCAGACACTGTGTGAGCCCATGTGACCCACTACTGCCCAGCAGAACCCACCAAGAGCTGCCCGCACAGATGATACCATCGGGAGAGCGAGTATTGGGACACTCCTTGTTCTAAACTAGAAACTCCATGAGAAATCCTGCATTCATCTCCCACTGAACCAGATGGGTGTGGTTTACCAATGAGGAAATTTAGTGCTCTGTGGACATCTTCAAAATAGCTGAGAAATGGAGATAACTAAAGCCATTAACAAAATAGCTTTAGAAGCTACGTTAATTTTAAGCATTTTAAAATTCAAATGGCAGTGTTTGATCTCAGAATGGTATTTCAAAATTAAATCTACTTTTAAAAAATTGAAAATTAAAAAATTAAGTAAGTACACTTTTTATTTCAGTTTACTTTTTGTTTTTCTTGGGGCTACTTTTTCTTTTTTACCTTAGCTAAAATGTTGTCTGATAGCATTATTAAAGCACAGATTAGGTGAAGCAAAAAAATGTTTATGAATAATTTAACAAAGTTAACAACTAGCCTTACTTGCATGCAAAAGCAAACAAAGTTGTGGCTGTTCAGAACTTCTAGAAAATAAGTTCTGATGGACAATAATCCAGAGGCTGCAGGGGGATGTTATATTTTCTGCCTGTAAATGACACTGACAGGACTTGAGTGTGCTCAACACTAACTACAGCTTTTAGGATTTGGTTCTCCATTTTAGTAATCAGATAAAAACCTATTCTGTAAAAGCATTAGTACCATGTTGAAAAAATATCATCTCTTAACACTGATAGCAACAATCTCTTCTCCTTTGGCAGAAAAAAACCCTCTTAGAAGGCGAATTTATTTTAAATAATTCATTTTAAATTGTACATTGCAAACTGATGCATGCATTTAACTGTGGCATTTGTTTAATTTGGAAAGTAAAGTGCAGCAGTAGGCATTTTTATGTAAATATTAACAGCATGTTCTTACCTCTGGTAAGACTACAAATGCTCCTGTCATTATAGTAAGTACAATATTGATTCCAAACAGCCATCTCAGGAAGATGAAGTAAGAGGCAACTCCAGACCCAAAATGACCTTAAACCACAGGAAATAGTTATCTGAGCTACACAGTCTATAAAAGCTCTTATCATTTATTCAGTAAGTATTAGTTGAATAATAAAACAATGGGAAAACCTTTCTTATTCATGCCGGGCATACAGCAAAGTAGAGGAAATGTTAGTTTGTCACTGAAGAAAAGAATTCCAACACAAACTCTGTTCGGGAAGTCCCACAATTACCAGCAGCATTTAAGCAAGGAGCACAGAGGTGTGACCTAATTGCTGTGTAATGTTAAGGCCTGCTTTAATCCAACTGAAAGACTCAAGGGCTGGTGATGCAGGTTACAACCACACTTGACCCTGGGCAGATCGGGGGATGTTAGCCTGAGAGTGCTGCCCCAAGGACTCTATAACCAAATCTTGCTGCATTTTCAGAACCACAATAGGACAAATTAGACTTTCTAAAAGCTACCCCCAACTGAGACCATAAATGAGAACAGTGCAGTGTCTAAAGCACTAAGAAGAAAAAGCAGTTTTAAATGAAAACGAAACTGCTGAAAGTTTGCATTTAACCCTCCCAAATATAATTCAGTGTATTAAAAAATAGACTCTAACACAGCATTTTAGAAAGTGCTTTACTGTACAATACCATTAAGTCTTTATACTTACTTTCTATTTTCTTTATTCTCATTTCCCAAGGAATAAAAATGACCACAAAATTATATGCAAGTCGAATAAACTTTCTCCAAAGCTGAGCAAAAAGCAGGGAAATGAGAAATATGACAGTTATGCATGTAAAAAACCAACCAAACAAAAAATCCCAAACAAATTCAGAGTATTTTGCTCATATGTCTCATCTTGTATCACAAAACGTATTACAAACATTAATTACTAAGATCTTGGAGCATGTCTGAGAGCACAGTCAGGAGCCACCAATCTACATATTTTACACATAAAGACCATGAGGAGCCAACAGAAGGAAGCCAACAGGTGCCATTCCCTGTCGCCCTTGGTGGCTGTGGAGGGGTGGAACTGCAGAGAAGAGCCAGGCAGCAGCTCCAGGCAGCTGAAGTCATCCATGTTGGGTCCTGCCAAGACATGTCACCTCCCTATAGTTTATGAGAGAATCCCACCGCTCTACATGTAATAAGTTTGATTTCTAGGACAAACAAATGAACAACTGACTACAAATTTTAGAGAAGCATAATGTCTAAGAGGAAATTTTCTAGAAGGAAAAATTAGTTTTTGTATTCAACGGCAGCAAGTTAAACTAATATATTCTCAGCTGACACCAGTAGAAAACCTGCAGTTATATTTTCTAGAGTAGTTATTCAAGCTCAACTTTTTGCACAGTTGCAGGAAAGCATCTTCCTGCAGACAGTGGGTTGTACATATGTAGGTGGGAGAAGAAACAAAATCTGCATGTGCAAAATTGAGTGCAGTTATGGATGTGTTGAATTAGAGCTATAACATTACTGTATCAACAAAAATAATATTTATATATCGTGCACTATAAAGTTTTTTATTGCAGCTAGATACTAAAAAATCCAACCCTATATTTTAAGCAGCTGCAGTGTCAATATTATATGATGTAATCTAATCTCCTAGAGTTAAAAAGGGGTAAATAACATTTCAGCTGCTGAATATATCATCAATCTCTTTGGCCAAAGTTAATTAATTTTTATGGTGGTGTGGGTATTTTATTGCATGAAAGGGAAGTATTTTAGTTAGACAAAGAAATTGTAGATGCTGTGAGTTGCATGGAAATTGCTGGGATGGTTACTTTCATTTGAAAACAGCAGGCACCAGGCTGAGAGGAATCAAGCAGCTTGTGCCAGTTGTACTGTAGGTTGATAAAGTATACAAAAGTGTCCATGTGGGAGCAGTATTTGTTGAAATTATAATTAGATAGCTGTCTCCTCTTTTCTTACCCACTGCATACCTGAACAGGTAATTTATGCTCTTAGAATCCAGGGTACGGGCATCTGGCATTAACAAAAAATGTAAAATTAATTGAAAAAGATAAAAAAATACAAAGCAAATATGAAATAATTGAACTGAGAGGGAAAAAGTAAAACCTTCCGTGTCAATTTGCACAAGTAATAGCATGAATGGGTGGTCCGATTATGAACAGTGTGCATTTTGCAAAGTTTAAAAACTTATTTAAAAATGTATACATTTACAGTTGCATTTTGTTCTTAGTACACGTTCAACCATTGAATTCTTAATTCTGATATTATAGTGCTTGTTTTGCTGTGCCACAATTCTTGTCTCCTTGGTCACCATGCTATTTTCTAAGAAAATACATGAAAATGAAGCCCTTCCAATTAAAAACCAAAACACAACTCGTTCTATTGCATTTGCCACATTTAGCCCTGATGCAAGGGCTATGTTCCCTAATTTGTGCTAGGAAAAAAAAAAAAGAGACTACAGTTCCCCTACATATAATGAGTGGTGCTGAATTATATCCCTGTGCTGAGTATCTTTAAATACACACAACAGAGGTAATTAGCTTAGACAGAAACTTTTAGTCACTGTGAACACTAAGATGAAAACCTCTGTGTTTTATAGGAAAGGGGATATGAGCAAGTAATGAGCCCAGTCTCTGATTTACTGACATACATTGCAGACCCTTAGCACTTCTCTTTCTAGGTGACATCCTAATTCTACTCAAGTCAAAGGCAAAACCCAATTATTTGTTTTGACAGTATTGTTACTTCCACTGCATTTGCCACACACGCAAAGGCAGAACAAGGATAAATGATTCTTTCCTAGCTTGGAAAGTGGTTCTGTAAACCTTTGCTGCAGGCCAACATAACAGAACAACAAATACTTATGCAGCCTTTCACTTCTTCACATGAATAAACCACATGATGTTCTATTTTACTGTAACAATCCTGCCTTTTTGAATGACTATGAGTTAGTCATTAGAAGTCTGCTCATTATGATGACAAAAATATTCCTGACTACTTACATGACTAAAGTTCTCTCCTCTGCTGGTTGTATATTAGGGACGACTTTGTAGATGTTATTAATTTCCAGAAATTAGGGCCAGGGTCTATTTTCACTGGTGTAAATAGATTTGCTAAGATTAGATTCAAATTCTTTGAGTATTATGCAAGCAAAAATCTTCTTTAACAATGTATTTACCATGAGCTATTGTCTTCCAAACTAAAAGCTAGACACATTTTTCATACTAAACTATTGATCTGTGGCCCTGGAGTCTGGTGAAATGGCTCTTCAGAGAATACTGGCATCGTGGTGTTGGTATCCCATCCCCATCGCTCCTTCTAGCAGGCATCAGTATTTGTAAATTGTTTGAGAAGGAAGTGTATACTGCGTTCACAGAAGGACCATCCCTCAACACATCAAATTAGTCTACAAGAATGTAATTAACACATTCACAATATGAAAAAAAAGCCAAACCAAACCAGCAGCAGCTTTAAACTGCTTTCCCCTCCCTTGACAGAGTTCCCGAGTTGGAGATTGGGACTGCAGAGCAAACATATGCTTCTAAGAATGAAATCTGCAGGTGACTGTTGGTATAGAAAAGAGCTGTGATTTAAGAAAAAGCAGGCGTACCTCTGCCCCAGCAGCTTGGTAACCTCTTGTTCTAGTGAGCCTCCCTTCATACTTCAGCACAATCTCCTTCGCCTGTCTGCACAAGAAGGTGGAATTCATTCAATATCGATCCCATTGTATGGAGCCCCTTATTCCATGCAAGGGGCAAATAGCAAAGTTGTCAAATGCTCCAAAAGACAATCATGGATTTTCTCACCATAAAACGCTTATCCAAGCAAAGCTTCTTTCTTTTTCTGTTGAGGATTTACTGACACTGTATAACCACTGAGAATTTTCAATGAGAAAATTCAGCATTCAAAAGTTGGACTGCAGGGAGAGTTTTCTATTCCTCTATTTTTTTAATCTGTCCTTTTGATTCAAACCCTGGTGCAACCCAAATGAGTAAAATAAAAAGATCCCCATTATGGTCTGGTGAATCTCATGTGGATACTAACACCTCTTCTGCAAACATGGTGTAGCACTCTTGTAAGAAGCAATGAGGTGCAGTATTCATCCGGTCATATGCAGTCTTTGACCTCAGCATAAGGGGAGTGATGTACACAAAATCTCATCAACAAAAGCAAGGCAGCAAGTCACAGACTCTGCCTGAAAAAAGTCCCTCTTTGCTTTGAAGACTGCACGGGGGCTTGACTGCTGCTAGGGATTCCTCATGACTAAAATGGCATCCTAGAATCATACAGAGGCTTATGAGAAAGATGTCAGATGATAAAGAAAAATAAAGCAAACCCCAAACAGATCATGCTTTGAAAGACCTAACACAATTTAGGTAGGTGGCCCATAGTATTTGGTACCCACTCATTCACTGTAAATTTGGTATTATTAATATAATTACTGCCATTTACCATGTATTAACTGGAGATTTTGATCAGCTTCTGCTTTCATACCATGCAATTACCTTCAAAACAGCAGACTACTTTTCCTCTTTGGGACAGAGTGAAACGGTTTAGCTTAAAAACATATTACTGAGCATTACCAACAGCCTTTCCTTAGACCACTGAATAGCTGACATGCTGTTTTAATAGCTAATAGCCAAAGCGTGGTTTCAGTCTCTCTCTTCTCTGCACAGTCACTGTCTAAGGGGAGCCGCAGGCACGCAAAGGAGACAACTTCACCTCCAGACTTTCCAACCCAAGGCTGCTGCTGTCAGCCAGCTCTTGGATCTTGTCAGAGCTCCCTCAAAGCATGCTTTCCTAGCAGCTCTTAATCATTTCTGTGCATAATCCCTTCCAGGTTACACTGAAATAGAATCTCCTAAGGCTGGAAGCACTGTCTAGTCAGGGAGATTGAAAACTTTCGTGCAAACACCTTTACCTGAGTACTCTCAGCTTCTGCCTCATTGGCCATGGCCGGCAGCGAATATTGGACATAATCTCCTTCTGGTACTGGATATTCTGGAAGACCTGCTCTGGATCATGGCTTTCAGCCTTTTCTTCAGCAGTATCTTCATCTGAGTTGCTGGCAGCCCAACACACACCCCATGAGAGGAAAAACAAGACAAATTATTCCCATTCAGATCTCCAGCAAACTGTGGATTTGCACAGGATCCAACCTATTAGAGCAATATAACAGCAGCGAGCTTGGGAACTCGTACAACTTTGCTGTTTTAAGGTTGATGAATAATTTGGATGATCTCCCCATCTCCAGGATGTGCCTCTTTTCCTCCTCACCACTTGCTGCTCAGTCATAAATTACCCCTACTCCCCAGCACAAATCCCAGTCTTTCCACGCTTTTCCAGCCATACAGCTTGTACACCATTCTCGCAAGACATTCTGTATATTTTTCTAGAGCAAAGTGCTGTCTAAACATGTCCAGCAAAAGCACTGCCAATCATTTATTCACTACGTGGTGGTGGACTTCTTTTTTATTGTAATAATGATAAAATATTTTCTTATTAAAACAGGAGGACAAATTCTTAGGTCGTGCTCACCCTTTGTTCCTGCTCTCTGCTGAAAGGGATGGGAGTGTGGGACTCCACATGCTGCTAATTACTTGTCCCTGTTAAAAAGATTCATGTGCTTTGATGCAGATTTCTGTGGATGATTATTAAATCATCTTTTCTGATGTTGTCACCACCTTTGGTAAGCTACAGCTCTTGCAATTCTCTGTCTGAAACAAAGTGTTGTATATGAAACAGGAGCGGTATTCATTCTTGCACAGGCTTAGGTCTATAAGCCTGTGGTGACTGTTTACCCCTGAATGAAATTAAGGGATCTGAAGTACTGCAACAACCACCAGCTAGGAAGTTTTCTAGCTGTATTGCTATATACTTGTTGGGAAAGTTCCCTGCAATTTTGCTGAAGAAGCAACACCTTTTAATCACTTAGAAATAAATCATAAACTAAAGCTTGCCTCGTAAGAACATTCAAAGGACATACTTCCTCAGACCACTGACCACCAGTCCACAGTCTCATCCGCTCAGTCACAAAGGACATTTGAGGGAAATGTACAATTACACAGGAAAAGTATTGAGAGATTTCTTACCCTGCTATACCCTGAACTCATTGGAGTCACACTGTTTTATGTACAGTGTTTATGTTGCCATATAGAATGTGACTCTTGTGAAAATAAAAGAGGTTTGAAATACATCTAAAGACAGAGAAAAGAATGAATTGTCTCATGCTCCTCTCCATGTTAAAACAAAAGTCACACTGTCTAAATCAAAGTAAAAAGACAAGATCCCATTTCTGTGCTAGATAAGGCAGGTTTGCTCTTCAGGAGAGGAGAGTCTCTTACCTGTCGGGTGGCTCCTGGTAGGCGTAGATGCTGGCGTGCCGCTTCACTGTGCGATACTTCTTGCAGGACTTGGCAGTTTTCACTGCAGCAGAGCCCGTCGCTGCTGCCATGGGGGCAGGTGAAACTCTGCCACACGAGAAGGAAGCCTTCAGTTCGCCGTCAGACGTCTCATATGCAGCCAAATGTTATTAAGTAAAGAGCAGTGAGCAACTGCGAGCCCTGCCGAGCAGAGGACTGCTGCCTGCGCCTGGTGCTCTGGCCGTGGCAGGACCTTAAAGAGGCAGTGCACAGCAGTCCTGGACAAGGCGCTTTTAAGTGGGATGCCCAGAAGTAAGGTAGGGAGCAGAGTCCAAGAGTGGGCCAGCTGCAGGACTTAATTCAGTGAGATATTCCCTCAAAATGCCATCCTACCACACTGGTCTGATCTGAGTGATGCTTCTAACGTGAATGTACTGTTGACATCTGCGCTTCATGTGCTTGAGACAATGTTCTTCTTGGATAAAGTAACACAGTTTGCATTTTGGCCTTTATTAACAGAGAAAAACACAATGCCATTCTCTCACAGGACTTCCACATTCTCTCCTAGAGGACCGCCCTGACAGAACATCGTGATGCTGCTTTCCTGGGCCCTGTACCAAACCCCTCAGTATTCCTTATACCTAAATTTATGGCTTTTCTCTTGGGGGTATCAAAACACCTGCTACTCAGGCAAGAACAGATTACCAAGCAATTCACTGTTTCTTGGCAGTTGTAATATCTCAATTATGTTCAACTCCATTAATTAACTGTATCTGTCATTGCTGTATCATCTTTAGCATTTACTGTAAATATTGACTGGATTAGTGATAATAATGGTTATTCTTAGAGATAAAACACTGCAAAAAATGACCATCTGATGTTCATTTCCCATTTCTTCAGCTCTACTGAACTATTTGTTACAAAATTAATTTAATAGATACTAAAATTATCTTTAACACAGAATTTCTTTAAGGATAATTTATGGACTGGTGCTGTGAGCTTGAAGAATAAGGATGGCATTTCTGCATTTCACAGGAATGATGCACTCAGTGCCTATCATATAATGCTTACATATTATTACATGATTAACTAGCATCATATGGGCATAAACTTCCCAGTTCAGTCTAAATATTCATGTCCATGATAAAACTGATAGCAAAACACTAGTTTTCAGTTTTGACAGTCTCAACTAAAATACAGTAGCAATAGCTTTTGCTCAGTTACGCCAACTCTAGAGGTAACCCATCCATTTAACCCAAGATTAAGTACTGGGCAGCTGACATGCTGCACATGCCAGCGGTTGTATATTCATGGGGTAGAGTCCCCTGACACTATTCCTGTAGTCAGCATCACCACTACTCTTTCCCATCAGCATCTGTGTGATATTGGTGTTGCGTTGTCAGGAGAGAATAGATTGTTCCAAGCTTTGCTGGGACCAGGGCAGCTGAAAAACTTGCCATATGGTCAAGTGAATTTGCAGTGTCCTTCTCCATCACAGAAGCTGTGGGTATTCTGGGTTACATTATCAAAAAAGAGCAAAACTGACAAAGAAAAATTGATATGAATAGTTTCTATGGCCATAATCTGATGCTCAGAATGTGGGAGAGAAAGGAAGAGTTTACAGAGAGTTTTCACTTGTTCCTAACTTGGTATTTTCTCTCCTTAATAGCTCTATGCGCAATGCAGCGAGGGTTTCAGTTACATAAATCAATGGTCTGTTGTAGTTAACTTTTATTTGCAGCTTCTGACAAGAAAGAACATCAAGTTCTCTGCTAAAATTCCTGTAGAAAATAGCACAGGCTGCTTTTTCCTTCTGCCCTGAGTTCATCTAAAATATTGCCACTTGCTGAGAAATGTTACTTTTCTATTAACATGGTTCTGTCCATTGTACTGTACTTACTTAAAGAACTAAAGGGCTTAGTAGTCACAAGCCTGATTATTCGTACTCTAGAGTTACTTGCATGGTTTTACAGTTTTGAAAGAGTAAGTCCATTGGGCGTAACTCACTCCACACTTTTTACATTATGAGGAAGGACCAGATAAAAATGACTGCATTTCCAAAATGTAGCCAACAGCAAAGCCCGGAGCACATATGATATATCTTATGTGAAGCTTCCCCAGAAATCTGGGAGAGATTAAGACTTAATATCATTGGTAGTTCCCAGGGATTACTAACTTTCACAGATAAAGCTGTATACTTTAATATGATGGTAATATAGCAATACCAAACCATTAAAATACTAACCCTAATGATTTACATAGATTTAATTAGCTAGTATATCTTAACATGTCAACAAGGAAGATATTTTTTGTTTCCCTTTGTTAGAAGAAAGCCTAAAGTCTAAAAAACAAAGGGACAATGCAGCCTGACATTTATATAGCTCTAATCTTGCCAGTGCTGGAGTCACATACGAAATATGAAATTACTACCAAACACTAAAAGGACAATGAGCAGCAAGAGACTTATGAATTCAGAGTCCATCTGACAGAAGGATGCGGGGTGCTTTATAAGAGAAAATAGAAAGCAGGCTTCGAGAGCTTATCCCTGAAGTTGGTGGCATTCTCTGTCACCCATGATACCTGCAATGGCCCCTTTAAAGAGCTCAAGTATTAACTCAGACCACAAAGAGTGTTTTCGTTTTGCTTTTCAACTCAGCAAGCAGTTTAGCAACCAGAACACCCAGCTGCCCATTTCAATATGCTCTGTTGAATCCAGAAACCCACTGGGGTTTGTTTTACTCTGAATGAATACTACAGAGGTTAAAGATTTGATTTCAATTACCATTAACCGGACATAAAACAGGACGTTAACCTTTTACTGCAAAATTTATAGTGGCAGCTCTCTGTGCGTAATAGGAAGCCTCACATTTGATCCACAGGATCATTTTGCATTTTCAAACACTTATGCAGGAAAAAGCAGGGTTGGTGTACTCTGCTTGCTGAAAATTCAGGCAAACTGTAAGCTGTATTTTCCATGCTTGTCCATTCCCATGGAGTTTCAGTTTAAATTTTACCCATTAAATTTTCCAGCACTGAAGTTAAATTCTGGGACCTTTTCAAAATCTCCTTGCTTGGGAGATTCACAACACTGCTGATTCCCAGTTCCAAGGTAAAAAATTCTGGAAGGACTGAGTTTTTCAGTCATGTCTATATAAAAAGAATATTGTACCTCCCAATCCTTAAATACATAAAACAGATGGGGGAAAAAAGTATTTGGAAACATTCAAAAAGTTGACCTGTACAACTTTAAGTGAACTAATTCTCAGTAGTGCTAAAAAATTCAACCCCGTAGAAACCAGCACTAGGTAATGATGCTGTACGGCATCCAAATTTGTGTGAAAACCCTGAAACTCCTCTTAGCTTGAGGACCTTTACTTTTAGAGCTGAAAGAGCCAAGATCAGGAGACAATCCAGCTGGACTTCAGAGAAAGATGTTTCATTCTCAAATTACAATCTCAGTTCACCTGTTCAGTCCCCAGAAATATTATAGATATGCAGCTAGACATAAAAGCAGTTATGGGATTTCCAGGGTAACAATGCCAAAGCCATTGTCTTCACTTACTGAGAGTAAAATCGATCTACTGAGCTCCTCTTGAGTCACTGCCTCTTCATAAGATTGTTTGGACAGTTTAATTTCATACAGTAGGTTTTGCTTTTCAATTTTAGCATGTTCATAACTCTTGCTGACATTTATCAGGCTTGGGTCAAGGGGAATACTCCAATCATAGTTCAGTTTCTTTGTGGATTCACATCCCGCATAAAAAAATATTCCATTTAAAAAGCTTGTCCTGTGCAGTTAACTGATCTTACATCATCATAAGATGAATTTTTATTCTTGGATGAGTGTCATGGCTATTAAAATATACATTCTGTGACAGTACAATCCACAACAGAACATACGGAATTCAGAAAATTATCAAGAGTATTTTAAAGCCTAATACCAAGAGGGTGGCTAAGGACAAATAGAAGGGCAGCAGAGGGGGCTAAAGACAGAACAGAAGCATCCAGATGCCAAGCTAAGCACCCATGGTGGGGCACAGCAGGCCCCAACAAGTTTTACAGCCAGTTCAGCTGATGCACATGGCTTGCAGCATTGCCCTGCTTTGCATGACACACTGTCCCTGTGACTTGCAGCTCTCTACTTTCAGGTGGCAAGAAAGTTATTAGGCGCCATTAGAAAACTTATATTTCAAGTGTCATAGGCTATAGTGTCTTTACAACAAGGGAATCTGTGTTTTGTGCAGCTTTGTCTGTCCAGCAGTATGATGTAGATCCTACAGACATATGCATTTCACCAGAGACCTTTCTGAAAGCACTGTAACCAAATTATTTCCCAGACTTACATGAGTGGTTACAAGCCAGGCGCAGCAGTCAGTGAAAATGAAGAAGAACATTTTTAAAAAATAAATAAAATAAATGTCACATTTTCAAAGAAAAGAGGAGCAGTTAAAGGGATTGACAGTGCAGAAAGTAACTGAGCAGTCAGGGCTCGGGGTTGGTTTTACATTTTTGACTAAGACTAAATCCTTGAATTTGCACAGTGGCTTTTAAGGGTCTTTTGAGAACACGTGATTTATTATATTGTCTTATTTTGTCCCAGGATGAGGAAGTAAAGAACTGTCAACATTTGAAGTACAGAAAGTTTGGGCCTGGTTCAATTCAAGCTGGTTTTCATTGTCCTCCAAACCTTAGAATATTGTTTTGCACCATTTCTAATATTCATGAAAAGCGTACCTTCAGTCAGAGTTCAGGGTCACGTTGAAAAGCATCTGAGGAAGTTCTTCAGCTGAGAAGAACTTAAACAGAACGGTCAGCATTTTTTTTTCCAGCCAAGGCAGGGACATGTGGGCACCAAGATGTCAAGCCTCTAAACTTCCTTCTTATCTCAGAAAGCTGGATTTTGCATTGGTCAAGTTCTTCTGGCTGCCCTTGTGCTTCACCAGATCTCCTGCCATCGACAGTTGAGGTGCTACATGTTTATGTCATGCCCAAATCCCCAGAGTTTTATTCCATATGCCTTGCATAGAACAACATGGCTGACCTCCTCACACAGAGTTACCACCCATGGCAGCTGGAACTAGATGATCTTTAAGGTCTCTTCTGTCCATAACCATTCTATGATATAAAGGAATATGAAAATAATTATGCTAATTTTGTCCAGTATTTTAATGCTGAGAAATCATGCACTGAAGAATTACAGACCCGAGTTCTGTCTATGTCTTACATTAAAGGGATTCAGAAAATTGTGCATTTCCCCTTCTAGAAGAATGCTTAGGCTGTATCTCAATTTTAGAGGACCTTTACCATTGAAATGGTAATATTAGTTCACCTGCATTTATTCTCTAACTTCTTCATAAACCAGTTCACAAAAAATGGGAGAGAAAATCCAGCTCAGCTTAATTCATTGCGTAAAGGATGTTAATAATTCTATTACTGCATCACCTAGGAGGTTGTTTAGATACACAACAGTTAACCCATTAGCAAACAACAGTCATCATTTGTCCAAGGAAAAACCCCAAACACAACAATTCAAATTATTGTCTGCAAAGAGATGCTCATTCCCCTTGCACTCCAGGATGTTGCATCAACACAGTACTTAGAAAAGCGAGGTGTGCCTGGCTATGGTTACATGATCACTCGAGTTAAGCACCTCTGCATAATACTTCTGACACGCCCTTGCCTCTCTCCACTTTCCAGATTTGTTTTCAGCAGATCAGTTCTCTGATTCAGCTACCATTTGGCAGCAGAATCCTTGCTGTGAGCACAGGAGAGGTGGTGGGAATGAACCAGGAGGATGCAGAGACTTGGGTGGGCTCATCCTTTTCAGCAGCAGCATAGACTTAGGTCAAAGGTGCCATGGAACAACTGCCTGAGAGCAAAGGACCACAGGGCTGCTGCAGTAGCTCATTCACAGACTGTACGTTTTACGTGAGGTTGCCTTCCAGCTCTGAGTGGTCCCTCCTTCCTTCCTTGAAAATGTACCTGCTTCCTCTGTTAAACTTGTCTCATTTCCTTATTCAGTCCCCAAACTCCTTTAATCTTCCCAAGCTCAGACTTAAAAGGCTTCACCAGAATCCGTTTCTTGGGGGAAAACTCCTGCCTGCAGTTTTCTCACGAGGAATCTGGGATGAGTTTTCTCTCTGTGTAGACCAAGGAGGCAAAGCAAACAAAATCAAATGTTGCTTTCAGTGGCCAACATGCTCATTGGCAGTTGTCTTGTGTCCCATTTCTGTTTCTAGGCACATGAAATACATGGTAACAATGCAATAACACCCAAGCGTATACAGAGTTTGCAGTATTGGAACAGGTTTCAGAAATTCTACTTAGACAAAGTCCATAAACCCTCAGAGTCAACAGTACCTAAAGAGGATATACAATATCCTTAGCCTGGAAAACAAATACAGCTGCTTATCTCTAGATATAATGTAGACCAGGCTGGTGATGAGAGGAGCTGGCAGCATAATGATTTATCTACAAGAGTGTTCTAAAGGGTAAAAAAACCCCAAACAACTGGCATTAAGAAACATGAGTTAAAAAATACATCTCTTACCACCAAGAAACTGCCAAGGGGAAAACTTTGAAAGTGTAGCAAAACAAAACAGCAAAGCTTTGGAGACTTCAAAACATTATGTCCCAGCACTATATTATTCTTCCCAGAAAGACAGTGTGCTGGCAGCTAAATGCCATGGTAAAATTTGGCATTTCTTCTAAGTCTACCCAGGAGACACACCTCTGTTTCTAGGAACAATGATGTCAAAACTGATGTTTAATAAAAGGTGAAAAATGCTTTTATTTTATACACTCTCAAAAACACTGTGCTGGTTGAGCTCTCTGCATACTGAATGACCTTGAAAGTGCCTGAGTCATGGGCAGTTTGAGCTGCAATCTGAACAACCATCTTAAATCTTATACGTTGTCATGTTCTCATTATGTGGACTTTGTACTTTCCTACCATGGAAGGTTTTTCACATAAATTATACAGGAAATGAAGCAAAATGTAATTACGGTGCCTAACAGCTCCAAGGCAGATAGATAGCACAAGGCATGGAACACAGTTCAAGAGTCAGCTTTCAATAAATGTCACCTATTAGGAAGAATCTAAATGAAACATATATCACTAAGCCACCCACTTCTAAATTATGTCATTATCTCATCACTGGAATAAGCAGTTATAAGGTTACAGCAATTTCAAATAACCAGCTTTCAAGCAGATTTCTCAAAGGGACTTTCATCTTTGCTTTTACACATAACCGTTTGGGCTTTAACATATACTAGAAAATTCTATTATACTGTATTAAATTGAGTTATCCCAATGAAAACATCTCTAGTAAGGTTAACCCAGACATTTAATAATCCATTAGCGCCCTCAATTTTTCAACAGAACAAATTTTCTCATAATAGCTTTTTAGTCTCAAAAGAAAAAGACATAGCTATCAAGCTTCTGAGTATTCTGAATTGATGTGATTCAGCTGAACAGAAGGACCAGTGAAATGATGAATAAAATCACATTTTTGCCCCTGATTTCAGTGGATGATCAGACCCACAGCCCTCACATTAACCATTTATGGCCTGGTTTTTAGAAAAGAGCACAGAATGTTCACATCTTCAAGGGAAAATCCTTTCTTAACCTATTTTTACAGAGTAAGAATCTTGGGTGTTTGCTTGTTTGGATTCGGGGGCTTCTCTGCATGCTTCTCAGTACAAAAGTATTGTAAAAACAATGCAAAAACTATAAAATAAAGTTTATAATCATTAAGAAAATATTAACAAAATCATAATATATATTTCAAATAGTGCTTTCTTCCAAGGCCCTCGTGATAAAAACTACATAAGCCTTATTTTGCTGCTGAATTAAATGTTATCATCAAGGTTGTGGAGGTTGAGTGTTTGAGATCGAAAGTTAAAAGAAAAACCTCAAAATTCATAAGCAGTGTAGAGGTTCTCTCAGATACTGTGGTAATGATCGTCTCCTTCCTGCCAGAACACATTGAACACATGCTGGTTTTTGTAGGTTCGTATGTTGTGCTCATTGGTCTCATGGTATTTTTTCACATGCCTCGTGGGTGAAAAGTTTTGAGAAAGCCCTGTAATAGGCAGCACAGACTTAGCTAAATTAACTCATCTGAAATAGGCTATGAAGATGCATATAGACAGCCTCTAAGGTTCAGTTCATGCAAAGCAGTTTAAGTCTGATAACAGGATTGTGACTTACAGCCTATCATTAATATTTGGCTTTTCATTAACACTGCACAACAGAATTAGTCTGAGCATCTCCTTTTTGCTCTCCTTTCTAGTCTTTTCCTGCTTATGGCATCATCGTGAAATTCTCTTCCAGTCATTAGTTTTCACACATTTTTATAAAGCTACGTGTTTGTCTCAGTGTTTTAAGACACTGCAGTTCTTTTCACAATTTAAAAATGCTTCCAAGGTGAAACCTAAATGCAGGTTTAATTAAATGAGTGCATTCTCTGAATACTCATAAATCATCTTATCTGTAACTAATACTGATTTGTTTGGTTGGGTAACTGATTTAAATGCCTAAGAATTAAACTGAACCAATTCTGAGTTAGGAAGTTATTCAATTCAGACTCAGCAATATGTACCTATAGACAGACCTTTACATTTGGATTCTAATTCAAAGCACACAAAAGTGAGTGAGAGAACAGAATCCCTGAAAGTCCTGGTTCATCATCTAATTAGTTCTTACATAATGAGTACACATTTCTAAAGGGATAACATGTCGAACCATAGGTAAGAAAAGATGATGAAACCAAAGAAATTTTGGGAAAAAAGTCAGTGAAAGTGAGTTCTTATAAAAAGTCTTACTTCTAGAAGTGAAAGGATTTTCCTTGGAGGCTTTGTTTTTATTATCACAGAGTGAATCTTCTTCCATCACAAACACAGATGCTCCCTTAAGTCTGCACAAATGCCAGCAGCTCTTTGTCTTAATATCCATTCTGGTTGGATTTCTTTGTTAATGAGGATGGATTAACAATTTATTAAGTAATGTTCCTGCATCTGCTGCTGGTCCTTAGCCTTTTCGTTCAATGTGATCCAAGTCATGTACTATACAAGATGAGGCTGAGGAAGACAAAGCATACAATGAGTCCAGTGAGGAAACATAGTGAGGACAGTATACTGCTTTTATTTGTAAAATAAATGTATATGTATTATGAATTTAATGCATTCAGGGATGAATAGGCTGAGGACCCCTTCATCTGCTTGTGACAGTAGGCTAAGATTGCTGGGAGTGAACTGGAATTTGTTAGTCTGAATTAAATAGAATTAGTTTCACCATAAGAAATGATTTCCAGACCTGGGGAAAATAATAAAAGAAACCCCATCCACACATAAAAGTATAAATCACCATAAAGAACAAAATTTCTAGGACAACTCACAGGACTTGGTGTCTCCCTCTTTGCTGGAGGATTCTGGCAGTCAGGCGGTTCTTTTGACCAATTTTCCTGCAGAGAGAGCAGAAAGCTCCACCATGTGGCCAAGTTGCCTCCTTGTACATTGCTGCTCTCAAGAGTTAGCTTTGGTAAATGTGTTTTATCTTTAACTAGATGTCGATTAGCCCTTGGGAAAGAAAACAAAACATTGGGAAAACAAATGCTGTTGTCTGCTAAACAAGAAGAAAGGTAGATAGTTTACTAGGACATATCCTGACCTGAGTATCTCTTTACAGCTATCACAATTTCATTTGGAAGGTTTGAAATGTTTTCCTTGGCCATTGGACTAGCAGCTCTGCCACTGTTACAATTCTTGAACTAGTAATTGGTGCAATTTGGGACTTCAGATATATGGCCCATTCAAATAGCACAGATATGTACCATTAATTTTTTGTTATTCCCCCTTGTTCTTTCCACTAACTTACTTGCAGTACAATCATGATAAGACACTTTTGGCTGAAAAAAACCCCCAGATACAGTTATGTATACCTAGTTAATTCCACAGCATAAGAGATGGCACTGGGAAGCTGAGATATGCCCAAGAACACTAAAGTCATAGGAAATTGATTTGAAAGTACAGAAACAATTAAATCCCCATTTGAATTTCAGATCAGCATTTAAAACTCAAAGACAGTTATTTGGATTTGTTAATAGGAAATAGTGACCAATTAATTAGGAACAAAAAAGAGAACCTATGTAACATGCAAAATACTTTTATTATCTTCCTTCCTCTTTGAGATATATAGACTGCATCACTTTTTCACCAAGGGTTGTTCTTTTTCTTTACTATTAATATCAGAAATTAAGGATAGAATGTCTTCAAATTTATCCTTTTTGATTAAGTCTTTGGTGAACTTTTCAAGCACTATTTTTCCAGTATAACATAAATATTCCATGTCACATTAAATGCTTAATAGCTGCAAATTGCTAGAGAAATGAGTATTCTTGTTGTTAACATTTATCATCAGGAAACTTAAATGAAGGGATATTTAGGCTCTGACTCAAAGCCTACTAAAGATTTGCTGCAGCTTTTCCTGTGCTTTCTAAGGACTTTGAAAATGTTCTAGTGGGACCAAGTATTTCAAGCATAAGAACTTGAAAATATAATATCTATAGGATGAGAACTCCACCTGCAATTAATTGCCCATCAAAGAGGAGCTGAAAATGTGGGAATGCATTACAGCTTTCTTTGAAGTCTGGTCCCACATCTTCTGACCTGGAGCAAATTTGTACATTTACAGAAACAGCATCTGCTGAAAGGTGAAGCTCTCATAATTATATGGGTTTGATACAAAAGAGAATTCTGACTCAGATGAGGAATACATTTCCTAGAAATGTGACTCCTTTTTCTGTCATAAAACAAATTTCTTTCTTCTCATAATGGTGCATAATAAAATCAATAAATTGTAAGTGCCAGATGATAAAGCAAGCTTGGAGTGCAGTCTTGTTCACAGGAGTTTTTGAAGAAGGTAAATGGCACAGTGGGAACAGCAGCATTTTGACTACCAAAGCATTCTTCTGAATACTATTTTATCAGGCTATTAGTTTAATCCACTACTTACTACTGAAAGCCTCTTTGAAAGAAAATTAAGGGGGTGATGCACCCAATGCTGAGCGCTCTGTTCCTCCTGCACAACCAAAGCAGACAAGTTCTGTAAAAGAGAAATTCTGAAGTACCAGGTCCAGACGTTCATGCTTTTCTGTTTAAAAACTAGAAACTAACCAGATTTTGTTTTAACTGGATTTGGAATTTGTAACATGACCTAATACAAAGAAACCAGAACAATGTGATTAGGAACCTGTACTTCTCTGATGAAAAAAGCCAACAGAATACATCCACAGACACAGACAAAACAACTGGAATCTGAGATGTTTGTAACTAAACAAGATTCTATCATTTGCAAAGACATGCACTAACTTCCTGGAACATTTAACAATAATGTGATTTACTATAGATCAATTAGGAACCAAGAATACCTGAAAGGGAAAGATTCAAGTTGCTGGATCACAAATCTCCATTTAGAAGGTGAAAATTCTCAGGTGCCCATTCATGATGGTAATCTTACTCTGGCCAATGCAGCACCTAGCAAGAAATTCTGTAATGGAAAGAAAGGCAGAAAAGCAATGCCTAGATCATGTCTCCTGAGTTGGGAAAGTGCCTACAAGATACAGTTTTATAGAAGTGGGAAATATAGCAATGCATCAGCTACCAGACAACAGCCGGAAGAACTGGAGGGGAATAGGTTGCATCAGACCTGTTGCTGGAGCTCAGTTATTAAGGATGCTATGACTCATACCAAACCAATCTGAAAGGAATTATTCTGTAAGACTGGTTTGATAAATAGCATGTTGTCATCTCCGAATGTGCCACAAAATCCGTATCTCGGAATATCTAAAAGATCGATTATCAATAAGTTTCACTGATACTTCATGAACCGTCCATGTTTCAGCAAATAATATGTGACATATGAGGATGAATTATCAGTTTAGGGCAAATTCTTGACAGATTCCTGGGAACAGAAGTTACAGAAGAAACATTGAGATCTCTGAAGATTTTCTTTTAGTAACAAACATCTTTCAAAACCAGGAAAGCCATGTCAATAGTTATTATACTCATGGTAATTATGCTTTGATTTAGCTCTCAAATCTCATCCCACATCTCAGATCCGGTTGACAACTTCTTAATCAATTTATGTTGCTTTTTTACCCGCATGTAGGTGGCTCGGCTGTTAAATCTTGCAAGATCATCTGTTGGGCATAATAGTCTCTGAGCATTTAAATGAGTGCTACAAAAAATGCAATTCTCTGATCAAACAGCAAGAAAAAGTATTTTTTAATAAAACCCTTTCTGTGTATGTATTTCTGAAGCACAGTTGACAGAACTCCTTTCAGTGGTGGACCAAAGCCAGAGGAGGAAGCAGAGGTCACAGCTTCTCAAACTACTCAGCTCTTTGCAAAGCTTTGGACATGAGCTTCTTATTGCAGCTGTCTGCCATGCCCTCCCAAAATGGTGCATGGGTACTCTTGGTTTCCAGTTCACATGTTTACCCATGATAAAGCAGGTATCTATTTAGAACAAAGGCATGAGCCGTGACCAAGAAACCATTTTTTCACTGCCTAACACAACAAGGAAATGAGGCCACTTGAAGGCAAATCTGAGGACTGGAATCCTCCTGTTGGCCAAACGGATGGCTAAACAAGGCCAGCTCACATGCAGAGGGGATGGTAGTGGTAGACCAGCTTGTTAGAGATCTTCAGGATGTTCTAAGTAATTAAAAGAAAAATTGCATTCAGTGTTATGAACATAGTTCTACTTGGGTGGGTTAACAGCATGTGACTGCCCTTCTGATCTGAACTGCTGCTGCTGAAGCACTAGAAGCAGAAAGGGAAGCTTTGACAGGAACACAACAGCACATGCTGTGGCAAAAGGCTGACTGCTGGCAGCAGTACAGCAGCAGGACACAGGGATAAGCATCCTCAAAAGGCATTAAGACTCTTTAGAGAAGAAATTGTAAATTGAATGGCTTATACCTCCATCACTTGATCCTGTCAGGACAAATCTGTTTTTGAAGGAAGCCTGGTTAGTCTCTGCTTTCCTATAAGCTGAATCCACAAAACACTCAGGAAAATGATTGCTATTTCTAGTGAAGTGAGCATCCTTTGTTTCACTGATTCGCAGAGCAAAGAACTGCCAAGAAGACATGGAGTGGAGGACAGTAAAGCAGTTATGAAAAGAAAGGAAATACCGTTCCCAAGTCAAATTTGGCTGCTTGAGTTGGCAGGATGGGAACAGTAAGGCTATAATCAGAGAACAGGAAAACAGAAGCATCTAAGTTGATGTAAGGAGGAAACAGAAATGGACTGTGCAGCCTTAGCCTATCAGTACTGCTGTCAAACACAGCTAATCCTTCCAAAGCTGCTTGGGAAAGTCAACAGCAGCTCTGATGGTTGCTGTGCCATAACACGATAGATTCAGCTTCAGCATGAAAAGGACCTTCAGCTGCTCTGCAGCCACTGCCCCAGACTCTGCATACTTACTCTTAAAGTAAGTCTGTAGTGATTTGGAGGAGGGGAAACAGGATTTAAATGCAAAGGAGAAATTGTCTACCACTATCTACAATTGCTACTCATTGACATATGCCATAGGACTCTGCTTACCCTGGCCCAATAAGATTAATTGTGACAGGGAATTTAAGGTTAGAGTACCAGCAAGACTGTGCTGCCTACTATATGCCTACTCCCTGGCTCTGCCTCAGTGAACACGAACGGACTCCCCGTGAGATAGCTGCAGAGACTGCAGCATTATAGCTGGAGGTGCGGAGTCTCAACCAAAGGGCTCAAGGTATTTTGAATGCACATGGACGCACCAAAATGCTGCTTCTTTCAAAATCACAAATCCTTGTGAGATTTGTCAAAACCTTGCTAAAAAAGATGGAAAAAATACTTACATAATTCCCCATTTTTTGAGGTGATCCTTCCTGCTTTTAATTTTGATCTTCTCATTCAGTTTGTGATCATACGCTGCACATGATTCAAATCATCACCATCAGATTATTTTTTCTTTCTGCCTTTTTGAAATAAAAGGTTTTTTTGGAAGGTCATTTGAATTCAGTACATTTCTGTCTTCTGCAGTTAGGCTTTTTGTGCTGATTACACTTGATTACACCTTTCATCTTTCCTGTCTTTGGCTGCTTTTCAGCTGTTTTTATTAACATTCACAGTGCCTGGTCATCACTATACACCTACAAGTCACAATTTTGTATTTTTTGACCACTGGTCATTTCACATCCTAGCTTGACACTGACTGTGGGTCTTAAATTCTAATTCAGCCAAGGCACATATGCATAAATCCAAACATGAGCTTGAGTGTGAAAAGTTTGGCCAGTCACCTAGGCCTGAAAGCCTTGTCCTGACAAGGAAGATCACCACCACCAAAACAAATGACAGCCAAGGACTCCTTCTCACTCTGTCTTAATGCAAACACTGCAATCCAAATTTTACCTCATTCCACCTGAGACAGTTTTAGCATGGGTAACACAAAAACTTTAGTCCAGATCTACATGCCTTTACCCTAACTGTAATTTTCTGAGATCTGAAGGACATAACATTGATTTTAGCCTAAGAACCTCTTCTGTAATATATTAAATGTCAACACAGCCCAGGATCCTTTTATTACCCTGTATCTAGTTACAGCATTAGTTTGGAAAGTCCCACAGAAAAAAAACTACAGAAGACCTCTCTTGATTGAAATCTTGCTCTTATCAGGTTTCTCTGCCATTTGGAATTTTTAGCCTTATTCAAATCCATTTGATATGCCTATAATGGAGCAACCTTTTGGTTAAACCAAAGCCTACCTATTTCTACCCAGTCAGGCTTTAGGCATGATTACTTACAGATTTACATCTCCTTCTTAACATGCACCCATTTGTCAAACCAGCTTCTAAAGTTTAGCCAAAAGTATTGATGCCAACTTCGGCCACAACTTTAGCATGGAAGCCAGCTACAGTTGCCAACTTTGACTTTCATCTAGGTCTAATGAGAAATATTGTTATCCTTTAAATGTGCCCAACCATCAGCCAAAAAAATTCTACCCTCACACACATACTTGGTACCTTTAGGTTTTTTATATCCCTCTTCCTGCCCCAGCAGTGAACAAAATGATTCTGTGTCAAGACTTCCACAGACCTCGTTCATCAGAAAAAAACTTACCCTGATCCAGCCTTCCAACATGAATCAAACCTCATGGCCTCATCTAAATCCAATCCCTAATTTTCATGATTACAGTGTATGCAAAGTAATGTGAGTCACACAGATATCGGTTTGGATAAGGCCTTAAAGTCTTTGTTCTTTAATCCCTGAATGTACATATTTAACCTTCTGAAATCAATTTATATAGCTATTACTAGCTGTTGTTTCATGCTTGTGGCTTTGAGGCTTGGCTTTATTGAAGAGCTGATTGATTAATTTCAACATTGCAGAAACCTCATTTAGCTAAGGGGACATTTCTGGAGTTTAATTTTCTAACTGAAAAACAACCATAAGGCTATGTTAAAATTATCTAATTTTCAAACTCTGAACCTTTTCATGAGAATTTGAATGTGGACTTATTTCCCATTTAAAAATAGTTGCAGTCATTGTGTCGCTAAAATTAGACACGTGTATAACTTTTCCCTTATTTCTAATTTTGGAATCTGAAAGAAATTCTCTTCTACCTTGCTGCAATTTACCCCTTCTAAAAAGTGTGAGAATTAAGAGAGAGTGATTTAAAGACACCGCAAAACAAGGTCCAGAATATACCATGTATAGGTTGAGGTCCTAAAGCTGTGCATAAATACCTAAGAGACAAATGCTAAACCAGGCAAGACTATTTATTTTAGAAATATCTCATTACTCAAGTAGAAAGGACAGTAAATCACTTTGTTTCTGTTTCCCTGGGAAACTGTTCCATTAATGGAATTTCTCACTAAGAAAAATTAATACTTTATTAATATTTTATTTTAAATTTAATCTAATTGTTATAATTTGAGGAAAGTCACATTGCAATTTAATTTCTTTTGCATTTTCCCTTCTAATTTAATTCAGTATGTGATAAAGAACATGAAAACTGGAGGGGGCATCTTTTTGTATCTATACTTCATAGTTGTGAGAAAAGAGCAGGAAGTAGTAAATATTTGTGGAAAATTTTAATCTTCAAAAAACAGCACAAAAGCATGAAACACTTTCATGCACAAGCTGCACATCAGCCTCTGAGGAGAAACAAAGGACACTGCAATATGCTAAGAATTGTAAAAGAAGTGATAATTTTTATCCAAGCTTGGGAACAAAGGAAGTTGCAAAAGAAAGATTCCTCAGTGAACACAAAAGATAAAGAAATTGTATCATCAGATGAAGTATACGAGAGTTACTTTCCCTGCTCAGCAAATTACTGTTTTCCCCCTTTGACAGAAGTCCTGTAATGGCTTACTGGAGATTATCAAAAACCCTAGTAAGAAATACTTTAAAAATATATATCAATTAATGCATAAAAAGAATTGTCAATCAGAGATGAACTCTGATTTTTCTCATGTGTTACATTCTGAAGTAGGACTTTTTCCAAATAATGATACATGAGTTTTAAATGTTAGTATTAGTTTATTATTAAACTATATTCTGAAAAGAACTTTGCCAGTTGTTTTAAATTACAACCTATTCTGCACGTTTCATTTTTCTGAAAGTGGTAAGTACAGCTGACTATACATGTATATCTTCTAAAATTATGGAAAAGGAATATTAAAATTACTATGAAATTATATATGTTCAGACCACTTACAATTGCTGCCTGAAAAGGCCATATCAGATATACTCAGTAGACTGTGTTGTAGGCTTTGTAATTAATATAAGGTGACACAAAGAACAAGCATACTTTAAATGGTTTTATGATATCTAAGAATGATGGCTTTGTTGATCCCACCTACTTCTCTCCAGAACCTGTTTGAATTTTGCTTTGCTGATTCTACAGCTGATCAACACCATACAGTTTTTCCTCAGTTAAAAGGCTCGCCTTTACTTTAAATGCTCTTCTGTGTGGTCTCATGTTTCTGCGTGTTTGAACTACCTTAATGCATGTTTGACTTATTCTCACCTTTCAGGAAGCATAAAAATGCTGAAGAACACTTACAGATGCCCATAAAAATGTTCCCTCACAGAAAGGTCACTTCATGTCCAAGAGAGTTAGATTTATTTTTCCATCCATACCCCTGATGTTATGGACAACATCCTGAAATCTCTTAGGAAAATCCTAGCTGCTTAAGAGAAAACTAAGCAGTGAACAAAAGACAACACTTTGACTAGAAATAAATCTTGCCTAATTAGGAAAATGTACCCTATGAGAGTAATTAATTCCAAGGACAGAAATGTAAACTAACTGTCGGATGACGAGTTGTCTCAGAAATCCTTGTCTTGGGGCAATTCTGATAGGGTAGCTGAACTGTGAGAGAGAAATATTGGATGTGCTCTGCAGCAATTATCTCCTGTTAATGTTGCTTAAGAAAGCAGCACCAAGGTCTTCCTCTTTCATGGGCAGCAGTGCCCTACTGGTGGCTAACAGATCTTACATGATCTGAGAAATATCTGTACATGAAAGAGAAGGACAGTCCATCCCTTATTTAGCTAATTAAGCAGAAAATCAGTATTAGCAGCTTTGAGAAAATTCAAAAACAAATGTAAGCATCTGGTATTTTCCACTCATCCTTTAACTTGGGCTTTCTTGACATATGAGCTGTTTTTTGGCTGATTGCCACTACAAGCAGAGAACTCGTACTACAGGAGAAGTCAAGAAGAGTCCTCACTTTCTCACCATCCATCTTCAGTCTTTTCCAAAAACACAGTGATAAGGCCAGAGGAACCACTTCGGGCATCCCAGGCATAACAGGACATGTGACTCTCTCCTAAAAGAATTAAAGTATATACAGTTGCAGTATTTTTAACATATTTTCCCTACACATCATATTTCTTGGGGATTTTTGATGGCCGTTTTGGCAACTTCTTTTCTTGCTGCCTCCTCTGCTACAAAGGCTGCTTTCCTTGTCAATCCTAGTTGCATTTGTGGGGGAAAAATAATTAGCCAAGACTGCCAACAAATCAGTGAAAGAATAAAAAAGAATCTTCCTTCCTCCTCAGATATTTTCATGTATCTGTATTCTGTAAAAACTATGTTCCCACATTTACCAGGAGTTGCAATCATTACTGAAAATCTCATGTTATTCATCTTCAGAATGGTGGTGATTGAAAAGCATTGAGTCTCTTAATTGAGCTTATTTGGTTTCACTTTATCAGGAACACAAATTTAACAATAGCTGATGCCCAGAATAATTAAAACCTGTTTCTTGAATATGATGAATTGAGGTCTCAGACACATTCCCTCTAAACAATTCCAGCTTTGGTTCAAGCAAGACTACAGTGAAATGTAGTTTGAGGTCTCATATAACACCAGAAAAAAAGAAATCGCAGCAATATAAATTATAATTTGATCTCCAACATAATCTAATAGACCATGATTTAGCAAAGCATTTAAGCAAATGTTTAAATCCCATTGATTTAAGTGGGATTAAAGTACATATTAAGTACTTATTTGAATTGAGGCCATACTGTGAAGGGAGTCTTAGAACAAGGAAAGCACAGTAGGCTTTGGGGATCTTTATTTGCAGCTCAGATGTTTAACTTAGCAAATTTGGCTTGGGAACCTGTATAATGCAAAAGGAGCCAAGGACAGACTGCAAGAACATTTGGCTGCCCAGGGTCACTTCAGGATAATGCAACATAGGAATATAGGATGGATTTAGTTTCTAGAATACATTTATCTGGTAATTTACCACATGTAATGTATAATTAAGGTGGTTTGCCTTAATGCGTCATTCAGCACTTCATCGTACATACAGAATTCTGATGCTGCCAAATTTCTTGTGCTCTATTTTATTCCTCTCCTGTTTTTCCCTCCCACTTTTGACCCCAACCTTATGGTTACAGGGTGAGGAGGAGGAATACGACATTTGCTGTTTGTCAGTCAACTCTCACTGCATAACTAGGAACATAAAATGCTAAAAGCAACAAGTGCATCATCCTGGAATATGAAGATGTGGTTCTCCAAGAAGGGATCAAACTAGGCATTTCGTCACAGTTAAAGGAGCTCTGTTAAAATTATATAATTTCTCTCATAGGTGTCCTTGAGTGATATCAAAACTGTGTTTAGTCTATATGTACTTTCCTAAATATTGTCGCTGTCACAAAGTATTATATTGCCTATAGGATGACTTATTTCATTACCTTTTCTTCTTGACTCCAGATATTATATAAGTTATTTAACTCTACTGACACTACTGCAGATGGCTGAACTATTTCTATTTACCCTGCAGAGTAGGAGTTAGCTTTTAGGGACATTAATAATTCTTGTTGTCAGCTTTTCTTTCTGGGAATGAGCCTATTTCTGAGGAGGTCTGGGAAGCTTGGTTTTCTCCATCTAATAATAGCCCAACAGGAAACTAAACATTATATCTTGTCCAATCACTGCCATTTGTAGTGAAATAAAGACTCAAGGTTTTATGGAATTACCTATTCATATTTGAAAACAGATTACTTTTGAGACAAATTCTTATTTAGCAGGATGCTCTGAGATTTACCAGAAACCTTAAGCCTTCTTCTTGCTACTGTCTTCATGGGAGGTCCAAATTAAAACACGACCAGATTTTAGAACCACATCTAAAAAAACTCCCTGTAATTTCATTAGTTAGGCTTGTTTCAAACAAGCATTTAGTAATATAGATAATGCTGTCAAAACCAATAATAGCCATAATTCCATAAATAAATAGTAAGGATTACTTTCTGTTAGACAAGAAAGATGAGCAATGTTTCCCAGCATTTAGCTTGGTGTGGGGAAATTATCCTAACAAAACTAATGCTTGATTTATAGGCAAAATTTGCACATTTGTGCTGAACAAATTTGTGATAGTGCTAGAAGTTAATCTTACCTTTCCTGACTGCTGCCAGGTGGGAAACTTTCAGAAAACCAGATTTCATTCCAGTGAAGATACGAGTCCATTTACAGTACAGCCTCTACAACTGAGGTACATACAGTTATTCACCCAGCTCAAAAAAAATCTTTCTAAATCAGTGCAAGACCAATTTAATTAAACAATAAACTGACTTTTCTGTCATTGTGCTTATTTCTGGTAATTAAACCCTGCTGAGAGAGTTGCATTAACCAGTGAAAATCCTGGCCCTTACAGGTGCAAGTGGAGATGGGTACACATCAATCTAAGCATATAAACAATCAACCCTACTTGTTCTCACCTGAGTGCGTGCAAAATACTCTAAATCCATTACCTAGACTTGTTTTGATTTCTTAGCACTGTGTTAATCCCAGCTTGAAATTTAACAACAGTCTCTGAACTGAGACTGAAAGTGTTTCTCATGATTAGCAGAGAAATTAGGAAAATACTTAGCCTATTAAAATGAGCACAGTCAGAAATGTGATTGGACAGTGAATGAATCATGCCCTTCACAGTGAGTTAAACAAAGTGGGTTGATGGTTCACACCCTGTGAGTGTATTACCCGACATTTCATACAGTATGACAGAAAACAGAGGAAAAAAAAGTAACTAAGGTTTAGCAACAACATTCAGAATATTGTGACTGCTTAAAGAATGGTCAGTATTTCCACTGTAAACACTTATCCCAAAGCAAATTTTCGCACTACCCAGCATGTAAGTACTTACAATGGAAAGAGGCTTCATTTTAATTCATTCTCATTTACCTCCTCTGTTGATTCAAATCTTTTTGATAGTAGTATAACATGGCTACAAAAATCTTCTGTGAGATAAGATTCACTCGCAAACTCTCCAAACAGCCTAAACTCCCAAGCAGTAGAAAGCAAACAGCTTGTGTAGTACAGTAATACAGTGGGTTTGTGCTGGAGGAGGAAAACTAAAGGACTTTCCAGTAAACTTTCTGTTCAGTATATTACTACATTGAGCTGATGTCAGTTTTATTCAGAATTCATGGTGCATGCTGTCTATCTTAAAATAAGTGCTGAAGAAGTGCTGTTCCCATTCAGAGAATGCAAATCCATATTCCATTTCAATTAATTGTGAAGTAGGAAACTCAGGAATCACAGCGGATCTGAGAATCTTGTGCTTGTGGAATTAAAATATACGAAATAGTCTCAACCCAGGCAGTTTTTTAGTGGGGGTGGAGGTCGGTCACTTTTTAGTGTTTGTTTTTGTTTTTTTTTAATGAGGGTTTTTTAAAAATTATCATGAGAATACTTAATGACTTAGACCAACTGTCAGTGTCTCTATTCTAGAGAGGGTGAAGTCTGGGACAGATAAGCTATAACGAGGGCAACTGCACTTGGTTTGAGTCCTTCTGAAAAGCTCAGCAAATGCAACTGTGTTCTGTCCTTTGCCTCATTACAGTGCTGCCAGTGCCATGAATGAAGAACTAAAGCAGCATTTATAGGTCATGTCTTTTTTTCAGACCACAGAAATCCTGAAGAACTTGAGCTAATGCCACACAAGCCTGCTTGAGCCATGGAAGCCATCCAGCAGTTACAATGGAGAGATTGGGAGAGATTAATTTCATCTATTGCTTCAGTAAAATATCCTGCTTTAGGGTAAAATAGCACTTTTTGACCTCATCCTAGTAAGATTAGACATTTCCTGGTACCAGAGTTATTTTAACACAGTGAAAGACTTTACTGCAGAATTCAGAGAAGGAAGACTGCTCTTTTCATTTCCTTGGGTTAGTGAGTATCAGTTTAAAACTGTATTCATATATTATACAGTAACACATATATACGAATGCACAAGGTTGGAGCATCACAGAAGGCTCCTGGCAAGCCATTGTCAACAGCATGGCACAAATGAAGAGTCAGCACTTTGCCTGGTGGGCAAGAATGCACAGTTTCACCACCCCAACACTTTGCTGTTCTTAGACATCTACTGGGATTCATCCAGTGATGAGACTTTAAAGAAATGTAGTAAAACCCCAGCTCGGCCATGGGAATTTATTGAGGAATCATCTAGATGAAGAGGGAATTTACTGAAGGAATTATCCAAATGAGCTTGGAAGGCTCTAAACAATGTAATAGGTCTTGTTTATTGCTAGCATCTGGGGGATAAATTATCCCCTCAAATGGAAACTAAAGCCATAAGAGGGAAAAGTTATTTGGTAAATGCACCCCAATAAATCAGAAAGAGTCATCCTATTTTCAAAAGCAAAGCTATTTTCAGGATTTTGAATTCTCAGCTATAAATATTCAAAATCATCTAAAAAGCACTTTGAGATCTCCTTAGACATGGTCAGAAGCACAGACCTTCCGGCTACTCCTGCTTTTGTGATGTTGGCATCAGGTCATTTTTTATAGCTTTCCACCATAATCTTTGTCTTGTCCTCCACAACTCATGACCCCTCTAAGGCCACCACAGACACTTTTCCCTGCAGCTTTCCTCCATTTTTATATGTTATCCTTTATGCTTTGAATGTACTGAGGTGGACTCAAAAGGCAGTTACTTATTCCATGTCCTACAAATTTTGTACCAGAGCTATGATTCTATTACACAGACCTTTCTCCTGCATCTCAATACTTGCAGGTAAAAGAATTTATCCATATGAATTATTGCTAATGGTTTTTAGGAATATAACGCAACTAAATTGAACAACTATCCCTATAATCAAATACACAACAATCACTATAAGTTCTTTTTCTCTCTATTGTTTGTTTTTCCTATAATAAAACATAAAAAGGTCAGGCCTTCTAACACAAAACCAAGAATCAACGACAGAGAATATGATCAAACATATATGTGTCACTAACAATTTTTAGGCTTAGAGACTGTGGAAAAATCGATACACAGAACTTGTGGGCACCACTATAACATTTCCTGTTGTTTTTCCAAGAATCCCATCATCATTTGACATGGCACTTGCTGGAAATACATGAAAAGGAGTGTTGAAGGCAGCATTACAGCAGTGTGGTAACATCGATGCAAATGCAAATACACACCATCAAAAGATTATTCCCAAGAACGTTACTAAACCTAATCAGCAATATAAATGCTGAGAGCCTATGATGGGCGTGCCAAAGTACCTCTCTGCAAGACCACTGCCAGCAGTCCAATTGCAGAAGGCAGGATCTGATAAATTAGGCCAACCTTTTGAAAAAACATTAAGTTGATACATAACTTGTATCTGAGGAACAACTCAAATCCTAGAGAGGCAACACAAGTACTGAAATGAGTATACTACCATGACGTAGTAGAGAATTTAGGTTTCCAGAGGACTGAGGAGACACCCATGTGTTCAGCTTAGCAGGTATGAAGCACACATATTTTCCCTTTGTGCCAGTTGTTCTGCAGAATAATAATCCTGTGGCCTAATATCTTCAGAGTTTTACTTGCATTTGGAAATCAGTGAATGGCACTTCTGTATCTCACCACAGCATATCCCCTGCACCAGTCAGGAGGGTCTAGAAGCTGGTTGCACTGGCTTGGCATGTACTACAGAAACTCTGAGTTTTCCCAAGCTAAGACAGAGGACCAATATTTGCTGCAGTAGAGCAGCAGCAGAAAGCAAGGTGGACAATCCAGCTCAGGCTGTTTCCATCAGGGTTTAATTTAACCCTGTGATAACATAGTTTAAACTGCATTAGTGTCAGCTACTACTAAGAGATTTATTAGGAATGAGTGTAAGTGGTGCCTCAAAACTGTATCCTCTATTTGGAAGAGGAAAGTACTTGCTAATATTATGCCCAAATACACCCACAATTCTAAAATGGGCTATAGACTGTAGATTTTTTTAGAATCAAATTTTAGCAACTTATTTTCAGTATATGTCAAGCACTCAGTGGAGGGGAAGAGATCCCCCACCAAGTATTCCATTAGTAACAATGATTTCACAATCATATTCCTGCTGCCTGGGACACTGGTTACTCATAAAATACTGAGTTCTGAATACTGAATGAAAACACTGTCACAAAGTGTGAAATAATGGGAGAGAATAAGAAATAATAACAATAAATACTTCTACAAGTTCTAAGCTTATAAAAAGAAAGCACAAGGTGCTGGAGAAATGCCCACATAGGAAGACCTCAGGCTTCTACTTTTTGTGTCATCTATTTATCCCAAGGGACTTTGAAATCCATGGATTTTATTTGGTATGTAGTTAGGGTCATATAAGCCACAATATCTGATTTTTCCTGCTTTATTTATTTTTAGAATGAGGTGAAAATTTTGTGAAAGGCAATTATAGGACAAAGAGAAGGGTATCAAGACATCTACATAACAGATAGGACAGTGCTGTCAGGATTTCTCTATTCCCCTGCAAATACGCTCTAAATTCTTATTAGCTTCTCTGACAGCCACTGCCAGTGGTGTCTGCAAGATGCACATATCCAAGAATTCCCCACTGGGCCTGAGCTCAGTGGCTTTCCAAGAACCTTATTCTGCCACCCCTTTATAACAAATTTCCACTGACACCGCTCTGGCATTTCACTTCAGCTCCTGCTATAGTTTGTCACAATGTGCATAATCTCAGCTAAACTAAGTAATGTTGTTTCTCTTGTACTTCATGACTGGAGAGGGCTCCAGTCATCAGGACTGGAAATCTATTTTCCCTTTGTCTCTAAATGTGTTACGCCCCAGTTTGGATTTTCTGTAAAAGGCAGCAAGAGACTCAAGATGGCAATAGAGAGCTGGAAAAAGCATATTGCAGGAAAGAACTATAAATATCCCTTTTGTTGCTTAATGTGTTGATAAACCTCTTGCTAGAGAGGCCTCTAGTGTTAATCTGCCCATCAGTCTCTCAACAATTCCCTTCTAAAATTATCAAGTACTTTTGTCAGTAGAGAATGTTTATTTGCAGTTGCACAACTCTCAGTTTGCAGAATATTAGCTGCTTAAAACAAGCAAACAGCCACAGTCTAGAAAAGCCACTACTGTGAAAATGAATTTATAACCTTAGTTTGCAGCAAATTTAGGTTTATAAGATTTAGCAACTTGTGGCTAAATGTTGCTAAATCTTGGACGTATCAAGTGCCTTAAGGGCAAACGTTTTATTAGATTTTTTTAAATGGTGATGAGTGCAAAATATTTCAAGATGATTTTAGAAAACAAACACACATTTTATAAAGCAGTTTCTACTTTCCCTTGTGTGGAATCACCCTAAAATGCAAACGGGATGCAGAGCTTCTGAATACGCCAAGCGACTGCTGTGTGCTCCTTGACAGCTGCTGCCTTCCAGCCCAGAGGCAGTAGCCTGGAAATGATGAATGAACTTATTCATACAGTCGGCAGCTATCTGAGTGCAAGAGATATACCTAATATGCATTACATACATCTGTCTAGAGATACATACACAGAAAGTAGATTTGGTTTAGTAAGCATTGAAAAGCCTCCCAAAAGTGAGGCATTGAAGAATTATCACTGGCCAGTGTTTCCCATATTGAATATGTCCACAAAGGTAACATTTGTAACATTTTCTACAAGATTATCCTTAATTAGTGTTTGTCCGTTGCAGATCTTACAATAGCGTGCCTCTTTCAGCCTAAGTGACTCTACTGGCCAAAGAACTTGCTGCATTAAGGGCTGTGCCAGAGCTGATAAGGGTTTATCCCTTTACTTCTGTAGACTTCAGATCAAGCCTTCAGCTCCTGAGGAAAAAAAAATGGTTTTAATAAATGGGAAAGACTAATTTCTGCCTAAGCTGCTGTTTCTGATCAGAATAAATGTTGAAGGCTTTAAAGCTGATTACAAATTAAAATGTCTGTGTCCCCAGACGTTTGCCTAACTTTAAACAATTGCCTGCCACTGTCTGCTGAGCTGGAGCGGTCGGGGCAGGTGTGCTGAGAACTGACACCTATTTCAAGATCAGAAGAGGGCACTAGGGTTTAAACTATGTTCAGCATAATCCCAGACAAAGAGTGGGGAAAACCCCAGGTTAAATGTGTTAGAAACAGTCTTTTGTTCTCCTGGTTGTCTCAAATGAACGAGGAAACAGGCAGGGCTGGAAGCCCATGGGACCATGGCAGCTCCAGGGCCATGTTCAGCCACCAGCATTTACACCAGTGCTTCAAAACTGCAGTAGCCTCACCCAACTACCACAGTCCTCCACTGTGTCCCACCCTGCATGGGCAAAGCTTTGCATGTTATTTCTCTGTTGGGCTCTGCTTGTGACTGTGCCGGCAGCAAACGGGTGTGTCACCAGAATGACAGCTATTCACAGGGGCACTGAGCTGCCCAATCCACACCATGCTGAGAACCAGTCAGAAAGGTCAAGAAGTGTCCCTTGGGGGCTTGAGAGATACAGTGAATTTCACACTGCAGCTAAATAGTGATAAAAAACCACCCCCACCACTCCCCCAAAAAAAGTCACATCATGTCTCGTTCTTGCAGCTATGAAATACAGTAATTGTGTTATGACTTATTCTCTGTTAAATCTGATTGTGGTATTTTGATACAGCACAATGCAAATTTTCATTACACGAGACTTGCTACAGATTGTGGATGTCTGTGTTAAAAATGGAGTACATTCCATGGTGATGGACAGGCTGGGGACAGGAGGAATCATTCAATGCTATGCAGCCGTATCAACCAGCTCAGCTGTTGTATCTCCCTCTGCTATCTGTAGATAGAGGATTACCTGGAGAAAGAGAATTCAACCTATGTTTCTCCAAAACACCTTCTGCAGGAATGATTTGCTCCCCATTGGTTCTATAGGTGATTTAGCAAGAGCTATAAGAAATGCTAGCTAAAATGGACATGTAAATACCTACTATACATCAATAAACCTATATAAATCTGAGTGCAAGAAAGAACAGCTCTACTAGGTTGATCCAAATTCCCCTGTGTGATAGAAGACAAATGTGGAGGACTGTAACAGGAGATTAAGTGATACTTTCCCAGGTGTCTTTTCCCAGCTTCCAGCAATTTCTGGCTCAGGGACTTCAATGTTGTCTTTTTGTTAAATATCCCTTGGTGGATTTTTCCTGCATGGATTTCCTCTAGAGATGAAACAAAGACCTAGAGGGCAATATAGTGAATTAATTTTCCTGACATTCACTTATGTTGTCACTGAAGACTGACCCCAAGATTCATCCTTACCCTGTGCAGAAGTCAGTCCTGCACAAGGCTGCTGAAGAAGCACCTATTGGCTACAAATGGCTTTGAGGCATAAGCTGAGCATTCTGTCTATAATGCTGCTCTACTCATAATGTTTCTTCCTTTCAGCTGAATATGAAATGTGAATGTCCCTCCTGAAAGTTCACATTCACCTAAACCAGCCTAAGGGAAGCATTTAGCTTTTTCACGACTTGGCAAAATCAGATGCCAGAAAGTTCTTTAAGAGAAAACTCTTTAAAGAAGCCCCTCAGGTGCAACCACTGTTTAAAAATACATTTATATTTTACTAAGATGGAAAAGTCAGGTACAGCACAAATAATGGGGAACACTAGTTGGAAAACCAGCAGGATATATATGTACATGTAGCAGCCTTCACTCCACAGACATAGCTATCCCACAGCCAGTGCAGAATCACAGTACCCTTCTCCTAATTGCATTAACTATAGCATATATCAAAATACTGGAGAATGCATTAACTAAGATAAATTTCTTAGGATGCAACTTTCCATCAATTTTTAATTGTAAAATAGTTATTTGACTCTATGCACTAAAATAACTGAATAATCTACAGGACTGTCCAGTATAGATTGTATTAGGATTTCTTACTGTTAGCTTGTAATAATGTGTACATGTGTACAGTGTTTATATTTAGGAGGTATCTCACAGTAAGAATATATTATCCATCAAGTATTATATTATCTTGTGTATATTTCTCTGTAAGCTAGAGGGGGCAAAAAATTGGGCTTTGTGCCTAGAAATGTTCCAAACAAAGTAACTCAAATTGCATTTTATAACAAGGAGGTTTTGGTACAAAAAGCCATCAGTCTTTGCAGTTTTTTAAATGTTGCATGTCAAAATTCAATATTCGTACCATTTATTTCTACTTTAAGAATTTATTATCTACTTTAAGAAATAACTGTTATTGTGTTCTACTGAAAAGTAAGTGAACAAACCTGAATTTTCTCATGCTGTTCGAATACAGACAGAGACGGAAGGGGGCTGGCACATTTATGTGTAAATTAGGGAGTAACTTTAGCAAAGGACTTACTACATTGGGTAGAACTACAAAAAACATTAATAATTTAACAATCAGAGAACAAAACATTTGTGTTTCTGAGGCAGCCTGTGTTCACAGACTTCACTAGCCTATACAGTACAGCACCTCTCTACTGAGTAACTCTATAAAAGCCCATTAATATGCAGTTTTCAAATGTATTTGAGTCTAACACGTCTTTCTGTAGAATTCGTCAAATCCTATCAGATGACTCAAGACTGCTCTAGCCTCTCCCTTGGACTGAGACTTTAAAATCTTATTCTGCAGCTTTTAGATCACCTTTGCAACCTGTTGTCTCCCAGACAGGCATCTCCCTCTGTTTCAGTGAGAAGGTGCCAATACTAACCTAAAACCTCAGAAAAATGCACACATCATTAGCACCAATATCAGCACATGAGGAACACATGTGAACTTGCAAGAAAAGGAATGAAAAGCTAGTGAGGTAAACCTGTTGTGCATGCTGTACAATGGGCTTTGCAGGAGATCTAAGCAACTTTATGTTGTTCGGCTGGTAAAAATGTGTGCATATGTAAAATATAAATTCAAAACCAGCAGAATATGTAGAATTCCTAAAAATTAAACTTTGTTATCAGGGAAGACTTTGTCAGTATTAGATGACTAATGACACCACTGAAGTTTTCTTTACTGCTATCACAGATTGGCTGTCACTTCTCTCCAAAACTATCTGCTTTTGGTTTTGTCTTTGCTTTTCAAACTTAAACAGTTGACTGAATAAGCTAAAAATGCAGGTCATCAAACACAAGAAGTATTGTCTTTCATATAGTCCATCACATGCTTACAGAAGGCATGTCATTTTTATCTGAGGACTAATATGAGAACCTGTGTCTTACCAGATTCTTCTTGTAGTCAGTAATCATACCTCAAAATTAGCAAAGTCACAAGGGTACATCACTGAAATGTATTATGTTACTGGACAGCTATTTTTTTCATGCAAGTTACAGACATAACCACAGGGGAGAGTCTGACTGCATGATTAAAGATATGATCTGCCACAAAGAACTAAGAAAGAAGTAATGCCCACAAAAATTCACTAGTTACACTTCACGATCATGCCACCATTGTCTTGGAATGTCTGGATATTTTTGCACAGACAGTGCAGGGGGCATTCACCATCAGAAATATCCAAAGGATTTCCATTAGCCAAAAAGAAGTAAGAAAATACTTCAGGAGGAGATATTCTTGGCTATAAACATTATTATACTGAGGTGCAGCTCTTAAAATGTTGAATTTAGTCTCCCTGCTCCTCTGATGTAAGGCTGGCTCAGAGAGAAGGATTATTCATGGTACCTTAGGAGAACTGGGAGCTGAATATGAGCTGAAGTAGTTAACTTATGACTAATGCCTACTAGTGCTAGCAGCAAAAGTGCATGTTTATCAGAAATGTTAAAAACTTCGAGGGGAAACATTCACAAAGGTGAGAGTCGATAGTTGATAATGCCTTAATAAAGCTGGAAAGTCAAGAAACATAAATGAGTATTAGTATTATTTTTAAAAGGGAGAAGACCAAAGTTATATTATTGCAGATGTGGAATAAGAAACCCTCACAGCAAATGGAAAAATAATTAGGATAAAAAGTGTGGCAGCTTAGAGGGATTGATTTGCTCTTTGAAAGTTAATAATGAAAGACTGTTTTGAACAGAAAAACCAGGTCTGCTTAAAGGCAAACACTCCTTACTTGTATGTATAAAACACTGAACAATAATGATGAAAAGTTGAAAGCCAGGGGTGAATTTTGGGGGAATATAGCATGCCCTACAAGTTAAATGGGAATAAAAGCCACATAGTTTGAAATCACTTTTTGCTGTTGAGATTTTTAGAGAGAGAGAGAAGTTACATATTACAGAAATTGCCCCTTTCTCTTGGAAAGGAGACAATGATTTTGCAGATCTTCCTTTAAATTTAGACCTTTGGTATTTTCAAGTATTGAATTTACCATCAGGAAGGGTTAGGAGCAATATGCCAGCTTTGCTGATATCATTCCTTTCTATCTGATCAAGCCAGTAACAGATTGGACACAGACTGATCAGGATAAATTCATTTGGAGATCAGCTCTCCCTGGAAAAAAGCGCTGCATGAAGTTAAACATAGTTTCATGGTATTATGAAAAAATTATGAAAACAACACAAATAAGCAGAGAAATACTTTGAGATACTCAGCATTTGCAAATGAAGGGACTTTCAAAGGAAGTGATAAAAATTAGGCGAGGATTACCCTAACACCTAACATTGAGCCTTTTTAATGTACTCTGTCACCTAATGGGAGGGCATTTCTATATGGGCAGCTGAACATGCACATATTAAAATTCCCTATGAAATCCTCCCAGTTCTTATTAAGGCAAGCAAAGGAGACATGACGACATGTCATGCTCCCTTTTATATTATTCTCTCCTTAGAGCTCCATGGGGTGGCAGCTTGCACAAAGCTCTCCCTAACAACCATCCAAATGACCAGAGCATCCTAGGACTGTGCCCTTTTGATTGTAAAAGGGGTTTTTATGAAGACAAAGGAACCACCACCATCCATCCCAAATCCAAAACAGACTAAAACCTTGGAGAATTTGCAAATTTACAATAAAGTAAAACCATAGCTAATTTCTAACAGAGCAGTGCTCTCTCTTTTCGAGTTTTGTGTAGCAAAACATCATTTACTTTAATTTCACTATTACATTATAGTTTGCACCACTGTAATTACCTCTCTGAACAGAGATCCCAAAAGGATTCAGAAAGGTGTTCATTATTGTGGCCTTTCACATAGTGTGTTCATTGTGCATATTTATGTGATTGTTGTGATAGAACAATTTTCATGCCAGCTATTTTCTACAGCCGATTTATAATCTTATATTTTTTTGGCATTTATAATGAACATCTTCATGCAAGAAGGCTGATTTATTTAATTGCACAGATTTTTAGTTCGGGGGATGATGGCTTTACTTTTTGAAATATCAGGTTAAGAGATCTGAAGACCTGAAGATTCTTCACCGTAGAGCTGCATTATATATTTTGTGGCATTTAAAGGGGCTGTAAATATAAGGCTGAAGTGTGAAAAAAACTTAAGGAAGCAAAGTACTTTCCCACGGTTTGTATCATATTAAGCATCGGCCATGACTACACGCGCAAGGTCTCCAATAGCTGAACATACAAAGAACAAAAATGCTGATACCCAGTGACCATATGGGAGCTGCTCAGAGGTAGCAATGACGACCTCTGCTCCTTATCTCTTCTGCATTTGTATTTTTGGAGGAAAAAAACCCTCCCAACTTCTGCTTCTCTGTGGTGGATGTTGAGAAATACGTGTGCACTGCAACAGTGACTAGTGCACAGGCCTGTTCCTCCTTCGCAGCACACACAAAATGGCATTATATACACTGGAGAGTGAGAAGTCTTGCTCAACATGCCCCTTCCTTTAACCACAGAATTTACTGCATGTTACAACAGCTAACAAAATCTTAAATTGTGGTTTTATTGAAATGAACAGCTGACCAGCAATCCTCCCGAAAGCAAAAGTGACCACGTAAAGCCATAAAGCATTGCAGCATGACAATGCACACATTTCAGATCTAAAACCTTCCAGAAAAAATGAGTAGTTAGGAAATATCACCAAGACCTTGGTGGAATTAAGACAGTTTTTACAATCTGAGGAGCCAGCCTCAAGACTAGAAGTGTTTCTCCAGAGGGAAGGCAGTTGGTAGGGTCGGCTTTGTAAGGCAATGCTCATCCATAGGAAATGTTTTGGTGAGCCTCATGGGGGAGAAGAGAGCTCCTTCCACCCTGCAGGCTAAAATTCTTAAGTTTCGCACACAGCTCACAATAGCCATAAAGGACAGAAAGAAAGCAAGCTGTATTTTCCCACCCAATAAATTCCTTCAGTAATCTCCAGAGTTCTGAATGCATGGAGGAAGTGGTAGTTTCCTACAGCAGGAAAGCAGTTACAGTAACATTATGGGCTAAGCTAATGTAACATGAACCATGACAGCTTACTCCTTAACTAAATGCTAACATTACCCTGCAGGTCCCTGAGATAGTGGCAGCACATGTGCAAGTTAAACATCAAAACTCAGATGAAGTCACCGTATGCTTGTCCCCTGGGAGGAAAAGTCACCTTTAAAAAACTGTAAGTGCTCTTTCTGTGCTGTGCTGTTTCTTTGATGCTGGGAAACAGAACATGAAAAATACTCCAGCAATGTAGATCTTCTGAAGGTGAAAACCACTGCCACACTAAACCTCATCTTGTCTGCATGGCACTTTGTTTTATGGGTGTAACAAGATACTGTGAAATTGCAAGCAAACTTGACCTTACCCTCATCTTTGGACTTGCAAAATGATCTCTGCTTGAAACTTCCTCACATTTCCTTTCATCTGCCAGATCAAGACTGAGACCAATCAGATAAAGCAGCGTGTCCTGAAGGCTTGACTCACAGCTGTCCAGACAGTTAACCTTAGCTATGAAAAAAACCCCAATAATCAAACAATCCCTTTTCTTTACAGGCTTACAACCGCTGTATCACATGATGTGACACTAATTTCCCAACAGTGTATACTTTGAAGCTGACAAGTGTTAAGCCATGATTAAAAATTCCAAACGAATGTAAGTACCTGTCACTCAGATGGGTCCCTCAGTTGCATTGGTGACCACAGGAAAACAACCAGGGATCCATCTGCCCATTTATGTAGGGTGAAGGTGCTGCAGAGACCTAATTACAGGGTGAATCAGTTAACTTTCTCGGCACCTGTAGCTCAGACACACAGTTGACTCACAAGCAGCTTAAATTAAAGGCAGTTAGTTTTCATTTTGCCATTCGGATCAAGGATGATGCAGTAGGTAGAGAAAAAAACAAATCCCAAGTCCCCAGAAAACACTATGGGAAAATTTACAGACTTGTTTCCAGAAACTCACAGGTCTGTTGTGGTCAGTTTTACTAACTGGGTCAGAAAAATAGATGGGTTAATCAATGTATTAAAACATGTATCCGTGAAACAGCTGTATCAAGAATACGCTAATTATAATAAAATAAATAAGAAATGTAATTGGATAACATCAGTGCCTGCAATGCAAATTGTGACTTTTGAAGTAACCTCATTTCAGACAAAAATGACAGCTTTATACAGGCAGTTTGTATTTGATAAATATACTACAGCCTATTGTATGTGCTCTCAATATGCATTTATAATTAAGCAAATATGCAGTGCTCTGTTAGAAGGACACAAGTTTGAACTATTTATGCTTCTTTGATAAAACACTAATTCCAGAACCTTTTTAGAGTAATAAATTCACTTTCAGTAAAATGCAGCTAACTAGAGGTTTTAAAATTGTAATAAACAGATACTATAAGCATTAAATACCAAATGAACACACTAAGTAGGAACACTACAGATGATTTAAATGTAGAAGTAAAAGCTAGGAAATGCATTGAAAAATTCAAACCATTCTCAATAATAGTTACAGCAAATATTCAGACCAGTTGTTTAGTCTAGATTAAGTCCTTATTTGGGGCGCAGTAGATTAAAAACGCCTTCTGATGTTCATATGCTGGCTTTCTTTCATGGAGGAATAGAAGGAATGTGGGAGAGGAATACTGACTGTTTGCTCTCAAACACTTGTATGAGCAATTTTACCACATGAGGAGTCTGCTGAATTTACCAGGACTATTTGTGTAAGGGGTTCCTCATGGGCATGGTTGTTCACAAAAATTTAAGCCATTAAAGGCTGTTAACTCTTCTCAATGAACAGGGTCAGTCATTAAGAGGAAGCAAGGAAAAGATTTGAGGAATGTATTGTCCAGTAAAAAGTACAAGTACTAAAATTATAGATGGTCAGAGATGCTGTCTGTCAAGGAGTTGACTAAAAGCAAACCAGGAGTGTATAAATCTTTTAGACTTAGGATTAATTTTTTTAACACCTTTTTTTTTTTTTTTTTTAAATTTGCCCTAAAGAGACAGGCAAAAAAACCCCAGACACAGTAAACATCTGTATCTTGTGAACACCCTTCCTTGACTACGGAGCAGAAACTTCCAGTACAAAACACAGATTCTTCTCCCTTACCCACACCAGGATAAGTGACAGTCAAAGATGTTACAAAACAGACTTCGCTCCTTTGTTTTGGCTTTTAAAAGTCCACATTAATTTTGATAAAAGCAGGAGCTAAATACTATAGCAGTTCACCCTTAACTTTGTAGAAAATAGCAGCCCTTTTCACTGTCAGACCAATTTTCTCAAGTCACTCTAAATTACCATGGTAGCATGTTTCTCTACGGAGGTCCTCATGTTGCTTGAGTACCCTGGTAAATCCCAGGGCTCTCCTACAGCAGTGGAAAACCCAGTGATTTTAAACCCCTTGCAATCCCACTGCCTCAGGGCTCTCTATGTATTATACACATCAGATCTTTGCTGGGAATTTTTCACTTCACCCCCACCCCTTTTCTTATAAGCTGGGAGAAGTCAATGTAAGCACTGGACGCCTCCTTGGATTCTCATTTCCATGTGCATTCACCACAACTGTTTTCAACAAAGGGGTAGCAATGGCATGGCACTACCGTAGTTAAATCAATACGGGCTCAGAGTTATCTGATTTCCGTGTCCACCTACAGCAACTTCTCTTGCCTTTATAAATGTTTTTCACCACTGAAAGTGAAATCTGTGTCTCTCAGGAGCAATGGGCTTTCAGATATACAGTTACACCAATTCAAAAACTACTCTCAACAAAGAATTAATATCTTTAGAAACATGACACTGAAATGATGGCATTATAATCACTGAAAGATTTAAGCGGACATGATTATGGTAATTTATATCTCGATGTGATTACAGTAATTTGTATCTATTAATTAACATACATTTTAAATCTCTTGCCATGTTAACTTTTTTAAGGAAATGATACACTTCAACTTAATGATGTGAAATTTGTCCCAAATGTTACTTTCCTCTTTTCAGTTTTGTTGCACAACTATAACACAATCAGAAAACAAAAAGTACCAGCTATAGAAGTATGAAGTTATTTAGATGTGATCAGAATGAAGCCATGAGTATTTCTAGCGGTATTGAAGGCTTTTTTGAAACAGTCTTCTGCAAAGTGACATAACTGTTTTCTTCTTTTGACTTCACCTGTCATATAAATACAGTCAGATTTTGCTTGTGTGTCATTCAGATCCATCTGCATTTCCAAACTACAGGGGAGAGAGGATTGTTAGAGAATAAATATATTGAACAATTAAAATGAATGCCTAGAGTGGAATCTTGCTAGGATAATAAGAGAGAATTAATAACAGATAAGTAATAATACCTCTTACTTTGTGTTGAATGGAATTTGAAAACATGGACAGTAAAGTGAAACTCTCAACAGGCTTCCCTTCCTTCTCTTCTCTCATGTCTCCCTGTGACATGAGGGCTCTCCAAGCCACCACTTAACTATGTTCAAAAACTGGAAAAAAGCTGGTGTTGGACCAGCTCTGCAGTCTACATTTAAATGCTCTCACTGATATTTAGCTCTTAATGCGGGCCAAGCATTTTCTCCTAGATTTGGATAACGATCCCTACCTTTGGAGAAGTTTGTGTAAGTAGTGGCAAGTACTCAGGTTTGATGATGATGGTAATGAAAGAAAATAACTAACAAACCCCAGAAGCAAGTTAGATAAAAAGGTCACGCACCAAACAGTGCCAAAGTAAAGTGAATTTGGCAGATGAGAAAAGAGAGGGGATGAAAACCAGTGCCAAATCCAAATTATCATCATTAGCACCACCCAGAGCAATCCTTTCCTTCCTAGGGCACACAATCAAATGCTGTTGATCTTCCCCAACTTCTAGTTGTTTCCAGGCAGAAGAGAGTCAAGTTTCCAGAAAACAAACAGGCCTAGAGCCTATGAGACATATTTCTGCCTCCTCTCCCTGTTAGGTCTTTGAATCTTGGGCAGGACTGAATTCCATGTTTCTCATTAATCATCATTTTAATGTTTTGCAGCTACAGCAGCAAGCCAGAGCCAGCAGCACTTTTGCTTGTATCATAAATTGGCATAATTTCAAAATTGCCATAATTTCACAAAACGGGACACATGTGATTTGTATTTACTGTTGGCAGCAGTTTATACCAGAGACATCGTGTCAGGACGCTAGAATATTTTGTAAAAATCCAGGAGAGTGCTCTACGCAGCATACCTTCTAGTAGTTAACTTCAAGTTACCAAGCTGCTGTCTCATAAGAACTGAGCAATAAAGCTGAGCTTTTTTAGGCTGCCTCAAGTATGAGTCATGAACACATGTATTTTCAACTTAAAAGCTAAATCAGAAGCATTTGACTCCCGATACAGCATGTAAATAAATCTACATAGCTGCTAAAGCCAAGTCCAGAAATTATGTGAGGACATGCAAGGAGAAAAGCACAAAAGTTAATGTTAAAATTCATGAAAAATTGGCTGTTGTTTTAATTTAAAATAATAGAAAGTTCTCCATTTGTCAGTTTGATAAAATACGCATTGAAAAAAGCTCCTACCAGATATTGGTTTTATATGGCTTACTTTTTACAGTTCACATAAAACACATATATGGTTTATATAATTATTTTTCTAAACTCACAAAGATTTCAGAAAATCCTTCAACAAATTGTCAAAAAAATTTAAGTTAGCCCCTCCTGAAGAAATGGCAGATAATATTTACTCAGGAGTTATTAGATGTTGGTTCAATACCTAACACCTCCCAATGTTCTTTGCAAAAATGACAATGTTTAGCTGTGTTCTCAGCTGCCCAACTTCCCCTAATTCATTCTAGAATTTCTTACTAGCACTGCCTACATTATTTATGAAGTTAATACCTTCCTTGAAGCAGAGACTTTGATTTCTTATAGATGTATACAATAACTAGAACAAAGGGGACCTAAACTAATAACAGAAGATTTAATCACAGTAAATCAAGTAAATATTATGGAACACATTTTACAGCTGGGTAAACTGAACTGAATTGACCAAGGTGATGGAACAGATTAACAGCAGACTTGGAAATCAAAGCAAGAAATCTTATCTCACTATTTATTTTAACTAAGCCCACCGGATATAAGCAGCACATATAACACACTCTCCCCTGTATGCCTTGCTCATGCAGCAGATGTTTCTTAGAAAGAAAGGCTCATTGCTGTCCAGAGAATTACTTGTTGCTTAATATCAACTGACAACACAAAAGTCACCTCCCTTGCTGGAAATGATGAAGACGTGACAGAAGAGGTGCTGTATATATCATAGACTTCTCCCTTGCCTCTTCCCCAAATTTTTTGAAGAAGAAAAATATTACCTTTGAAATTTGGAGAACATGCCTGTATGGAAAGAGATAACCAAGCAAGAAGCTACTTGGATTGTTTCTCTAGTTTCTCATCTGTTTAGCTATTAAATGGCCAAACCTTAGTATGCCTCAGAATTTTAGTCATCAAAACAAAAAGAATAAGAAACTTGTAATACCAAGATAAGTATTTTTGTTCCTTTTTTCTTTAAATAACTGTCCACTGCTAACTCCTGAAATAGCAGTATGTAGCATAAGAAATTGCCTCTAGCTTATTATTTTTCAAGATGTCTCCTTTTCCCAGCCCCCTCAACTCATCTGTGCAGCATCACTTACGGATTCCTTGTAAAAGTCATACTGAGACCCTTTTCTCCTCCCATTTACACCATAAGACCAATCAATGCCAATAGACTTACCATGCTAATGACTGTAAAAGATACACAATCTGCCCCTAGTTGAATAAACAATGACAAAGAAAAAAAATAAATCTGTCATGTTACCGTAGCTTTCCCAAAAAAACTACCGGAAGGAAGGACGGAAAACTGCTTGACTTGATACACTCAGGAATGCATTTAAATTAAAACCTGATTATTGTCATAATGCATTTGTACTTTGGAAATCAAATTATTAACTGAATAGAAAGACAAAAGAAATGCAGTGTGGCCTAGAATGGAGTCATAGAGGCAGCATTCTTTAGTTTACTGAAACCGTAGATATCTCTGTGTAAAAAACTGCTAGCAGGTTTTGTTTGATTGGGGTTGTTTGTTAGGGTTGTTTTATGGTTTTGATTCTTCAAAAGGCTTAACTTCATGAATTGTATGTGAAACCTAATTTCAGTGCCAATTAGTTTCTGTAGCTTAATGAAAAAATATATTCATAGTAATGCAGATTTCATGTGTTTAGATTTTATTTGAATACCTAATGGGGAAAATACAGACAGAAAAATTATTGTGCCTCTTCGGGTTGAATGGAAATCAGCTAATGTCACTGTAACAGAATTTCTTGGTGGACAGATTTCATAGACATTTCTAATCTGTCTGCAACTTCCTGAGCAGGTGGAATGTGTCTGAAATAGAAGCGGTCTTAACTCTGCTGTGCTAATTCTATAAATGTGAAATGTGGGAAAGTCTTATTTTTCTGTTTTTTTTTTTTTTTTTTTTTTAAACAGCCTGTACTTGGACATTTATATAATAAATTCCTCTTCCAGGTAAGGACTAATACTTCTCACTGTCACTGCAAGTAAGAAATAGCAACTCAAATTAAAACTGAGCCTCTAAGAAGGATAAAATGACCAAGACAGAGGCACTGAAAGTCTGGAGGTAAAAAATACACGGCAGGAGAACTTCTTGGCTGTATATAAAATGAACTGAAAGAGTTAAATGATATAGGAAATTCTAGTTACTGTAATAACGCACAACCACTGTGACACACATTTTCCATTCCACTCCAAAAAGCGTTTTCTTTGATGGAATCATGAACACAGTTTTCTTTACCATACCTTTTCTTTTTTCCTACCTTTAGATTAATGGACATATTATAATACAGTAATATATCTACATTTTATTATACATTGTAAACCCCCAAGATTTTATTGGAAGAGGCTGAGAAAAGATGAGGCACAAGAAAGAACAAAGAAATGGAACTCTTGTTCTGAGTAACAAGTGTTTTGTAAGCCAAGGATATAATTCATGTGGAGACAGACCATGATTCTCTCACCTAAAAACTTACAATGTTGGTGGTGATTTAATACTTCTAGCCTCAACAGAGCTAGCTGAGCTCAGCAATGTGCAATCTGAAAAGAAAACCACAGCACAGATTGAAGATGTTTCATGTAAGTCCCATGAAACCCACACAGCAGACAAGACTACAAGGCTTCCTTCAACTACTGTCCTCATGGGACTACTCATATGAGTATGAAGCCTTGAGTAGATGGGGACACTGCATCTTAACCATTACAATATGGAAAGGAGGGAACAAAAGAAAGATATTCCAACCATCAAGATTCATGAGGTTGAAAAGCACCAACTCAAATATTAGCACAAAACTCTTGACTTCAGGTGTGATGCTAGTTGCGCTGGTCAGACAGAAAATGCAGTAAGCTGGAGCTGCTATCAAAGCTATGATGATAGTCAAATATCACCCCATCATTTCCTATCAAATAAGTTATCAGACACCTTTCTCTAGAATCATGCAATACTATATGCCTTAGCTATATTTTTTACTATGTATTTTTCCCAGGGTATAAGACTGAAGCCTTAGTGTATTTTTGTATCAAATATTCTGGTGTTTTAAACTTTCAGTCAGTAGCTTACATAATGAATACTAGCACTTTAACACAAATAGAAAGACCTTGATTTATTAGTATTTTACCATTAAATAAAAAGGGCTTCAGGGGCTTTCTTAAAAAATAAAAATTAATAAAGTAGTGGCAAATTAAAAATTAAGCACTGACATATTTCTGGATTTGGAAAGTCTAGAAAAAGTTTAATAAATGTCATTATTCCTCTAAGGGTTGCTCCAGACATCTGCCCCTTTCAGAGTAAAGACCCTCTTTCAGTAGGTCAGTGCTCACTGACTTCCACACACTCTTCCAGATTCTCTGTTTCTCTTCATATTTTTATATTTTCTTTCAGCTAACTTGAAAAGTGCAGCCTCAATCTACCCTGAAAGATGAAGAAAACAAAGGGACCTTGTTCACATATCATGTCTCAACCTCTCCCATGGCTACTGTGGTTTGGACTTCCATGGTGAAACCAGGAACATTGTGTGGGCAGAGTTGAATTTCCTTGTTTGTATACTGAAAAAGCCCTGCTTCTCTCTGCAACAAGCAAACAGGACTGGCATATTTTTAATGTGAACAAGCAACCCTATGAACCTCAGACAACCTGGAAAGCCAAGAACCATCTCTGAAATCCTGTGATGACAAAAATTAAATACAGCAGCCTCTGCAGTGAAGTTACAAAGGGGAAACCAAGTAATAAAGCCCTAACCTTTCCTTTTATTGTCAATGTCTTTTAAAGCATTTTGTCTACCTGCTTGAACAAAATTCTCCAATATTAACATATGTATTACAAGTCAAGAACAGTTTTTGTTCAGTTAAAATCTCATTAATGTTGCATATAATTACAATACAATCCTCTGATTTCCATTTCCCTCCCCAAAAAGGACAATAAAAAGTATGCAGCAAGGTAATAAGACTGACTTATCTTACAAAAATTAGAGATTCACATGTTTAATACTATTATTTCCTCTTTGGAAATTACTGTCTTCTGCCTTTTTAATAAAAAAACAGAAGTATTATAAAATATATATGAAAAAAATTCATCACTGCCAGATGAAAAGGATTCCGGGTAAATAGCACTCCTGATTTTGCAAGTTATAAAGGCATGGAGTTGTTTCAAGTTGGAGACCATGCAGACGATAAGCTGCTTTCAAGAGCCAGCATTAGCCCATCTCCTCAGTCCCTGGCTACCCTTTTTGAGACTATTTCTGTAAATGCGACAAGATGTTAGATTGCCAAGATTGCCTATTAAAATGCCTCAAGGTCCTGTCATCTACTAGGAGAAATCACCTGGCCACAAGCTTTCATCAGTTTAGATGTTTTGACCATTAAGTCATGGGTGTACCATCACCCTTGGAGACCTATGTATAGCTTTTATGCTTCATTGTAAGGTCTCAAATTAAAGGTAAAAGATTGCTTCAGATCTTTTATACACAGGATAACACTTGTTGAAATAGTTCAGTTGGATTTCTAGAGCAAAAGGAAATCAAGCACTCACAGTGCTGCCTTTGAACAGTGAAAGGAGCTTTTATTCTTTTTATAAATATCATATTTTGTATGAGGTTTATAAATATACTTGGCAAAGAAGTTTCATCCAAATGTTAGCAATTTCATATCTTTCATTTAGAGGATATTGACCCAGTTGATTCATAATTAATTGCAGACCTTTTTCTCGTTAACTTATCAATTGAGGAGTCTGCAATTCATTCTTGACTGCATTATAAATTACAGCTTTGGTTCCAAGGGTACATTTGGTTGCAGTTAATTCCGGTTGTCTACATTTTTCACATTTTAAGAGTTACCTGCTGTAGATCTTGCCAAACTATATCCTTTACAGTAGAGAACTACAGGTCCTTTGTTATTGTAGATCCACTTCTATGAATAATAAATCCAATTCCTGCTTATTCAGATTTAAGAATGCAACAGTGAAAACCAAAAGAAGCCTTCATTCTCATGCTCTCAAAAAAGGCCTTAACCAAAGCTCATGAAACCTGCTGGAGATTTTCCATTGATTTCAGAGAGCTTTGGATCAGTCTCCCACGTGAGTAGGTTGTTGCAAAAGCAGGCTTGAAGGTCATACTTTTTAAAAAACACCCCTAAACTATAACACAAGGAAAAAACCCCACACCTTCAAATCATTCTTTAAAAAAACCCCTAAAGAAACGGATGCCCGGAAAACGCAGCAACATTGCAAACCTTAAAGCCCGAGTGAAAATAAAAGCAAAAAAAGCCCAAGAAACGGCTAAATTCTAGATTAATTCAGAAGGCGCACGCATTAGGCAATAGCATTTGAAAGTGCTCATTTTTCTGTGAAGGGGTAAGTTCTCTTATTGAAAATCCAAACAAACCAGCCCTGCACTTGAAGAGCACTTACCTGATTTCACAATAGCAGAGCTCTGTAATGAGCATTAAAGTCAGCATGTAATCAACATTCTGAACCATCTTTTGTGCCTATACAAGGAAAAACAAACACAGCTAGAAATGAATTCAAAAGAAAACTAATTTAGTCTAGATTTTGGCAGGAGCCAACCATGTCATGCCCTAAATTTCATTTAAAATAAGCAACCCTAGAGCAGCTTTCATTGCAAAAATCAGAGCTGCTTCTTTATCTGTTCCAGAAGGTGCAGTTTCACATATTGGTTCTAGCCACAGGTGCACATCCTGACCAGTTTCAATGTCAAATCGAGTCTCAGCAGCCCATAATTCCACTTCAGTGTTTTAGGGCTTAAGCTGAAGGCTGCTTTCCCCAAAATACATCTCCTCAGCGCTGCAAACACAGCATCCTAAAAATGAAAGGAATTCTCCTTTTTGTAATTGCCTAAATTACTGACATGCTCAAGTCATTACCAAGACAAAACACTCCTTAGAACAGTGGAATTGTGATCCATTCTGGCAAATCCTGGAGCACTGCATTCCCATCAGAGACGGAAAGGCCTTTGAGGCCAGTCATATTTTTTTAGAGGTTCATCTCCTCTCTTGATCTTCACAGCAGGATGACTAAAACCCCAGCTATGCAGGAGAAACTAATGTCTCGCTTTTATATAAAGGTTTTACAGCGAATGAGATTGAATTAAACTATAGAGGATAAACCCATTCCAACTGGAAAAAAATGAAAATAAATGCCTGCCTCAGCTGGTGTTTGTGTGTTCAGACTAAACCAGTTGCTAAAAGAGAAGATGGTTCAACACCAGGGAATTATTTTACCACGTTTCTTTCAGGGTCTTTGCCAGTAAAGCTGCATCAGTTTTAGAACGGTTGTTTGCTTCCTGTGCAGCACAACTACATGGGTGAGAATTTCTAAACGTGGGCTGAGGTCACACTAGCAATGTGCTGCAGGCAGGTCAGTGCCACTGCAGTGGGAGGGTCAAGGTCCTCCACATATAAATGCCTTTTAAACTGATAAAACTGTACTTGCACCATTGAGCATATTCAGGTCTGTTTATTCCTCGCTCCTGCCAGGCAAATACACAAAGCATAGCTGGAAAAATTGCATCTGCTCTGAGGGCTTCTCCTTACACAAATCTGCCTGACAGGGATCAAAATCCTTATCAAACCTGGCCTGACGCAGCCCTGCCAGCAAACATCTGTAGCATAGATGTGGCCTAAAAGCTACTGCTGTAAAAGGAAAGGCCACCAACTGAGTCTTCCTTTTTCTTTGATCTTTTTGATTGCTTTTATTAAAGGAATCCAAAGGGCCTCAGCTGAAGTGATTGTTACTGAACTGAAAAGGCAAAAAAGGAGACACAAGAGGAGGAGAGGGATGCTGCACATACGAAAAAAAACCCAAAACAAACCAAAACCAACCAGCCTTCAAAATGGGGTCTTGGCAATGTTAATTTTATTGTGGAGGTCTGTAACTGGATATCTAAAGACCTACCATGCTGCTTATATGAAAAAAATATCTGAATGCATCTGGCCAGGGATTACATGTCCATATGTGCAACCGAATCATTAATTTATTTCGCTTCTGCCTTTCATCAAATGTCTTCAGATGGGTATCAGTTATAATATTTGCACAGATGGAGGCTTCCACCAGCAAAGACTAAATATCATGCACTCAAGACATGCAATGCAGAACTACCATGGCAGTCCATTACTTTAATCAATGCACTTAACTATTTTAATAACTTGAAAAAAGTTACTGCTTGAACCATAATTTATGAATAGTCTTAGAGTAATCAGTGACTGCAGCCAGCACAAAGTCGTTGATCAGCCTGAACCCATTCACCTGGTTTTGACTAAAGGCTAATGTGCTGCATGATAGGCTTGTTTCTCCCTCCTGGGGTGGAAATTCCCGACTTGCTCAAATGTCTGCTTATTCTCCAGTGTACTAGCTGAGACTGGATAAAGATATGTTGAGATGTGTTCTCATACAGCCTAAAGCAGCTTGAAATCAGGATTTTGAATATGTGCAAATGTAAGCTCACTAACACATGGGGACTTTTGTTTACCTAGAGAACCTCGCCTCTTTTTCCAAGGCAAGCCAGCCAGCCAGCTAGCCCAAGGGGTGGTGACCTTAACCTGCATTAATCTTACAGAGCCACCATCACCACTGTTATTCCCTGGAGGAAATAGATAGTACTGACCACAGTTCCTCAGGGGATGGTGGATGTCTCCGTATTGCCCTTGGAGAGTGAAAAATGGCAACTGCCAAAATAGTGAAAAAAAACGTCTTTCAGAAAGCCAGAAAGCAAACTGTTTGGGTAATTCTTTTCCCCCTCCACAACATATTGGAAGATGAGGCAAACTCCAACTGTCTCACTGGGGTCCAGTAGAAACTTGTAATCCTTTAAAGCAAATAGTTAGAAAACCATAAATCCCCAAAGGAGTTCTCTTGTACACATTTATTAGCAAGACTAATCCTGGCCTCTTAACTCCCTGATTATGCTTTCGAAGACTAAGTAAGAAGGGTTTAGCTTTCCTGGCAGCATCACTGAAAACTGCCAAGATGAGGAACAACTAAGAAAGGCCATTTTAATACGTAAAGTGGATGACAGAGGCAAACTTCAAAAAAATAAGACAGACATGATGTAAAATTAAATGTGCTGGAGAGACTTAATTCCCCCAGTAAACTACAAAAGAAGGCTGGTCAGATCCAGCTCTGAGTCTCTTTGCTTCTGATCCATCTCCTGTTGCCTTCCATCTTTGTTCCTCACCAGTCTAATGTTGTCTTTGTCCCTGATTTTGGCCATTCCCACTTAACCACACCTGCTTCATAGCACAGATGTGCACATACACACAAACACCTCTTGGAAAATAGAGCAGAAGGTCTCCTCTGTATTACCAACCAAAGACTTTGCTCCAGTCTATTGACCTCATTATTGCCCCCAAAACCACTTTCTTCAAAGTGACTTTATGATGTGGACTTGCGCACATCATAGAAACTAAACCAGGCTTAGGTAGTCCTAGACATCCTAGTTTTGATGAGGCTAGAGGCTAACTTAACTCATGCTTGAGAATGAAATGTCCACAGGTACCTCAATAAACGGTTATTTTTGTAATGCCTTTTCATTTACAGTATCCCTATTTAGGTCCTCAGTGTTGCACTCCTGTACACAAACAGCCAATTATTATTCTTCACTTACAGTTTCTATGTAGACAAGCTGGCTACTGATTAGCAACATTAAACCAGGCTTCTCAGCGGTGTAACATATTAAGATGAAGTCAAAGTTCTGCGGGTTTTGGTTTACAATTATCCTGCACTGGGTCAGGGGAAGGAGCAATTAGACTTAGTTTCAAGTGACATTAATTGAAAGGATTGCAAACAGTGCATTAGGTCAAATATACAATTACTAACTAGAAAATAAGTGCTTATAGCTTTTGTGTGCTCACAAAATCAGTCTAATGGACTGCTTCAGTGGCAACAGTCTTATTTATGCACAGAGCAAACCACAAAGGATGCCATTAGACTGCCTGGTTTTGATGGAAGAGAGCCTCAAAAAAGGCTGGAGGTGCAGGCTGTGTTTACAGCTGGCTTACAGCAACGTAGCTTGTGCTGGTTGATCGCAAAAGCACAAATCACAGTAAAACTTCCTTTAGCAATTTAGGTCAATCTAGTAATGTCATAATTTGTCCTAAAATGTTTATCCGATGGATTTACTGCATCTACAAGAATGCACATTAAAACAAGTTGTATTAGTTCAACTGAATGGATTTTATGAAAAATCTTAGTGACATTCATGCTTCTGAACAGGATGCTTCTGTTTGCAGCTGTGACCCAAGAACAGTATGATTCAGCAAATCCCTAATAAAGTGATTTAATTGGCTTCCTTTCTAATTTGTAATTTTATCAGAGGCAGAGAAATCAAAAACAGGGTGGAAAGAAAGCAAAAGGGAAGGAGGGAAAACAAGGAAACTTGTTCTGGAAAATGAAGAATAGTTTATGTTTTGGTCTTACTAACCTAGACATATGATTAAGCTTTGTCCATTAGAATTGGAAAGTCACCATGCAGCATGCATACCACCAATGATATGTGCTTCACTTCTTCAATGGATAATTAAACGGGTGTAAATATCCATTGGGCATTTTTTCAGTGTGACAATTCTACCATGACTTTATCTAAAACACACAGTATCAGATATCAAGAAACATGCTGCTTTATAACACAAAGGCTTCAAAAATACTCTATGGCATTCCAGATAAAGCAGGTATTTCAGTGATAGTTTGAGCATGTAGCTTGCTCCATAGGCTTTTAATTCCCTAGAACCATATCATCAGAGTGGTGTCAGTGTTGAACATGCTATGAAAGACAGAGCTAGTCTGCAAACATAGGCTGATTTGTGCTTTTCCTTGCACATGCTCTGCACAGTTAACCATCTGTGTGCTCAATGAGAGGAAAATATAAGCAGCTGAATGAAGTCAAATCCTTCTTACTGCAGAAGGAAAAAACAAAAATTACCAAGGCAGCTGAAGGTGATGGATTTCAGTTCATTATATTTGTATTATTATAGTTTTAAATGATTCCAAGGGAAGTGGAAAACCAGGCAAAAATGACAGGCAAAGCCTCACTGCCAGGCACAAAAAACTAAGGACCAACTTAACTACATCTGAGCTATCTATGGATTTTCTGTGGCAACAGGTATTCATAATTCACCTTAATGTTAGGGGTGGGTGTTTGTTCAGATGAGAGGATTAATTCCTTGAATTGGATGACGCTTCTCTTAAGAAAACCTCTAGTGTGTAAAATGATTAATGTGACTAATGTCAACAAGCTTGAAAGTCTATGTGTCAAAGGCAAACTGATCATACCTTCCTTTACCCCATAATGTATTTATGGCCTTGTGCGGAGGAGGAAAACATTTGGTAAAGGAGAAATCTATAAATACTAATGGGTAAGCAACCATAGCAATCTCTTTTTTTACCACAGTAATACTGGAATTGGCCCACATGCTTTAAAAGAAAGAAAAAAAGGAGGGCCGCCACTTTATCATGAGCAAAGCTGACCTCTGGGGAGAAAGCGCTGGTTCTCTAGAAGAGGACCAGCCTGGAATGTTATTAAACCATTGGCAGTGGTGGATTTTATGGATTTTAAAAACAAAATCCTGCTATTCCAGCACAATGGCCATTCTTAGCCAGATATTTTTAAAATTACTTTCCACATGAGGAGACCTTACTGATAAATAGTGAAGAATGGCAATGAATGACCACGACTTGCTACGCTACAAAACTCAGTCCTATTGGGATCAGACCACAGTGCACTTTGCAAGCATATTTGTGCGGAAAAATAATCTAATGGAATAAAACCTATACCCCAAGCACATTGTTTGACCCCCCTTGCAAAGCAAAATTATGTTCCCGTTTCTTAAGGGCAGGCCTTTGCCAAACTCTTGTAAGACCAAAGGACATGGCAAGAACTTGAAACTATCAGTGCTTTGATTTTTAAAGGGTTAGAACTCTTAATGTTGGTTGTGTAGCAGCGACCTCTTGGTCGTGCTCTTTTCACAATCACTGCCTTGTCACACTACACATTCCTAGAAAACAGCACAAGAATGTGGAAGCCTAGGAAGACAAAACACTGCAGTAAAACATTCTAAACTAAGCACACACTGTTTAGTCAAGAGCAGCGCAGAGAATTTAAGAAGCATTTTGGTAGGGTGGTTACTACAGCTGAAAACTTTATCTAAAACTCAGCAAAGCAGTGTCTTGTGCACTGCCCAGGGCTAAAAATAATGGCACCTAACCTTTAGCACAGAATTTTTCTGCGAAGATTTGAAAGCAGTATCCCAAAAGAGGCTCTTGAAATCTCAGAAGTCTCACCACTACTTGAGGACAACTTGTAATTGGAAGGATGGTGCCTTTACAAGAAACTGTTAAAGCAGACAGTACTGTACTGGGTTTCACTGAAAAGCAAGAAAATTTAATCACCAATTTAAATGTGTATCCACAATTGCTATTTGATATTTACACAGAACCTTTCACCAATGCAAAATAATTAACCTTACACAGAACAATGAGCTTTTATATCAGCTTCACAGAAGCATATGACATGTTCTCATCATGCACATGAACAAACAGGAAAGAACGGATTTATTGTGAACTGGGATTTTTGCTATAAATTAAAAGGCTGTTCCCTTTTACATGTCATGTGTATTTAATTTCACTCCATAGGGTAATCCACGGAGAATTCAGAGTGTGCCAAGATCTACTTTCCCCATTCCTTTTATTTCCTTAGGCAAATATCTAGAATTAGAGACAGAGAAAAGATGAAAAAAGGGAAGGCCAAGGGAAATACAGAGGTCCAAGAAAGAAAGTAAGACCAGTCTAAACAAGGATTTTTCCTGGTCTATGCAAGCAGCACTGATTATTTATAACAGGCAAAGGCATCTGTCTTTGATTATGATTTCATGTATACTGTGGATAGTGGTGAGCTTACTGTGTGCCAGACAAGATTGTCATCCTGCAGTATGAAATTCCAGTGAGAAAAACTAATCTCTCTCTCAGGGACAGAATTCTACCTTTGACTAACTGAAGGGCAGACGGAAAAAGCTTTTATGCCAGGAAAAATAAAACCATCAGCTATTACAGAATGTAAAGGAATCGGATTTAATTTACAAACAAAAGATAGAGTCAAAGTGCATACATTTTAAACAAGCACACTTGAAAGTGGGACTGGTCAAAGGCGTTTCAACCAGTTCAAGCAACAAAAAGTTAACATTCTATATGATGGAAAAAATAAACTATCTTTTCTACAAATCTTTAGTTGGTAGGCTACAGATAGCCTTTAGTTCTGCAGTATTTGGGAAGCATACACGCAGTAAGCTTATGGAATAAAAGCAGCTTATGAATGCAGGAAGGCACTAGGTAGGTACAGCATCAGGACACATGCAAGACACATGTAAATCTGCAGAGTTAACTGAGAGAGGCACTCTACCTTCTCTCAAGTCACAACAAGATGCTTCAGCCTAACAATCTATTAAGCTAGCATGTAAAACATTAAACTTGCTGAATTTGTGTCCCTTTCCATGAAAACTAGGAACAGCTGAACCTCTGCAGCCAAGCCGATTCACAAGTGGAGATAATAGCAACCAGAAGTACCTCACCAGCAGAGGATTTTCTCAGGCTGGAAAATAGGTGCTATTTCAGTGCTGTCCCTCTTGAAATGGTAGAAAATTACATAGTACAGTGACAGCAGTTAAGAATCACCAAGACATGTGACATCGTTCAGTCTGAACAAGTGCTCTAAGCATTTGTTTCCTTTTCTAGGGCTGAGGGAAGCAGCTTCCAATTAGCCATTCTTGTCACTCAGGGCACCCCATAGCCCTATCCGAAATCAAATGAGAAAAGCATCAGTCTTCAGGGCTTCCTTCTTCTCCTTGCCAGATACGTCAGAAAGAAGCTTCACTTGCTCATCTCTACTGCATTAAGACCAAACTTTTGGCCTTAGTTACAATCAGAACCTCTTTCCTGCCTTTTAAGAAAGCCACCAACCAACCTAACTGCATTACCAGTAGCGCCAAAGCCGACATCTGATTTGATGGACAAGCTACAGTTCATGGTAGTCTGAAATCTGTACAGCTTTGTCAACAGGCAAGGAGCTGACAGCATTTCGTTGACGCATTTCCTCAAAGTAATGCACAGACTTACAGATTTGATTTTGAAATATTCTGCATTTGGATGTTATCAAGTGCTAACAACATGAAACAGGCACTGAAACTCCATCTTTCAGTTTCTCATCAGCTTGAACAAACTGGAAGGATGGAATTTAGATCATTTTTAATTGTGGTAGCAGAGTAATTATGGAAGTTGATCCACTGGAGCAAAATTCTGTCCAAGAAAATCTGTTTTACTGATTGAGTGGCTGTATGTGGTAACAGATATCAAAACTCTAAAATCAGATTAAACTATTTTTACATAGTAGCTTCTATTTTAGAATTCCTAGCTTAACACACTCCATTAAAAACCAGAAGATAAAACCCAGGTACAACAACAGAACTACAGTCACTAATCACCACTGGATTTCCTTACATCAGTGAGCTTCGGGCCTGAGCCTATGCTGTTGATGTGCATGGGATTTTTGCCATTTCAGTGCCACTGGAGTGGGATCAGACTTGGAGTTGGTTAGTTATAATAATAATGATAATGAATGATAATTTCTAGCAGGCAGCCTGGGTTAGCAGGGAAGGCTGTCACATTTCTTTGTGTACTTGACATCGTGATGAGAAATCACTATCGCTGCATGAGCTGACCGAGGGCAAGTATTATAAAAGAACATGTCAAACTGAATCCAAGCTGTTTTCTTACTCTCCCCCTTCACCTCCCTCTTTAAGAGTGTACTTAACCCCTCTGATTGTATTTTCAGACCAGAGCATTTCCTAGTCCCAGCACCCCATCATTTTTCAAACCACTCCCAACATTTCTGCTAACTCTGAAAACAGGGAAGGAAAGCGTGCAGTAGATTCAAAAGGGACAGGGCTTAAATACTGAAGCCAATATTTGTTTATTATTATCAGTGATTTCTGTGAAGGATGTGATGCACCCTGAACCCCCAGTTTGTTAAGAAAGCATTTTAAGACTACTGGGCCCCTCAAAGTGTCCCAAGTAGGGCACTTGAAGACTAGAGGCCACAAAATTCCTAATGGCATTTGAGTATTTTAAAGGCTGCCCAGCATAAAGTGCATTGAGTTTGCTTCACACATTTTCTATATTTTGACTTCTATTACCTTCATTGATTTCTGTGTGAGAGGAGAAACCAAATGAAGCATCTGTTTTCTCCTCCAACACAAAGTCCCAGCAGGAGGAATACAGCATTCATTTTTTGGAAGGCCTTAGCTGAAAGGTTTTTATCCTTCTGGGTGTATAAAAAGATCCTTTCTCAGGGAACACAGATAAATTTCAAAAGCAGCAGCATTGGCTTCTCAGACAATAATGAACATCTCCAGCTACCCCAGGAATTCATAGCCTGCTACAGACTTGCTGTGTGTGGCAAAGCCAAGTACAAACACAACTTCCAGATTGAAAACCTGTGGCTGAACAACTTAAGAGATTAAATGTCAGTCTCTAGAGAAAGAAAAAGTCTTAACAGTGGTGGACTGCCTTGCTCAATGCCAAAGTACAACCATAAGGCTGCTGAAAAAAGAAGAAATACTAAACAACGTTACTGAGTGCACCCCAATTTAATAAAGAGCAGGCAGAGAATATTTTTCACACTTTCACCTTACTAATGCCTCTATTTATTTGCTCCTTTGTAATCCTTGTTACACAAAAATGTTTAAGACTCAATAATGTGGTGAGGCTAACATGAGAAAAACCAGGAATTAAAAGCTGATATTTGGGAGGAGTGGGTAAATGCCCTAAACTTTCAGCTAAGTCCAAGAATCAGAATTGGGCAGGGTCCTAAGAAAAAACATATCTGCAGTTCTATGGATGCAAACACGTTTCAGAGTACCACACCACATGGCCATAGTAATAATCTTGAGGGAACAAGAGCTCAGGGAGTGGGGCACCAAAAGCACTGTGGGTCAGAATGGCAGCAAGAGCAAAGGAAACATGTTGAGAATTGTAGAGGACATCGTCAGCCACAGGCTCAGCAAGATGCTGCTGCCCAGACACCATGAGCTCTTCTACTAGCCAAACTCCATTGCTCTGCTTTCTGCTTGCCCAGAAGTGCAACTCCTTCGGTGATGTACTAAGTGATTTGTTACCTGATGTGACTGCAAAAGCCAACACTGGGCCCCGGAGAAGCTGAAGGTCACTCCTTGCTCACCCTGCTGGTTTAGTTCCCCAAGGGGATAACAGGAACCGCAGTCTCTGCTCCCCTTCTGCCACTGCCTTACAGGCTGTGTGTGTGGACGTCAGTGCTCATCACCAGTGACCAGGCAGCAAACTTTGCCACCTGAAATAAAACAACAGAGCCAAATCCAACCTCAGAGACCATGCTAGGAGATAAAAGCACTTTCAGTCTCCACCAGTCTAATCTGGATCAGAAGCTGTGACCACACACTTGCTTTCTGTGCTATCCTGCTCTGCAGGTTTCTCAGCACTATGCTGCATTAATGAAGAGTCTGGCACCCATCCACTTCTTGTGTCTGGTGATCCCACTCATGAAAATCTGCCTGGCAAAAGAGAAGTATGGTTATCTCTCAAATTAGATGCCACCCCAAACCCCCACCCCATTTTTCTCTCTCAAGTAAAGCTGCTTAAGTGAAATCCCTCACTGAAATACTGAATGCTTTCTTGAGTGCACAAGTTTGGAGATATTCCATGGGCAAATATGAAATAAATGTGAACTCAGATTCAAAACTAATATTCATTGTTACTCATGAGAACTTAAAAAATCCCACATCTTTATACGATAATCTATTTTTGTGTATTTACATAAGCAGGAATGTCACCAGACTCAACTAGAGTTAACTAGTTGATCTCAAGTGGTGCTTTTCATCACTGTAGCTTTAAGGAGTGTGTTTGCATTTCTGCTCAACTGAGCACTTAAGAAAGCCTATTTTAAAAAACATTGCTTGCTGTAGCAGTCTCACTAGAACAGGAGCTACAGCGATAAAATTTCCATTATGCTCAGAATCATCAGCAATCAGTCAACGGGAGAGAAGAACTGGGAACTGCATTTTAAAGCAACATATCTTAGGTATTTCTCATTGTCTTTAATGCAGACTTCATGCAAAAGAAGTACGACAGACGTGGTTTCAGCATCACAGACCAATCTGCCTTGAGTTACAGAAATACAAAAATAAGCACCTAGTCATTCAACCAATTTTAAAATAAATCATCCCATGTATTTTAAAAATTATTAACTGCATTTATTAAAATATAATTCAAGTTTGAGTGTATGGTAGCATTCAAAATTGGGTGAATTTTCACAAAATTAGGTGAAGATTTAGGCATAACTCATAAATCCCCTGCAAATCCAAGCTAGATAGAGAAACACTGACATAGCTACACGAGCATTTCAGCTTCACCACTGCCATATTAGTCTTAGTTATGTAATTATTTCACACTTCAGTTGATTTGCACACGTTGATCATGATCCTAGCATCCATAAGAAGTAACATATGAGGAATGATACGGCTCTGTCCTCAGAGCTAGACATCTACAAGTAGGAAGAACAACAGACGATCCTTAGGAATCTTGTCAGAGTTGAATCATTTTCCTGCAAGATTACAACAGCTGTTATCAGGTCAAATCTATCTTGCACGTTCTGGATATTCCTTTTTAACAGGATGCACCCCTGCTGAGGCCTGAGCTAGATTAGTTCTCTGCACTAAGATTTACTGAACTGTTAGAATTAAAATTGGTGTTACTTAAAGCTGGAAGCGCATAGACAGCAGAACCCCATTTGAGGTTTAGCAATGAATAGAAAATGAGGAGATGCTTTTCATTGCATTAGACATATTGAAGACTGAAGATTTACTGCATACACACACTCTCTGGAAATGATCAGTTATTCTACTTAGGTTTAAAAAATTGCAATTGGCTTTGCAGAATAAATCATGAGATTTGCATACAATCCCACTGTGTAGCCACATGAGAATAAATTATCTTTTCTGCCTGCATTTCTGTTGCAGATTTAATTGATGTAACAGTGCAGAAAACTGAGACAAAATTTTATTTCTTCTGCCTTTTAATTACCATCTGCTAACATAAGATTACATTTCTTAAAGTGACTGGGTCTACCTGCCAGCTGAATTTTTCGCCTGATTTCCTCAAGCTCTGGCAGCTGCCTTCATTATTGGTGAAAATGGCATGGCAAAGCTAGCATGAAAAATGAGGCTAAGCACCTGTCACTTCATTTTTCTGCAAAGAAACAAAGAAAACACATGAAATTCTATGCTCTGCACCATCTATACTCAGCAAAAAATTTGCTGCAAAAAGAGTAATGCAGCAGTTTGTTCTTGCACAGAACAAGAAGCATGACATATAAAAGCGCTTCTAGCAACCTACATATTTATGATAATCAGAAAAGAGAAATCTCCAAATAAACAATACCAGGAAATAAAGCAAAGAAAGCGCGCATAAAGTTTTTTCCCCCATAATCACTGAATTTTTTCTATAAATAGAATCACCCCCTAACTACAGACTGTCTGGGGATAACAGCATTGCTAGCAAACTTTATCTAACAAGCGGTAGAGTCAAGCGTCTTGTTAATTTCCTATAGATCACAAAAAGCCTCCTATTGAAGCATGAATCAGACAGGTACTAAACACATTATGCCCATGAGTAATCTCACTTCAATAACAAGTGTTTGGATGCCTTAATGTTTCCTAGAATTGAGCTCTTGATCTGTATGGAAGACAGGGATAAGATTTGATGCATTTTGAGCCAAATACTGCCCAACAAGGTAAGTGCGTTATCAGAACCAGCTATTTGAGCATCCTTTGAAACCTGTCAGCTTTCGTGAGTGGGAGAACTCACCTGAAGAGAACCCAAGAATGGAAATTATGGGGGAGGGCAAAGAAAAAGGCATAAAAAGCAGATTATAACAGCTTGATTCTACTGAATTTTCTGCTTCATCACAAAATTAAAACGGCTATGTCAGCTGCTCTTTTCCCAAAGCAAAATAACCACTTCAGGATGTCTGAAGCAGTGCTGATGTAGTTAAGCTAAAACCAGGGCTAGATTAGAACCTAAATCCCTGTTTACACAGGACTTCCAAGATCAGGGTGAACATTTGGGCTAGTTTGCATCATGCTCTCCTCTGCATCCTCCTCATAGTACAAACTACATCAGTGGCTCTGATTGCCTGGGAAAAAGAGTGAATCCGTGAGATAATTCCTTCAAATGAGTGCAATAATATGGGTAGATGCTGTTATGGCTGAGTCATAGCCTGCTTTGCCCAATGTGTGGAGTACCTAGACCCACTGTCACCTAGAATAATGCTTAGTTCCTTTTCAAGCACACCAACTGCAAACTGTGATGGCTCTTAAATACACTGCACAATAAAAAGGGACATATAACTACTAAAGTAGTGAAAATTTTCTGGGCAAGAGTTCCCAGTATTGTTATGCTCTAGAGATAACTAAATTGTGACTCAAGATCTTGCTGATTTTGCTTGGAGATAATTCTCTGTCATACATAGACCAGCACTGCCTACTTCTTACAGTGGCAGTTAAATTCTGCCAATGTAAAATAGATTTGTTGCTTCTTCAATTGTTTTTTTTTCTGTATGTTCTTCCCCCACCTCCTTTCATGCCTATTGCCTTGTCTGCTGCCAAATTCTGAGGGAGTGTCTGCAGATTTTGCTGAAGTGTGACAGGAACTATGTATTATCATAAGCAGTCCAGCAGCTGCATAAGGGAAAGACCTCAAGTTGTCAGATGCACAAGTTTGTTTACACAAGGTCACAAAAAGGACTGTGATTCAAATCTAAGCAAGTACTTTTAAAGAATTCTCAGGTATTTTTTTCCAGCCAGAAAGACCCTCATTGCTCCTATTTTAATCTCTATCTCTTTTTCTAGCAGAGCTATATAAAACAAAGCCTTATACTCTGGAGTTACTTGGGTTGGTTCCATGAAGTTACTATAATCATCCTCTGATGGAAGTGATCCACGAGAAGCCAAATTACCAACTTTGAACACAAGTCTGGAGTTCTAACTGAAAGGCATCCAAAACACTCATTTTGTCAGAATCAGGTTTTGTACAAAACTGAAATTGTCCTGTTTTCCTTTGGAAACGAACATGTACATGTTGCAAGATGGAATTTTTCCCTCTGCTTTGCCAAAAGAAAGATTTTAGGAAGAAAAACCATGGACAGATCTGCAATTTTAGTCACGCTGAAATGATCAGAATAAAGTATGCATTTATCCCATAAACTATTTCATCCATATTTATGGAAGGATAATTGAAATTTTCTTGCATGAGAGACTTCGATGAAATGCATTTGAGCATCTAGTGGGAAGCATGACGAGTCTTATTGGTTTAATTCCTTTTAAAAGACATTTCTAATTTTTGTGAGACTAAGACTGAAATATCACATCAATTATTAGTTTATTTCCAAAGAAATTGTTAGCAGTATATTTTAGCACTTATAGCAGTGAAGAGTTCATTTCAGGGCCAGATAAAAGTAATGCTACATGGAAGCTTCACTTTCATTGCAGTCTTTTATAATTAGTGTGTTAAAATTCAAGTTTCAATGCCCACAAAGAACCAAATCAACAAAAAATAAAACCAAAAATCTGTTAGCATGTGCATTGCAGCAGGAATGACATTCAAATCTGCCACATTATTTATGGCCATGTCATGTAAAGGCCTCAATTCTCACACATTTCTTACAGTAAGCAAGACAGGATTTGTCCACTATTTTGGGAGAGAAACTCGCAAACACAGATGTCGCAGGAAACAAAATCAGTAGTTCAGTAGGTGGCACTCTTCCCTCGGAGTTGGTACTAACCAAAACACCAGCATCTTTTATTAAGAGCCAGAGATGTTATATGGTGAAGTAGCTACCAAAGAGAGACCTTTAATCACACAAGGTCAAAGATCCCAAAGTATCTTTTTCAGAATATTAATGGTAATCATAGCTTCCTGTTCAAGCTTCCCTTCTGGTAGTCGCAGCCCAGATTTCCTTTTGACGCTTCAGTAAGGCAAGGAATTGTGTGGATTGTTCAACGAAAAGGTTGAGTTTCCTAAGCAGGTTGTTCAAACTGGGATAATCCTAGCGCATGGCTCATAGCATATGCAACCACTTCCAAAGCTTCAAAGTTTTCTATATTAAACCCTTAACAAAAATAAAGCTTTGTCACAACTATTCCTTATAAGTGACTACATCCCTGAGTGGATTCTTTAACTTATCCCTTATGGCATGACTTACATTAGTTTTTAATTATCAAAAGAAAATAAAATCAATATATTTTTTCCAAAAAAAGCCCCACCCCACTCTCTGAAAAGACAGACTAGGTTATTTTAAACATGTAGTAAATAAATTACTCATTTTTCAGGAAAAAATAGGAAAATGTTCAAACTTCTGACACCACATATAAAATAGAAGCATGCAGTTAGAAATGCATGCTTTTCTATTCTTTGGGTACAAGGTGGTTTTATGCATTCAGAAAGTTATATACCATGTTCCAAATCACCACGTACAGGCTTTTGCCAATCTTTAAAGCAATTTCAATATGGCAGCTTTTAATCAATAGTGTTATAGTCTGAAAACCTCAGTCTTTATGTATCAAGAAACAAATTTGAGGAACAGTCATTTAAGCCTCGAGTCTTTAAGGAAGTTATCAAAAAACTATATACATATGTGTATTTTATTCAATTTGGAGGAAAGATGATCAAGTTTTCTTTGTGCTAGCTAACTTGAAGATAGTCAAATGCCTCCTGCATCTTCTAGGTAAGTTTAGCAAAGCTCCAGCACATATAATTATAATCTGGAGGGTGTACTACATCTGAGTTTGGGAAGGAAAACCCAGATTATTTTGTGCATTGAAGATCTATGATGAATATACAGTCAATGAAACTACAGTTAAAAAAAGTCAGATAAGGTTACTACTAGAATATTAGCAAGAAAAACTGTGGTTCCATTGGAATGATTTCCTGGATGAGAAATTATTTTTTCATAATGGCTTCCCAACCACGAAGGCCAGCCTAGATTTTTGTTTTGTTTCATTTTTAGGTGCTTTGATTTGCCACTTTGCAAATCATTTTCATTTTTCCTTAGAATTTGATGTCAGAAGACTCCAATCATAGCTGTTGACAAGACAAAAATAATTACGCGAGTTCTTCAAGCTTACGAAGCAGACCCTTTGAGAAATTAAGAATCATATTTTTGAAGCCAGAAGGGATTATTCTTATCATCTAGTCAAGCTACTATATAGCACAAATCAAGTATCCTCTTTCAATTATTTCTGGATCAGGCCCGTAGTTTCGAATTGAGCAATGGCAGCTTCTTCATAAAGATGCTCAGGCTCTAATGAGGGAAGATATTCAGCCCACTATTTACAAAATTCTATTGCTACCCCTGGCGCCAACATTCATTCCAGTCTTAACTGTAAAGACTTTCCACATGCCACAAAGCAGATCTCCAGCCTCTTGCTTACATTTCCACCCTGTTACTACTGCTAGGCCTTCATTATCCACTGGTAACTATTGCTAGGCTTTCATTATCCACTGGTAAACCATTTATTTTATTATAACCACTCTATCCTAATACTGCCTGAGGCTTACTGCAAAACTACAAGGCTCCAAAAATAGAAGAAAATCCATCCTTCTCAGACCTTTATTCCATACAGCATACTTACAAATCTTGATAAGGAGATAGTATTATTAACAAAGATAAACTTTTTATAGTTGGTCACTTCACTAGATCTGTGGTTTAATATACAGAAAAAATAACTTCAGTATCACAGGATACTGAAGGACTGACCTACCACTATGCTAACTATGGTATTTAGCATAGCTCTTTTGACCTCCCTTTCCCAACCCTAATATTAACCAAAGTTCTGGCATTCCCTGTTTATGTTCATGGTTTAGTAGAGGTACAGCTCAGATTCTGGCAATGCAACAAACAAAAAGTCAAGGTTTTGCTTTCCTCAGAAGATGGCCTGAGCATTCTTTAACTGTCTGGAAGATAATAAAGTCAAGACTTCATTATTTTGAGGCATATATAGAGGGCTTCCTTGCTTGAATATCAGGGAGTATATGACTACTTTCTCTAACCAAGCCCCAAAAGTGCAAATACTGACCTAAAGCATTTCACTGAGACATCAAGAGAAGGATGACAAACTTTCCAATCAGTATCAGGTGCAGAACTTTTGGTTAGACAGGAAATGTTCATATATAATTTCAAAACATGCTGAAAGTGCAGTGTGAATATCAAAAAAGCTAAGGAGGTCTTTTAAGTCATTTGCTGTCCATATGCAACTTCATTATCTAGTATCAATCCAGTCTTCCCAGAGAAATCAATATTAGACTGTGTGCTAAGTTCATATTTTATTAACTACCTCACAGAGCAGAAAGTGCATGTGTTCAGCTAAGCTCAATCATTTAATGTCATTTAAAGGAGATGAAATCTTTTAAATCCCAAACCTTTCTCAGCACCCTACAATTTTACATCAACTATGGCAAAGTTATTGATAAAAAGGAAGAGGAAAGATGCAAGATTGCCCAGGCAATCCGAGAGGGTACTATTTCAAATATTTTCTGCTTTTTTAACATAACTGGCATCCTGAGAAGAAGCAGGAAGCAGGAATTATTTATGCACTGTTACACTGATAATCTGTGTTACAGCCCAGTGCTGTGTGTAAAAGAATGTCTCAAGCAACACAGCTATAATACTCTGATTGGCAGCTGCATTTAGCAGACTGCTGGGAGGTCTGTGTAAGCAATAATAATTTATGTCAGGACTTATGTTACGGGTCATTGTGGTTTTTTAGTGTAAAGATGTTAAACAGTTTGACTTTTTTATTAGTAAATAATATATTACAATATTTAATAGTTAGTTATTTTATAGTCCTCTGACAAATTCATCACTGGGAAAAAAACCCCACAATTGTCTAAGATTTCCAGCCAGCTCATTTATATAGAAGGTAATTTGTGAATAAAACAACTTCTGTGGCAATTCATTTCTATACTATTGCATACTAATGCGTATAGCAAAAATTTGCAGAAAGCTCTACACAGATACTCGTGTCTGCAAATCAGGGAGGCTACCTTCTAAACCTAAGTCTTTTCACAACCTGAGTGAGGACCAGAAAAGACCAACCAATCAGCAGCAGGACTCCACTCCTTTTTAACAGAGATCCATTTGCTTTTTCCCGATACTTGCGATATGGTATTCTCCCACTGTGATAAATTCATCTTTTTTGCCATGCCTTTTTTCCCCAAGAACTTCTGACCATGAACCACATGATAATATATTATTTGACATCTGCTTTTTATCCAAAATCAGTTATTGACCCAATCTCATGAAGCACAAGCAACAGAAAACACCTCAGACTGCAACCTACCTATAGTGAATAGAAGTCAGCAATCACGAGAGCCACCAACAGAGCATGCCTGATGTCACACAACAGTTTGACAGCATTACTGTAAGACTTGTCAAATTTTAGCGTGCAGTTTTGTGTAGATCCATAAACAACTGTATGATGGGTCCTCATTTTTTCCAGTGATAAAGACAGAGAAAACAGAAATGAGACAACCTGCTTTTCCATAAAAGCAATAATGTGCACTCCCTTAACATAACTATACAAAGGCAGAATCCTAAAATTTATCATCAATTGTTGAAGAAATAGTACATTATTCTGTCTAGTTTTTAAGTACTGAACTGTTAAAATTGCCCATAATAGATGGACTGTATCTTGTTGAAAGTCTTGGTCTACTTCTAAAAGCACTTGGATAGGGAAGACTTAAGTTTTTCCTTCTTGAATGAGCACAACTTTGACTGAAAAACATGAAATTGAGATAAAATAACATCAATTTTGATCATACTCCTTTTCCATCCAATCTGCTATTGCAGATCTCCTCTCCATTACACCATTCTGCTCATCCCATTTTCTCCATCCCTAATTTCTTTCCCCTATTTCCTTTACTTGTTTTTTGCTCCTCACAACATGCCCTTCTGGGCTAGATAATCACCATTTCATTTCTCTGAACATTCAGTGGAGGTGATATTCTCTTCTCAAATCTTCCCCACAACCCAGCTTTGAGCCACTTCCATTATTATTACTAGTATTATCTTCATCACTGTTGTATTATACTGGACTTCTCCTAAGTCATCTTCATATCAGCACTGATTATTTAGTCTGTCTTTCCTAAGCCTTTCCAACAATAAGCCTTTGATGCTGTTCTAAGGGCAAACTGTATTTAAAGCTTTTGAAGCTTCTTTCAGGCTTTATATCTTGTCCATTCTTCACTGCTTAAGACTCTGTACCATCAACTACATTTTTTTCCTGAACTTTTATGCTTGTTTCAGATGGTCCATCAATTTTATGCAATTAATGCAAACTGATTTTTAGTCCTTAACTCAAATTGGGTCTACATTATAGGCTGTGTGCATGCAACTAAGGTAGTTCAGGAATGTGGGCGAAGAGAAGCTATACTATATTGTCTTTTACTATAGAGCATTTCAAAGATAGAATATCATCCCAGATTCTGCTACTACTCTCTTCAAATAAGAACTCAGTTTTATTGCTTCACTAAATATTACAAGACTCAGACCTTACCAGGAAAGACTGCATTTGAACAGAGCAAAACCAGGGTAAAACCCCATGATGGGGAACTCTACTTTTGCAGTGTTGGATACTGCAGGTTGGAAGAAATGGAAAAAGTTCCATGTCCTGGATGAAAGACATGTAAACCAATGTGGGAGTAAACACCCAATTCAAGATACTTTGTCATCTCACTAAACTCCCATATTTTTATTCCACTTTTCCCCCACCCCTGCTTCCCTGCCAGAAAGTTTACCACTCTTTCCACACAGTCACTTTGTCATTCTGACTCTTACATAGACCAGGATTAATTTTATCTAAAATGATCCTTAAAGTTCTCTTTCTTGCTTTATTTCCTTTTTATGGTTTGATTGTTCTATCTCTTCAAAGCCCCTCAGTAGGAACTGTCATCAGACAGATGCTATCATAAGATTCTTACCTTTCTATCCTTAAATTATTTCTCCCATCTGTAACAAATTTAGAAACGTGCTGTTCAATCCCAATAATACAAATTCCTGTAAAGCAAAATATTATTTAGCATAAAGTTTTATTCTTCTACTGTTAACTCTTATTAGAAGTTAACATTAACAGAAAACTTTTCTACACACCCTTCAGATCACTTCCACCAGAATTGCTGTGTATTTACACTACTACTGCTTTTAATTTATAGTTGTCTTCTCTCACTTGAGCCCAGCCTCTGCCTTGCTTACCATCTATATGCAAGTCACTTTACACAGTTCTGTAAAGCATTATCTCATTATACTGTCTCTCACTGTTGAGCATTTTTAGACCCCCTAGATGAAAGATGAGATATAAGAATAAATTGAATTGGAATCCATGGTAGTAAGACCTGAACTTAAACGCTCACAGTGCATATGTAATTTGACAGCTACAGGCTACACTTTTATGGCATATATCAAAAGGATTAAGGCCAGGGAATTAAAGTTCTAACCACTGTGGGTAGCGTGACCCAGACATTAGACTCATGGCCCTGCAATCCTGGATTGTTACTAACCAATCTGACAAAAACTGGGGTGGATTATTACAATGATTAGTAGCTATGCTGTATGCCAGAGCCAACCTTCAAAGTTCAGTGTTGCTGTAAATATTCCTGTCTTTTGTCCATCATGTCCAGGCAGCATCCAGGCAGCTGCCTTCATTAATACAACATTAAAAAACACTTGTAAGTTTATAGATTTCTGTCAGAAAAAAAAAAACAAATGCCCAAAAAAACCCCAAAACAAAAAACCAAACCCAAAACAGACAAACAAAAAAATAATAAAGAAACAAAACACAAAAAAACCCCCCCACAACAACAGGATGTTTTAGAACAATTCTCAGTGGGCAAGCTATGTGCTATGGAGTTTTGGGTGTCAACTTTGATAAAGTTGGACTGAGTAAGGGAGAAACTGTTAGCTAAAATTTCCATTCTAAAGAGAAACAGGAAAGATGCAATTTGACATAAGGAAAAGGGAAGACTCCTTCTGACTTTTTGCATCTTAAAAAATCCACAGGTTTTTCTGCTTGTTTTTCTGCTTATCAAATGGCATTTCAACTCACTTAAAACAGGGAGGACAGGTATAAGAAACTTCATGAGTCAAGTCCGGTAAATATAATTACTTGAACATTAGAAGAGCAGAAATTATTGCATCCCATGTCAATGTTTCCAGATTTAAGATTTAGAATTGTTGCACTTTGAGGCAAAGCAATAAAAGAGTGCACCATAGAATCAATAGAAGTTATTCTAATCACTCTAGCTTCAGTTAACTCTCTCTGTGCAAAGACTGTGGCTTTGCAACTGCATTCCTCCATGTGGTCTTTAATCACAAAAATAAAGTAGTACCAAACTGATGATGATGATAATGAACTTTTAAAATTACAAATTAGGGAATTTTTATGTTCTGAATCCACCTAATCCAAATTAAAACTTAAATGGTTATTGTACATTTAATTTTTTTAAATTAAACAAAGTTAAAACTGATTAGATTTCAAATTGTGGGCATACAGGGCACTCAGACTCTAAGGCCTTCATGAATGTTCAGTTTCACAGTGCACCTTTTCCTGCACTGGCTGTAATAAGATTTAAACTTGCACACCTGCTCATTATTCTGCTAAAAATTATACCCCTGGGATCTACATTAATTCTTGAGTACAGGAAAATTAATTTTGATGCAGTGAAGCTCAGAAACATAACTGCAAGAACTTTTTAAACACTGTGAAAAAAAAACAATATTAAGAAAGCCTTTGTGTGTTCCTTTGTAGTGCCAAGGCACATATTGTGTTTCCCAAAACCAAACAGCCTTATGAGTCTAATGATGCTGCACATGATCTGGTCCATCATTTTGTGTACATCAAAAAGCATGGTTGGGAGTTACCAGGATTTCAATTGTAAAATATTGATGTTTATTAGGCAAAAGCCCCCACCTGTTTCCCCCCTTTTTTTTTTCCCTTACTCAACACAGTATCAGAAAGTGATGTTTTATTTTCATTTTTTTCTGCCTCTGGACTCCTATAACATAACACTGGTAAAACTGTCAAACAATGTAGGAGGAATTTAGCTAAGAGCAACAGCCTTCTGGAAGTGGAGTCAATCCTTTCATTGAATCGCCATTAAAACTAATTTAACTTGGGTAAAACTTGACATTTTACCTCAAGCCTATATTTAAACATTAGTTATCCACAAGCACACAGATTTGAAATCTTCACAGCATATATGGAACAATCTGATATAGAATGTATGTTTTTAAAGAGAAAGAAAGAAAGGTGATGTATAAGCAGGTAAGTAGAAACATTGTAGGAATATTTATTGTAATTATCAGCCATTTTATATTTTAATGATCTAACTTTAACTTAGAAATGTAAAACACATGCTATAAAGCTGCAGTTCCATTTATTCCACTAATAAGTTGCAACCAGCTTCCATTTTACAAGCAGGTACGTATATGTATTCAGTTAACATGAATTATGTGCACATGCCTGAATGTTCATGAACCATTCCTAATGGCTTCAGGTTATTGCAAATCTGATATCCCAAAAGTAAGTTATGGATAAGTATGCATGGAAGCAGCAAACTCAGCCCTGTGTCACTTTTGTCTATTTCTGCTGAAGTATGCCAAGGAAAAGCAATTTGAAACTTCAATTCTGGTGCTGCAAATGGGTGGCCTTTTAGTTTGCCCAAGGGTTGCTCTAAGCAAGATGGGATCCTGTCTTCAGAGTCATGAGTGCCACTGAAAAAACTCGTCCTGCCTGCTGGATTTACATAACCATTTGACAGTTTCCCATAGAGAGATGAAAGAATATGGGGACATTTAGATAAGGAAAGATGGTCTGTGGAAGGAACATGATAGAAAAGCACTGTGCTGCTTGGACAAAATACATTAAAATATGCTTGGGATTTGTAAATAATGAAGTACAACCAGAACTAGTTAGTATCTAGACACAAAATGTTATTATTATTATTACTATCATTATCATCTCCCTTTTTAAAATTCAGTCTCATTTATTTTGTAACCTGAGTGCTGAAAAGAGAAAGTTTAAGAAATTAATCTCTGAAATAAGCATTCAAGACAATTTATACTTAATTTCTGTTTTTCTATGATGCCTTGGCAGAAAACCCTAGCCATAGATTTTCTTTGTGCTGCTTACATCTTTCTCTCATCCACACAGCTGCTTTATGTGCAGCTTGTGGATGTCAGTCTGCAGCAGAAGTAGATTGACAAGACTTATTCACAGGTAGTATAAACCAGAGGAATACTATTTAACAATAATATTACTAACAAAAGGAAAATTAACCTAGATGATTTGTAGAAGCTGTATCTGGATGAATACAGTAAATTACTTGGATTTACACCCAATCTGAGGCCAAGGCATCCCTTCCTCGGAGTAACACCTAACCCAGTGTCCTGGGTTGAGCAATAGCGGTCATTTTTATCCTTCTTAGTGACTGGTGCAGTGCTGTGTTTATGACTTTCGGTCTGGGAACAGTACTAATAATACAGATGTTTGTAGCTACTGCTTAGAATGTTTACACTTATCAAGAACTTTCTGAGCCTCATGCTCTGCCCTGGGAGGAGG
>WYDI02141235.1:38520-168836 GCA_009867235.2 Psittacus erithacus | reverse complement strand
TTGCTGAGGGCACACTCAATCCCACTGTCCATGTCACTGACAAAGATGTTGAACAAGACCAGTCCCAACACCGATCCGTGAGGGACACCACTGTTGCTGGTCTCCAGCTGGACATTGAGCCACTGACCACAACTCTTTGCATGCTGCCATCCAGCCAGTTCTTTATCCACCGAGTGGTCCATCTATCAAATTGATGTCTCTCCAATTTAGAGACGAGGATGTCATGTGGGACAGTTTCGAATGCTTTGCACAAGTCCAGGTAGATGACATCAGCTGCTTCACCCCTGTCCATCAGTTCCATAGCCCCATCATAGAAGGCCACCAAATTGGCCAGGCAGGATTTCCTCTTAGTGAAGCCATGCTGGCTGTCACCAAGCACCTTGTTGTTTTTTCTGTGCCTTAGCATGCCTTCCAAGAGAATCTGCTCCAAGATTTTGCCAGGCACAGAGGTGAGACTGACTGGTCTGTAGTTCCCCACGTCATCCATTTTCCCCTTCTTGAAAATGGAGGTTATATTTCCCTTTTTCCAGTCATCGGGAACTTCCCCTGACTGCCATGATTTTTCAAATATAATGGACAGTGTCTTAGCAACTTCATTCGCCAGCTCCTTCAGGACCCGTGGATGGATTTCATCAGGTCCCATGGACTTGTGCACATTCAGGTTCTTAAAATGGTCTCGAACCTGATCCTCTCCTACAGTGGGCCTAGTGTCTTCACTTTCAGAGTCCCTGCTTCTTCCTTCCAAGACTTGGGTGTTGTGGTCAGAGCATTTGCCAGTGAAAACCAAGGCAAAGAAGTCATTAAGCACCTCAGTCTTCTCCAAATCCAGGGTAGCCAGTTCTCCTGATAACTTCCGGAGGGGGCTTATGTTGTCCCTAGTCTGTCTTTTATTCTCTACATACCTATAAAATCCCTTCCTGTTACCTTTAACATCCCTAGCCAAGTTTAATTCTAACTGGGCCTTATGGAAGTATGTACCCTGTCCTATTAACAGTAACACGGCTAACAACTTTTGACTTTTCATAATGTAACACTGTTTTCTGACCCCATATCGTAGGGTAGGACAAAATTGCAATGAGGCATTTAATATTCAATTTTTCTTGAACACCTCTAGATGTTCTATAATTTATCAGCAGGAATCCTCAGGTTAATTTTACAGTGTCTCAGATACCCACGTGTGATTTTTGGTTGGGTTTTTCTGCAAGGAGATGAGCATGCGCAGTATGCTTCCCTCTTTTGCCATTTCACAGGCAGTAACCAGCTGAAAATAAAGGGGATTCCTAAAACCATGGAGCCTCAAGCCAGGAGGACACAGCCATGGCGGTAACAGGCTGGAGAGTTGTGCCACATGTGTTGGGCCAGTGCTGAATTCAGGTAAGAGGATGGCACCAAAACATGCCATTTCTCCTGGAATAACTTCGTGTGGTCTAGCTGGAACGTGATGGAGTCAGTCCTGAGTTGGGCTTTGCCTTTGCCTTTTCCTCACAAACTGTTTCTGGTAAAAGTAATGAAACTGCTTCTTTTCTTTTTGCAGTTTGTCACAGTTGCAAGCTCTGGCTCCACCAAAGGATGTAATAGATGAGCAAATGACAGTGAATGTTTAATTATTCTTGTGGTCTCAGTCAACAAGAGATCCCATTAATTGCAGCACTCTTGGGCTCCTTTGTGCTCCAAAGGGGTTTACCCCAGGTCAACCAACACATGGTCCACAATTACTTATAGCACCTCATTTTCTCTCAACATGTTGCTCAAGATCTCTATGTAGAAAAGGCTTGTCTAACTGTTCTCCAGCCAGATGTCTCTAACTGGACTCCTTCTCAATACAGCTGGTCCCCAGTAGCCAGCAGATGCTGCTACTGAGCAGCAGAAAGGCCAAAACACCCCTTTCATCCAAAGCTGAAAGTAACTTGGAGCTTCCATATAGCTGTGTCTATATGGATGGAAAAAAACCCATCCCCAAACGTCAAACTTGAGTCATCTGCAGTTAGAGGTGCATAAAGGGAGTAGGGAATCCTGAAACCATTAAGACATGAAGAAGCTGAATGAACAGCAAAGTAGATCTTGGAGAAGAAAATTCTCTCCAGTATTAGAAATTTTCTGATAGTCTGAGGCTTTAAAATTCATTACATCACATTGGTGCTAGACCACTGACTTCAGCTAATATTCCTCAGCTTTACAACAGTGTCCAATCAATACATTTAACTCTTATCAGCTTTTTAAATTGTTTAGGCATTTGGACAGCATTTTAGGCACTGTTTCAAGTAATGCTCTAAAGCAGTCCATGAAGGACCCATTTGTAAATTGTGCCACTCTGACAGGGAACTGCACCAAGAAATTACAGTCGCTTTAGAGATCATCTTTTCTCATAGAGTTTGTTATAAGGGACGTTCAAGGAAGTAAATGCAGAGGGACTTTCTTAACTTTTACTCTTCCGGAGTCTTTATAGTGTTCTTGTTAGTAATGGTAATGATGATTTCCATTACAAATTGATCTTGTCTCCGGTTAGGAGGGTTGCAGTGCAGAGGCTGTACAGATAGCTGCACCAGGGGAATTTCCAGCTGCCATGGAAGGGGTCAATACCATAAGATGACATCTTTATAAAGGGAAGTGATTGTGCAGACTCAATGTCTTCAGTGTGAACCTTGCCTTATTTTGCAAATACAGTGTCAGGACTGAGGAGGGGAGGAGAGGTGAAGTTTCCTAGGGAATTTTTTTGTTTGTTTTCTATTGCTTATTTCTGCTAAAAGCCATTGATCTGGCATTTTTTGAGGAGGAACAGGAAACTGACACTGCAATGCAAAAAATATTCCTGGAAAATCAAAACTTCAAACTGTAGCTCCGCCTTCTTTTTTCCTTCACATTAATTCATTCAAAAATTCCCCTGAGACTCCCTCAGGGGACTAAAACACCTGAGTAAAAAAATCTCATTATCTAACTGTATTGCTGCTTGACCATTTGTCAGCTCTAAGGATGATGTTGGTGCTTCCTTATTAGGCCTGTCACTGACATATGAATTCAGAGGAGAAAGTACCTCATTTAACAAGAAACTTTGGGTAACTTTGGACTAGGAAGCTCATCTACCTTTACTGTAATGTGTGGACAGAAGACCCTTCCATATCACTTGCTCTGTCTCCCAGCTAAAGTCTTACTTTGTGAAAACTCTGCTCCAGACATGCAATATCATTCTGCTTGAAAGCCTGATCCTCCTTCTGAATCATAGAATCACAGATCATTTAGTTTGGAAAAGACCTTTGAGATCATCATGTCCAACCATTAACACAACATTAAGCCCACCAGTGAACCATGTTCTTAACCACAGCATCTACATGTCTTTCAAATACCTCTAGGGATGGTGACTCCACTTCCCTGGGCAGCATGTGCCAGTGCTTGACTACTCTTTCAGTGAAAAAATGCTTCCTAATATCCAATCTAGAACCCCTGCTGCAACTTGAGGCCATTTCCTCTTGTCCTATTGCGTGTTACATGGGAGAAGAGACTGACACACAACTCGCTACAACCTCCTTTCAGGTAACTGTAGAGAGTGCTAAGATCTCCGCTGAGCCTCCTTTTCTCCAGGCTAAACAGCCCCAGTTCCTGCAGCTGCTCCTCATAAGATTTGTACTCTTCACCAGTTTTGTTGCCCTTCTTTAGACCTGATCTAGCAACTCAGTATCTATATTGCAGTGAGGGGACCAGAACTGAGCACAGTACTCAAGGTATGGCCTCACCAGTGCCAAGTACAGGGGGATGATCACTCCCCTAGTCTTGCTGGCCACATTATTTATGATACAAGCCAGGATGCTCTTGGCCACCTGGGCACACTACTGGCTCATATTCAGCTGCCTGTTGACCAGTATCCCCAGGTTCTTTTCCTCTGGGCAGCTTTCCTGCCACTCTTCCCCAAGCCTGTATCGTTAGATGGGGTTGTTATTGTGACTCAAGTGCAGGACCTGTTACTGAGCCTTGTTGAACCTCATACGGTTGGCCTCAGCCTATTGATCCCGCCTGTCCAGATCTCTATGTAGAGCCTTACTACCCTCTAGCAGATCAACACTTTTACCCAAATTAGTGTCATCTGCAGTTTCTGAGGGTGCATTTGACCTCCCCATCCAGATTGTTGATAAAGATATTAAAGAGAACTGGCCCCAGCACTGAGCCCTGGGGAACACCACTTGTGACTGGCTACCAACTGGATTTAACTCTACTCACCACAATTCTTCGGGCTTAGCCATCCAACCAGTCTTACCCAGCAAACTGTACATGCATCCAAGCAATGAGCAGCCAGTTTCTCCAGAAGAATGCTGTGGGAAATGGTGCCAAAGGTAGACAACATCCACAGCCTTTCCCTCATCCACTAAGCAGACTACCTTGTCATAGAATGAGATCAGGTTAGTCACGAAGGACCTGGTTTTCATAAATCCACGCTGACTAGGCCTAACTGCCTGGTGGTCCTGTATGTGCCATTTTGATGACACTTGAGCTGATCTGCTCCATAACCTTCCCCAGCACTGAGGTCAGACTGACAGGCCTGTAGTTCTGCAGATCCTCCTTCTAGCCCTTCTGTACATGGTATTACATTTGCTAACTTCAGTCAGCTGGGACATCACCAGTTATCCAGGACTGCTGATGCATGATTGAAAGTGGCTTAGTAAGCACTTTTGCCAGCTCCCTCAGTACGCTTGGGTGGATTCTATCTGGTGGTGTAGCAGATCACTAACCATTTCCCCTTGGATTACAGGAGCTTCATTCTGCTCCCCGTCCCCGTCTTCCACCTCAGGGGCCTGGGTACCCAGAGAAAACCTGGTCTTACTATTAAAGACTAAGGCACTAAGATGGCATTAAGGACCTCAGCCTTTTTCTCATCCTTTGTCACTATGTTCCCTCCTGCATCCAATATAGGATGGAGATCCTCCTTAGCCTTCCTTTTGTTGCTAATGTATTTATAGAAACATTTTTTTGTCTTCTGAAGCTCCCTTCTGGAGTTAATGGGAAAAAAATTGGCAGAGTTGATTTTGAGTTGTCTTTTTCCATCAGGAAATGGCAAAATCTAAAGTTTTCCTGCAAAAATAACCCTTTCCTTATCCTCCTGAAAAACTGAAAAACTGCCAGTCCACAGGATACAAGAAATATGGGTAATAGGTTGTATCTCGTCTGGTATCTGCAGCAAGTCTTACGGGAGTGTCATTTCCAGCCATAGGTATAATAGAGATACTGTTTTGTCCTTTTTTTAAATAAATGACCTTGCTTATTTTATTATTAAATGTTGTAGCATAATTCTAGAGAGGCCAAACAAGAAACAAAAATAAATAGGAGGCATAATTTGTAAAAGGTTCATCTATCATCTTCTTCACTGTTTAGACATATATAGATTCCTAACTCTCTAACAAGCTTATTTGCTAAATAAGTGTATTGACAACCTGCTCGAATTGTTGGATAAACTAAAACCCAACAGATACATGTATTCAGAGAAAAACTAAGACACATTGCATCATGAAATATTGCAACACTTACAACACCATTACCAACAATGTTAAGAGCATAACATTTACCTCCAATATCTCATTATTTTTTCTAATTCAGTCAACGCTTGAGACAAGGGCCTAGTGAAATCCTACAGAAAAAGAACAAGGATTGCTGATGCCATGTCTCCATGGCAGCACAGCTAATTTGGCAGGACAACCAAGCACACAGAAAGAAAAAAGGGGTTATTTACAAAGATATCTTTGATAAAAGGGGCTTTGGGAACAGAAAAATGGTCCAGGGGAAAAAAAAAAAAAGTCACAGAAATGTTCCAAACCTTTAAATTAAATTCCTTAAATGAGTGAGAGAAAATAAATTGAAGAAAAAATTTCTTGAGTCAGTAATCACAGTGAGTTTCATCTTTGTTTGTTGTTGTACAATGCCATAAACCACCCTGAATGGCCCAGAATAACATTAGTGGTTCTGTGTATTGTAACCACTTCAATCAAGGCCTTTTGTTTTGAATCACCTGCCTTGCCTGCATTGAAGCCCTTTTTATAGCCCAGTTGCAGCACAGAGATCTAATTTAGCTCCACATACAAAAAAGGAGCAAGGAAGAAAAACATACTCATCTCTTACTGCTCCTTGCTTTAATCGACAAGAGAACAACTGGGGCAACAAATGGAGTGAAATGCTTTAGAGAACATTTTAAAATTCCTCAGCCTACATCCCCCAAGCAATCTGTAAATGTTGTGGTTATAGTATTCCCGGAGGATGCAGATGCCCAGTTGGACACAGGTGTATTGGTGGCCTCGGGCAGTGGGCATGCATCCCGTGCTCCCATGGAGAGGAAAGGGAGAAGGGGAAACTGTGAGGAGATCTCACCCTGAAGCACACATAGCAAGGGGAGTAAATCTGTTATTAACTCCCATGGAGAGCTGAAGGGCAGAAGTGCCTCAGAGTATTCCGTATGGTTAGTCTTCTCTAGCAGGAGGCTCACTTGTGGTTGCAGGCAATGGACTGAGACGCTGCCCAGGGCTATGCTACAGGCTGTTTTCAGTTGCCTTCTGTGTTTTGCCTGTAAAAATAGCTTTGTGCAAAGGCCCGCAGTGATTAGTAAAGCAGCAGGGCAGCCTTTCTGTCAAATATAAACCCTGGCAGACAACAAAGTGCTGGTTTCATGTTGTGAGACCTCAGACCAAGGGATGCACCATATCTTGCATGCACAGCACCTATGATTATCTTGCTTTTAGCTTGCCTGAGACAAAGGTGATTTTTTTCTCCTGTCAGTTGCCTGGCATGGAGTTGGTCTTAGCCAGAGGCTGAGCACCCTGGGCTTTTAAACCACACAAAGACTGCATGTGGGAGCCCAAAGTCCCAGGATGGCCAGGCCCCCTTATAATGCCATCAGCTAAAGCCTGCAGCACCTAACCAAGCAACTGTCTTTCCAGCATGGGGTTATGCGCAGCATGTGCTGGGGCCATGTCTCTTAGTAACACAGATACAATTCTTTCTGGTTTGTGTCCTCATTGCTACAGGAAGTAAATGTGATATTGCTGTAAAGGCAGTGTGATTGTAGTGCCTACCCTACCGATACACATGAAAATGCAAGGCTGATGCTAGCGAAAATAGTCATATGAGTGTGCGTGTATGTGCGTGAACCCTTCAGGTTCACGATATAAATTAGCTAAACAGAACTATAACCATAAAGATATTCATTAATGAAACATAAGCATTAGACCACATTCATGGAACCCTCTGAGCATCCTTGCCTTGACTGAACCTCTCACCTGGAAGAAATTATTTTCCATCTATAAACAAAGAGAAGAAAAGTGTTTTCCAAGTCACTTATCTAGATCTCCTGATTAATTTCAAGAGTGATGTTACCACTTACCAAAATCCCACTGGTTTGCAGTCTGCTCCCTACTTTCCACTGTGAACGATTAATACATTGGAAAATAAACTTGCAGATGAAAGAAAAGAGCAGCTTGTGGAAGTTGAATAATGACCTTATTTTAAGAATTTCCCTTGAGTAACCCCCACTGTTACCTTTTACGCAAAGGGAGGAAAAAATTATACACACACATCTTTAATGTCTTTTCTGAATGCTGATGAAATTATTAGTGTTTTGGAGAAATCAGTGCAGATGAAACAACAGCAGCAGGAGTAGCAGCCAGTGATATTAGCTAGAGACTGCAGTCTGGGAGCTGCTGTTCTGCAGTTCAGAAAGAGAAAATAGCAAGTTATCTTATAATTAATAACTTAGAAGCAAATTAAGATAATATGGAGTGGTTTTTGGAAACAAATGAGCTTAACAAGTTTAGAAAACACAGCATTCTTCCAGAGGTGGAAGTAATTACTCGTTGCAAGTTGGTACCTTATGCACTTACCCAACAAACAGGTGATAATGTTTAATATTTAGTTGCTGAGGAGATCAAAGAGGTCTTATCACTGCATTTCACAAGGGGGAGCCTTCCTGCTTTAGTAAATTAATTCCCTGGGTCCTCTCTTACACCCCTAGTACCAGGTTGTCCTACTGTTGCACTTGGATTTTGTTGGGTGTTCTTTAGCCCTGTCTGAATATCTACAAAAGCCTTTCTGCTGAAAGCCAGCAGAAGGCAACTCTTTCTCTGTGGGACATGGGCGCTGGCCAGGGCATGGGATGACCATGGTGCCTGCTTCAACAACAGATTTCACATATGTCTTTAGGCAATTTGTTTTGTTTGTCACTGATGTTTAGAACTTGCATAAATACTGCAGAAACTACATTAAATGTAATGTAATGAATGTTTTGTTCATTACATTAACAAGTAATGAACAAGTAACAAGTGCTTTTATTTCAGTTTCTTGATAAAAATGCAGATTTCATGGATCAGAAGGCTTGAAAAGTCACATAGCTCTTAATGCCTTATTACCTGTGAATGGGCACGTGACTATTGACCTTCCAAGGAACAGTCATGAGTTATCATTCAGTAATCCTTGCACAAGGAAAGGGGACAACCATACTTTGTGCTCCTTTTTATGTCCTGCCCAAAGACAAGGAAGAGTCAGGATACATGTATGCATGAAATGAAAAGATTGCTCCCTCTATAAATCACCTGAAAACCACCACAGTTACTTTCCCAAGTTCCTCTGAGCTTACCTTGATATTTCATAGACCTCAAGGAGAATACATGGCTCTCTCCAAAGGCAACATTTCCAGGTGTGCCAGCCATGGTAGGAAGCCTGCTGTGGATGTTGTTGCCTTCTGGACTAGGTTACCTTGAACTTTTGAATTACTGTGATCTGTCCTCGGAGTGGGCAAAGAACTGAACACCCAAGCCTGGCCCGCCACCAAGAAAGATCCCATGGCACTTTTCTTACAATGAAAGATAGCTGGATTTTGTGTTTCAGATAATTCCTCCTTTAATATCTGCAAATGAAAATTGGAGGTGAAAGACTTGACTTTATAACTGAACTTTTTTTCTGCTTCAGTCTTTGTCATTCTGTGACCCAGCTTTTCTGTGTAATTTTTTTTCCTATATGCTTTGATATTGATACCTGGACAATATGGTTTGCTTGATGGGGGCATGTGCTTATTTCAGAGATGATGCTAAAAAGTGAACACAGTCTCAGCTACAGTGATTTGGGACAAATCTTCAGTTTACAGACAAATAATTTCAGACTGAATTTCTAAAGTGTAGCTTCAGATGGTCTGTAAATACAAGATATGCAGTTTTAAGGGTGGTGAGGCGCTCGAATGAGTTGGCCAAGGAAGCTGTGAATGCTCCATCACTGGCAGTGTTCAAGGCCAGGTTGGACAGAGCCTTGGGTGGCATGGTTTAGTGGGAGGTGTCCTTCCCCATGGCAGGGGGGTTGGAACTGGATGATCTTAAGGTCCTTTCCAACCCTAACTATTCTGTGATTCTATGATTCTATACCTAAGCTGAGGACTAAAGCAAGTCTGTATGAATGAATGAAAACAGAAGTCAATAAACACATCCCCTTGACATGCTGTCTTACTCCATAATACCTCTCCTTTTCCTAAAATGGTAAGTCTGGCTGCCAAATTAAACAACCTGTTGGTCCTATAACCTACCTCTGGTGGAGTATTGCTTTCCATGCTGTTGACCATGGCAGGCTGACATCTTCATCAGGATTTGTTTCTAAACACTAATGCAGCACAGAAAGAATATGAAAAGTTAATGAATGAGAGGAAAGGGATGATGTTTGAGGCACCAGAAAAAGATTCATCAGGCTCTAATCATTCTATAATTCTACGATATAGATTGTATTTCAGGCTTTGTCATGGGTTTCCCACAAAATCCTGAGGAATAATCGGTCCATGGAAATGGTAATTAAAATAAGGCCAGGGCACGAACTCAAGTACTGGCCCACAATTGTCTACACTGTGTAACTGTTAACACATTCTTTCTCATGGCTTTGGCCCATTCCAACTTGATTTCCCCCAGACAATGTGAATGCATGGTTCAGAAGACAGCATGTGTCAGGAACTGCCCCAGCAGGTAGCTTGGATGGAGTTCCCCCTTCCTCAGTCACTGTAGGGGAGTGTTTAGCCATGTGGACACAAACCACATCATGACTGGCCTGAAGGGCCAGAGAATAGGCCCTCTCCTGTTTTATTTACTTGTATAGATGTAGTCTTCTTTCCTGCTTTGCTTTGTCTGCCCTATTTAGACTGTAAATTCTTTGGAACGAAGCAACCTTTTAATATGTATTTGAATGATGCCTGAGACAATGAGATGCCAGCCTTTGCTGGGGGTCGCCTTTGCTACTGAAAGGCCTATTAAAGGGGAAAAAAAAAAAAAAGAGGAAAAAAATAAGGAAGACAATTCAGCTCTTGAAACAGCTCTCGGTTTTTCCGCTTTTTAATCCATCCATGTCAACAGCTTATCTTCATCCAATAGTGGGGCTTTACAGCTGTCAGAATTTGCTGTCTCAGGACTGCAGCGCATGTTAACTCTCACAGGAACATGCATTTTGTCTCAATGTGCAGCAACAGGGGCTGAGAAGAAAGGAAGTTGTCCCTGGTGATCTCTCACCACCACCAGGAGCATCCTCATGGCTCAGTCTCTCAACTATCCTACAACATATAGCTCTCACAGGGTTCTTGGTGGTGGCCTCACACCGCCAGCAGCCCAAAAAGATCCACATGCAGAGAAAAGCCTAAAGGCCTTTGCTTGCTACCAGACTGCTCCTGTTGCCGGCCTCAGGTCAGGACAGCACATAGTTAATGTCCTAGTAGAAAAGCAGTATTAAAAGCAGGCAATTGCCTTGAATTGCCTGGCATATTGTTTCTTAGCCAACCTCAGAAACAGTTCATCAAGACATTCACTTGGAGGACAGAGAAATTAAAAATATAGAGAGAAGGACTCTATCACTAATAAAAAGACAAACAGTAGGTTGAGACTGGCCTTTTCCAATCCTGCTCTTAGCCAGACTGATTTTCAGCATCACTGTTATTGACTATCTCCCCTCAAATTCACCGGTCTCAGGACAAAGACTTAGACTCCCTGTTACTCAAGTGCCTTGCTAGAGAGGCAAAGGGAAAAACCATTCCTTGCTGTTACTCAAAGATCTTGCTTTCCCAAACATAGATCTCTAGAGGTGGGCCCAATCCCTAGAAGTATCTTTCATCCTGAGGAGAAGGCAAGATGTTACAAATGTCATCCTTTATATATCCACCCTGCCTAGGAGATAGGCCATTGCGGACCCTCCGCAGTACCTGTGCAGAAGGGTGATAGGCACAGCCTTGAGGTTGCATGGCAACAAGGGACCAAAGGCCATCTCAAAGGAAGACAAGGGCTAGAAGCCTTGCTGGGCAGAAATAAGCAGCAGCTGTACGTCGTGTGGAGGAAGAGTACCTGTTGCCCAGCATAGATGTGGGGGAAGTTTCCCACAGCACCTCAGAGTAGGTATGGTCAGGGGTTTTCTGCCCTCACCAAGACCTCTGATGTACTCTCAGAATGATGTCGCAGTACAGGCAGGTGTGGCTTTGGAGAACCTGAAAGGCTTGTTTTCGTTTTTAGCCAGAGCTGCCAATCCACCTGGATATCACCCATCAGTTACAGAGCTTCCATCAGCTCCAGATCAGAAAGTTCCCTGTTCCTGCCTATTAGATTGCTCTTCTGTTTTCATTAATCACATTAAAATGTCAAACTTCCACCCTGCTTGCAAACTCTCTGCTGCACAAATCAGTTTATCTGCAGAGAATCTCCCCCCTGTCACATACTGGCAAAGCGAAAGCAAACAGCCTGCACTTTTTACCTCAGATGCTGTTCTTCCATACTTGTACTTGGCTGAACAAATCCTGAGTTGCCCTAGGAGATTTTGAAAGGAGTCTGAAGATTTGTGTATAACTCCTGATGTTCAGATTGCTTTGATATGTTTCCCAAACAAAATAATATCCTCGGAGTGAGATAGTTTTGCCCAGTAGGTGCCAGCAAGTTTTAAGTAACGCAGCACTATTACTTTCTATAGGCTATGATATATCTGATGCTCTCCAAATGAACTTGTTTAGGAGCTCCGGGGTCTATCACACAAAATACAAATTCCCATGAGAAGCTGCAAGCTCTGCAATAGCAGATACTAAGAACAATATTTGCATGTTAAATTGTGCTTAGACAAAGTCTAATATCTAATTTCAGCACAGCAGCAATAGAGCGACAACCAGTGCTCATGAAAAGGCTACACTTTCTTGTTGAGCAATGCTATGCTGGATCACACTGGGAGATGAACAAATTATGCCACTGAGCCATATTAACCTCTCCCTTTAAAAATTTTTGTGGAAGGGAAACTCCAGCATGTTTCAGAATGTCAACACCCAACGTAGTTTTAGAAGCAAATCAAGGGCACCTGTAATCATAAAGGGAAATGCAAATTCCTGGCAGCGGGGGATGGTCAGCTATGGATAAGTGCACACTGCTTTTCCCCACACTGAAGCATTCCAGCCCTTTTCTCCTGCTTTGTGCTATGGCTTCTCTGCTCCACAGGCTGTACCTGATCCTCATTACTTCAAGGGATCTGGTGTACTAGAGTCTCACTCCATTTTTTAACTGTTGCTGTCAGTGTCTTAGCAATATCTCATTTACCCGTTGGTGTCTTCAGGCATCTCTCCATGCACACTGCTTCTTCTTGCCCTATGCTCCACTGTTACATGAGGAAGTGTTACATCTTTCCCATTGTACTTCTTATTTGCAGCCTGGTAAGCTCCCCTGCAAAACAAGCTTGCAGGGAAAATGGCAAAGCTGTTTTCTTAGGGGCAGCATGGGCTTAACAGGAGCCAAGAATGCCTCTTGATGCCCTCAAGGCCTTGGGTCCTGGACATCTTTGCCATGGAGTTTATGAGAGCAGACTAGTTACAGGAGTGATAATACTAAGGAAATTCTTGGGCTTTCAAGATGTCATCTGAGGGTGGCTCAAGAGTTAGGCAGCTCTTTGGATGGTGGACTTGGATCTTTCCGTAAACCTGTCAGCAGCACACAGCCCTTGCTATGGCCGTGAGTACATGGACTCCTTTCTTCCCACTCCCTCCAGCCTCTGGTTTTCTTAGTAAGCACAACCATTGCCCACAGCACATCTATAAACACAAAGCATGTGACTAGAAAAAACAATTATGCACTTGGGAGGCAAAAAAAAGAAAAAAAGAATTTGGTTTTTGCAGACATTCACAATTCTGTTTCTGTTCTTGCTGGAAAATGATGGCCAGGCCCTGCCGAAGTATGAAATCCACAGATTAACACGGAAAAAATATTTTATTCCTTTCCTTTTCTGTTCTTTTTTTTTTTTTCTTTAATTGCCTGGGATGCTTTGTTGCTGGAACCTGTTTGAAACAATTCTCTTAAGCATGTAACCATAGCCAGCTTTTCTGACTGCCTGCACATTAGGGTGATTAAGGAAGAAAAACACAGGGCATATTTCATGTCTCTTCTTTCCTACCTTTCTTTACTGCAAGCAACTTTTTTTGTAATTCTTTATGACCTCTTGGACACTGGTAAATAAGCAGCCAGGATAAAAGATAAAGTACCATATGGCTTGAAGTGCTTTACCTTGCAGTTCTGAATACATTTCAGGTGGATGAGATCCTTTTTCTTCAATGGTGAATAAAGAGCTTCATTCACTCCACTGGCTGCAGCTTCCTATTGTATCTGCATTCATTTCATTCATTTTGTCTCATCCTCCCACACACATTATATACGCTGGGGATGACCTGAGCACAAGCTAGTCGTGTTTTCCTCAGGTGCAGCTGCTAAACTATTCCCACTGTGATGCTAATGTGCCAAATGGCTCCAGCTACAACTAAACCCCAAGCTATGCTCCACCATGCTAGTGGAACAGCAGCATCCTCAGGCTGGGGACATAGGCCAGGACCTACTTGTTCATGGTGCATGTGAAAAGTGTACCAGCCTCCAGCCACAGAGAATATGTTATTCTCGGCTCAGGTCTCTACACCAGCAGTCCTGTGGCATGAGGACAGCATGCCATAATCAAAGACAGTGTCTCGCCAAACAGAGTGCACACACTGTTGCTTATACTACAGTGTTTGACAGATTCTTGTACCATATCAAGCTTGTGCCATTGTCTGGGTTTTCAGAGCTCTGAACTGGGCTGTTAGTCTATTTGGGGAAGTATGATGGTTTTGGCGGCTATAGATTAGTGTCAGCCCTTGCTGAACAACAAGCTATTTATGGCATTTCTTAACTATTTTATACCCATAAAAAGCACCTCTTAATAGCATAAGATGCACTTGGTACTCCTAATTCTTGTTTAACTTTGCATTACTCTCATACTCCCTCTGTTCACAGCACAATTTACTGTTAAGATTCCTCTCCACATCCCACATCAAATCTTGCTTCCATTTGATCTTAACTTCACCTAACTTTATTAATTTGGACTAAAACTTTTGCGTGTTCTGTATGTCTGTCTTACCTTGCATAGAATATTTACTTTTCTGATCAAGACACTTTTAACCAGTTTCTAAGAAGCAATCTAGGAATATTGTTTTGTTCATTTTTCGTGGAAAAAAAAAAATGAGAAAAAGACAATCTTTCATTTGAAAAGATTGACTACCTTCATTTGGAGCTGAAACTTCAGGTCGGAGACAGGGGATAGAGAGGTAAGTAGTTTGTTAGTAACCTCCACAAAAACACTGCCCTAAACTGGTTGCTTCTTAGCAAAGCAGCAGTTTAAGTCCTAGCAGAGGTTTCTTCAGTCTTAGCAGTTATGTTCCCCAAAGATCCTGACTACACCAGCTCAACCTAGGAAAGCTCAGCTGGAGGCAGAGCAGGACTTTTCACACCAGCTGCAGTTTGAGCATTTGAAATAAGAATGAAGGCAGAAAACTTTTTCCATCTGTCCTCCAAACAACCCAACTGCTGGATCCAGCCTGCCTAGAGAAGACTAATTTGTCATCAAACAGGATAAAAATTAGACCTGGAGATATAAATTGGACTAAAGACTGTAGGAAGGGGTGATGAGACTAACATGGGTGGACATTGGTAAGGAGAGCATGCAGAGAATAGGTGGGATGAGAAGCTGTGGCTGGTTGAGACCCTACTGCTGGAGAAGGGAAAATAAAGCTTCATTCTCCACCAGTAAGGGCTAATAACTTGTCTTCACATATGCACTTACCACTTTCTCCCAAACTCCTCTTGGGTTGTTCAGGACTTCTCCTGGGGTATAGGGGATACCACTGCTAAACAGTGAGAAATCCTTCTCTCTCTCCTTGGCCCATTATGAGACCTCCCCCTTCAGGGCTCTGTTAAATGCTGCAAGATCAGAAGCTGATGAACATAAGCCAGCAGCCAAGGCTACCTGAAGTCAGCGATTGCTGACATACATCTGCCTACCTACAGTCTGGAAACAATTCCCTATGGCAGGCAGGAACCATGTGAAAATCATTGCACTTGCAAGACTTCCAAAGTAATCTCTGCTATAATTTTCACGTCTCTGCAATGATCTACCTTTATTCTCTTCTGTTCCTCATAAGCCATTTTCTTGTAGGTTTGCTTAGATATTTGACAAAAGAGATGCTCTACCCAATTAAAAAAGACATGTGTATATAAATCAATTGGAACAGCCTCTAGGGCTCATTCAAGAAGAACACACCTGAGAGACCTTGACTCAGTTTTTAATGGCCAGGCTTTCCAGCGTGCTCTGCCAGTAACAGGGTATACAGTGCTGTGGTTTCAGAGCAGCTGGCAGCAAAGACAAGCTCTTCCGTACAGACACACAGCAATAATTAAAGTTACGCAGCAATGACTACAGACATGACAGCTGTTATCTTAGATAAACTGTCATGATATTTGCTAATTTCAGATCAAAATATGTGACAATAAGATTTTCTGGATGAGTCATATGGAGGTAAAAGACGTTGGTCTTATCTCAAAGTCTTTTGCACATTGTTAAAACTGTGTTGAAACTGTGTTAAAACTTTACACACTGTTGAAAACTGTGTCCCAGTAACATCTTTAATAAACCCCACAAAAGGGGTAAACTTCAGAGCCTTCCTTCAGTACAATGATAATTAACTAGATGACAATCATACTGAGCCTATTAAAAATGTCTTCATTTTTTCTGGTAAGCCTGACACTTGTTGCGTATATGGGAAAATATTTCTCACAAACTTTGGGTTTTACAGCCATGTGAGATCTTGGTTAAAACTGGCGTGGATGCTCTGGTGCCAGGAAATGCCACTTCCCTGAAACTGGCTGAGATGGAAAGGGACCTCTGGAGATCATCTAGTCCAGTGCCCATGCTCAAGCAGGGTCAGCTAAGGCAGGTCACCCAGGACTGTGTCCAGTCAGGTTTTGAATATTTCTAATTCTGGAGACTCCATAAACTGTCTGGGCAAGCTGTGCCTGTGCTCAATCACTCCCACAGTAAGAGTGTTTCCTAATGTTCATATGGGACCTACAATTTAGTTTGTGTCCATTGCCTCTGGTCCTGTCACTGAGCACCACTGAGGAAAGTCTGACTCCATCTTTTTTACCACACACATCAGATATTTCTCTATACTAATGAAATTCCCCCAAACATTCTGTTTTTCAGGCTGAACAGTTCCAGTTCTCTCAGCATTTCATAAAATCATATCATATAATGGTTTGGGTTGGAAGGGACCTTAAAGATATTCTAGTTCCAACCCCCTGCCATGCGCATTTCCTAATCTGTCAAGTGCTTGACATCCATAACCATCTTAATGGAACTTCATTGGTCTCACTCCAGTGTGTCCATGTATCTCTTGTACTGGAGAGTTTAGATTTGACCCCAGCACTCCAGCTGTGGCCTCACCACTGCTGAGGAGAAGGGAAGGACTGTCTCCCTTGACATGTTGGTAAAATTCTTCCTCTTCGTTTGTCATAAAAGACAGTGATTGAGAGCTGCCACTATTACTATAACTGAAGGTGGGTTATAAAGATGCTAGGGAGGGACTGTTCATTAGGGACTGTATAGGGACAGGACAAGGGGTAACAGGTTACAACTTAAGCAGGGGAAGTTTATATGAGATATAAGGAAGAAATTCTTTACTGTAAGGGTGGGGAGGCACTGGAGTGGGCTGTCCAAGGAAGCTGTGAATGCTCCATCCCTGGAAGTGTTCAAGGCCAGGTTGGACAGAGCCTTGGGTGACATGTTTTAGTGTGAGGTGTTCCTGCCCATGGCAAGTGGGTTGGAACTTGGTGATCTTAAGGTCCTTTCCAACCCTAACTATTCTATGATTCTATGATAACATGTTATTCTGTCCTGTAGACCGGCAGTCTACAGTTTGGTCCATATCCTAGAGGAGAATGTATGTAATGCGTGTGCTGAGTAGCCTCCATTTAAATGTGCTTGTTGAATATATCACACAATGGTACAGTATAGAGACACCACCAACACGAGCTGTGAGAAGCTGGGGGAACTGAGAATGAAAAATGCTTTTGGCATAGAGTTCTTGGATTCAGTCCTTGGACATTTTTTGGGGAGTTTTTTCTGCTATGGTCTCTGCCAGCCTGCTAAGGCAGGCAATACTTTTCCTCTCCTCATCTTTTCTCTTTGGATGATCCAGGTGAGGGATGCTGTCAACAAGAGCTGATGGACCAAACCTTCTGTGGGCCAGGAAGAAAGAAGATAGTAGAACAGAGAAAGGTTTTCTGATTATAGAAAAAGTGGTTTCCCTTACATGCACGTCTTCATATATGGTTTTTGTTTATTGGCCGCTGATGGAGGGACAAACAACCACATCCCCCTAAATCAGTCAGAAAACACAAGTGGGCAGGATCTGGCAGTGAGGCAGTCTTCTTTCTGAAACCAGAGAGGAAAGTATGGCATTTCAGAAAGGATTCACTCTGATTTTCATCAGCAGATATTTTCATCTTCCACTGGGTGCCCAGCATTTCTGGACTTTGGGAAGGGCAGAAAGGAGGACTGATGTAGCAAGTGCTAGCACAAGTGCCCAGAGGTGGGACATGCTGTGTGGTAGCACAAAGAGGGCAGTAAGAGGGGAGATCTCATGATTTTGCCAACAGAGGGCAATGGTGGCCTTGGGCTGGCTGCACAGGATGGCACACGGTGGAGATATCACTGAGCACCCACCAGGAATCTGGTTATCAAAACAGGGTGGTTCAACCACCTCTCACTCTCTCTAGCATAAAAAATAGACTTCTTGGAAATGTAGTCTTGGGGAGGACCATATTACTCTGACATAGAACTGCATCTGTTGATGTCCAAGCTGAATTTGAGCACATAGGTAGCATGTACCACCTCCAATCAGCAGCATGTACCACCTTCATCCTCCTGCATGTGACTGGTAGGGTATAGGGCTGGTGAAGATTGCATTAGCTTGGCAAAGCCTCCAGGAGATGGGATGTTCTGCCATCCAGCTGCACAGCAGGGCCACTCCAGGAAGCCACCCAACCACCACCTACCCAGTGCACAAACTCTCAAGCGAGCTTTCTACCAGATAGTTATATCCCAGAATGCCACATGAGCCTGGCAATGTGAATTCTCAGATGGTTGCCCATCATGGGGCTGATGTCAGAGGGTTTAGTACAGTTCAGCACTTTCTGGATGCCGTGGTGTGACCCCAGCCAACAACTAAGCATCATGCAGCCACTCGCTCACTCTTTCTACCCCAAATGACTTGCTTAGTATCCCTTGCAAACCATGGAGCTGAGGGTTGGCACAGGAGAAACACAAGTTCAGAATGTCAAATCCTGACCCCTGTCCTCATCAGGCATGAAGAGCAGTCAAACACCTCCATCTTTGTCAGATGCTTAACTCATTAGGCAAAGGGATTTCCTCTGCCTTCAGGCCAGTTCAGATTTTGCTGTTGGGGCACCCACACCATAGCCTGTCATGGTAAACTAGCTCTTACCATTTATGTAAATGTTCTCTGGTGAAGATTGGGGCAATACATACCTGCACAGTGGCATAATGCAAATGGGCTTTTATGTTTCCTTCATAAGATCAGATCCAGTCTCTTGTCCTGGTAATATTTGCATTATTCATTTGCTACAGTAACCAAAAGAGTAGAGACTGATGGATCTAGCCACTTCATTTAACGCTGTGGATAGAAAGATTTTGATAGGGAGAACCTTGATGCTTCTGGTTTTGCTACTTTATAAAAAGGTTTGTGGTCCCAAATCCACACTTTGAGCATCGAAAGTGTGGGGTACATTTGTGTGCCTTCCTCACTGAACAGGGAAGCCATCTCCAAATGATGGGAGTGGGCACATTCTGTTTACACATCTGACAGAGCTGGGATTTCTGAGTGACAGAGCCCTACCTCAGATGGAAATTACCTGGAATACTGAGTTATGTGTGGAGGCTGCAAAACTTGTCCCCTGTCACCAAACAAAATTACTCACAATCTAGGCATTACATGTCTGGCTTCTCAGAGGGCTACTTTTAGGGCAAAAGTCACATTATAAGATGCTGAGATCACAGGATCAGAGCCTGAGGTCTATCACATGAAGTCTCCTAGATGAGACCATGAGGTTGTGTAAATCAGGGGCACTCCACTCTGTACTGTTTCCTGGACTCACAAAGCACCTCTGGTCCCTAAACTCTCCCTTCTGTCTTTACTGGGAGGACAAAAAGAAAAGGGGACTCTGGAAACCGACATGCTTTTAAAATGGAAGTGCCCAAACCAGCTACTCAGACAATACTTCCTGTGCAGCTGGGCATCACACATACCATGAGAGTAGAGGAAGGATGATCTTCTCTGAGTTTGGCTTTTTTTTGTGAACAGGGGATTTCTTCCAGCCCAAGGGACTGTAGAAAGGTGACTGCTGCATCTACATCCACTCCACAGTGTAAAACAGGCCAGAGACTCTCCTCTATCCATGAGACACATTTCCATGGCTGAACTGCTGAAACTTCTGGTCACTTTCCAACTCCCCCTCTGCTTTGGACGGGTGGCCACATCCAAACTATTCCCCTGGAGGACTGGTAGCTTGCACACTTGGAAAGTGTGTGGGAACTCATGGAGTCAGACCTTCCACACACACACTGCGCCCTGTTTGCTGGAGTAGGCACAGGCTGTGTCTCTCTGCTCTCTCAGCCTCAAGACTAGCAGAGACATCATGTGCCATATTCAGGCAGTTTACTCTGGGCTCTCCAGTAGACTTCCAGACCTGGCATAGGCATCCTAAGTCCAAAAAAGCAATGCAGTAGCTGTTCAGCTACATGAAGATTACCCTAGTATCAATCCATGCCCACAAGGGATAGGGCTGGCAGTTTCACTCAGGTGGATGGACCACCTGTAATCCCACAGCCCTCCTATATGTAGCTTTATGCCCTGAAGTATTTTAATGAAAGAAAGAATAAAAAATTAATTAAGTAAAGTTCTCATCCCTGTCCCAACACCTGAAACTCCCAAGAAACCATTTTCCCAGAGTCTAAAGAAAGAAATATGCATAAAAGTTTATAAGCCTTTAAATCGGAGTTTTGACAGTAAGGATACCAAAAGATAGCCAGGCTGAAACAGTTGGGAAGCCCTGCAGCCTTTAGAGAAAACAGCACAAAGCTCAAATCCCCTGTACTGTACTGGAGCTGCCTTTTGACACTGTTTTCGGGAACTTGCCAGCTCATTTTCTTACTTGTTTGTGAGACATCAACAGCCTCAAATTACAACAGTCTGAACAGCCCAGTAAATATTTACACAAACCTGCTGGTGATGGTTTGAGCTGACATGCGTTACCTTTTGTGTTGGGGGGAGGCTATATTTACAGCCAACCAGCTAATGAACATGATCCCAGCCATGGTTTAATACAGATGGCTCTTTCAGCATTTGAGGCTTTCAAGTTACAGGGAGCACAAACTTCAATAGCCTTCGTTAGAAGGCTCCGTCTCAGCTCTCTCTGTTTTGTTTACAACCAGTCTCTCTTTGTACAGTCAGGGGTTGACTAACATTCAGCTGTTTGTATCCAGCAATACATTTGTGTAGGACGGGGCTTGTTTCTCATCTTTTTTTTCTTTTTTTTTTCTTTCTTTTCTTTTTCTTTTTTTTTTTTTTTTTTTTTTTTAACACTGATGGTTTTTATTTTGTGTTTACAATACAGGCAACTTTTGCAATGAAGATTTATTTTTGCTTGAGTGGCATTTCTCCAGGCTGTCTCACAGAGACCTCCCTCTGTGGAAAGAGGGAGGAAGCAGCACCCATCCATGAGGCATGGCTTTGAGCTGTGGGATTTGGTGAAGGGCATGGTGCTCTGCTCCAGCCATTGCCTAGACTAGTCACCCACCCCTTCCCAGGGTCACCTCTCAGATATGCCTTTCGTCAGCATCCAGGTCTCACCAGCAGCTCTGGCTGGATTCCAGGCTGCCTAAAGGAAGATGACAGAGGAGCATGTATTTATGTTATTGATAGTTATTGTAACAATACAGCTTTCATATTTTATTAGCCATCATCTAAACCACTGGCTGAAGATCCCTCAGGTTTTTACAGATCCTCATCAAAGATACATTTTAGATAAATGAGATGGAAAACTAGGAGAATGAGGAAAATAATGAAGGAAATTTAGACTTTTATTCTGACAAATAATCTGCTATGGTTGGTGATGGTGGAAGCACAGGAAACCTTTTCTTCCCTGACATCACACCTATAAAACCACAGACTATAAGAAACTCACTGAATCAAGACTACCTGTACTCAAAGAGTTCTGCACTGCCCAGTAGCAGGCAAGGTTGACAAATTTTCTGTGGTTGAGATAAACTAATTTTAGACCAGAACACACAATGCCACTGTATCAGACCTACACTCCTTTAGAAGTAAATGTAGACGAGGAATTCTGACTGATGTGACATAAGAGGTCTTAGAAAAAATTCTTTAATTGTGCAGGAATATTATGTGCTGATGGAATTCAATGTGGCAGACAAAATCCCACCAAACCAAAGATAAAAGTCACTTTTCAAATCACAGCGTTCATATGGACACCTCTCTTGGCAGTAAGTCTGATGAAGCTTCGGATATCCATTTGATCCAAATATCTTTCCTGGGGCAGAACAAAGGTACTAGCATCCTAAATATATGGTATCTGGCCTTTGTAAGCTTGGGAATGTAAGTTCCCTCATAAGTCTTGTGAAAATACAACAACCAGATAGCTTGGGCAGATCTGTGACCAGATATAGCTGATCTGGAATCATTAATGGAAAAGACAGTCTTCCCTGCAGGAGAAGAAATGGCCAATGCTTAAATGAGTGGCTGTTCTTCACCTCCAAAATAGGAAGCTCTTCACGTTTAAAATATCATCATTTCATTGGTATCATGGAATGGGAGCACCTAGTTTTGCCAGTGGTGGAGCAGGAGCCCATAGTATTGACAACTGATCTCCGGTTCTGGAGAAAAGACATAGAAAAGGCAGGTGACATAGAGGTTGGAGTAGGAACTACTATCTCTGATAAAGGTCAGGCCTGTTCTTTTAAGTTGCTCACTGAACCAGACTCCAATATCTATACTGAACTTTTTGCTCCATCAGATCTCTTCCTGGCATGACTACATAGGATGGGTATTACAGCTCATGGAAGCTGCATCATTTACTTAATAACTGTAGAGAAGAAAAGCCTTGGAAACAACAGAATTGTTTAGTAGTTTTTTGACAAAACATTTGTTACCAGAACAGTTTGTCAAGAGCTGTCTACAGCATAACATAGCTGCTGAAATATATCCTAAAGCTAAATTTTTGAGGGGAAATCTTTATAAATTAATATATTATAAGTGAAAGAACTGGGGTTTAATATCTTGGTAAATTTACAGAAAGGAAAAATAAAATCTTACAAAATGATGTAAGGAAAAAATTGGTCCAAAACAGAGTTGGTCGTTTTTTCCCATCTTTTCTTGCTCACAGTGTTCATCTTCATGTTTTCATTTACCTTGGTTAGGAAACAATGATCTTGAGATCTCTCATGGAATAAGAAGCATAACTTTGGCCAGGCCTCCTACAGCTACATGTGTCTACATACGAAACTGCCTGCTTCACATTTCCCTCTGCCCTTTGTGTGTATTTGTCTACTTCAATTATAAAGCCTCTAGGATAGACAACTTATGCTGTGTACATCTGCCTGACACCTGCCACACTCTTTTCCTTGCCTCTGGATGTTATTCCCTAACAGTAACTATTCAATGAGACACGAGAATGAAATATCTCTGAAAGGAAAGTATGTGGTCCTGGCAGACCATGTCACTTACGCTCACTTCTGTTTGCCAAAGGAATTGATTGCTGGTTTTGGAAGGGAGGTGGTGATTGTGGCTGCTCATCTGAATTTAGGATGGATGTAGGGATATCCTGGAAGCAGGCTTCAAAATGTTTTTGTTCAGTGAGACATTGGCACGGATGAGTGCTATGGAGAGAAGAACAGGGATGTGGGAAAACGACAGGACTGCACTCACTCTACTGTTGTTTTTTCCCTTTGGTTGATGGTGTAGCTGGATGAGAAATTCCCACTGTGCTTGGTTTTCTTAGGTTTTGCTTTTCTGAAGAAATGTCCTATTTTGTGAAATCTCTAACTTGCTAACTTTTTCCCTCCTCTGGGGTTCTACCAGAGGGTCTCTGGACACTCCATATGAGACAACACCCTCCCCTAGACTCTCTATGCCATGGATTGTTTGTTAGCCACCCAGGTAGTATAGGGTGTGCATGGGAGATGTGTATCTGAGTGCTCATCCAAACTGTACCCAGACATGTCACTCAGATGTATTGATTTGAGAATTACTGAAGGAACCCCTTGTGAACTGAAAAGTCCCCTCTCCATCTTTGGGAAGAGCCCTGTGTCACCAGGCAAGCAGTTCCTGGCATGAGACTAAGTAAGAATTTCCTGGTTTGGGACAATTCCAGTACATCATTCTGATGACATTGGACTCAATGCAATAGGTCTTCAGGCATCTTGGAAAGTGATCAAATATCATAAAGGAGATAAGGCATCTCCTGCAAGCACCTGTGCAAGGACCAACCTCAGCCAGCATAGGTCTGTTACGGAACTCATAAGCCATTTCTGCTCCTGTTCAAGTGTTGCTATGGAGGAACCATAACCCAGAGTTGCTGCACTGGGTCTAGTCTGTTAGCCAGGTCTGGCAGAAGAAAAGGGAAAGAAATCAGAGCTTAAAGCAGCCCAAAGAGCAGTACGGAGCCACGACAAAGCCCAGTCTGTCCCACATAATAAAAAGCGCAAAGGCCTGGAGACTGAGCATCACACTTTTTCCACAGAATTGAATGTTTGTGCAGAGGTTCAGTATATTATAAACTTGTGGAGTAATCTAGGGTAGAAGAATTCTGCTTATTTGAGTAAAACAAAATATAAATCATGTACAATCAATGCATTGACACAAAGATAAAACTCATGCAAGAGTAGAACAGGATGTTAATATGATTTATCCTATAAACAGAGTGGCATCAGTTAAAATGCAAGGATACTTTTGGCATGTGTTTTTGTTCCTCTACATAATCTTCTTCTACAGAATCTGGACAGGACTGCTCCAAATTTTTTACCAACTCTTTAACTCATCTTCCCCACCATGTACAAAACAAGCCACTGAAGAGGGAATGTACTGAACCACAGCAATGACAATTCTGCTTTGGCTGAGCTGAAATGGACAACATGCCTGTCCCACATGACTTCAAAAAGAGTATGTTCTGATTAAGGAGCAGTGGGAACATTTTCCAAGGACATTTGGGTGCCTTTTATAGATTTATAAGGCAGATGCTGCTCCTTAAAAGCATCTGCCTCCCAGACCTCTTTTTCCCCCTGTAGTCAGTCAGGGATATAATACAGTAGGGATTAAACTTCTGTGAAATTATGTCTCCCTCATGCTAAGCCCAGTTTTACTACCTTCACAATGAGTGATACACTTGCTGAAGAGATTAAAGAGGAGGGGCATGAATCCACACCCCACAAAGGTTCTGGGAATGTGGGGATACCAGGGAAGAGTGAGGTCTGGTGAGCAGGACTCTCCGGCAGTCATAAAGAGTACCTAGGGGCCATGTATTGATGGGAGAGGGACTACTGTCCCTGGTGGTGTTCAAGGCCAGGTTGGACAAAGACTTGGGTAACATGGTTTAGTGTGAGGTGTCCCTGCCCATGGCAGGGGTGTTGGAACTTGATGATCTTAAGGTCCTTTCCAACCCTAACTATTCTATGATTCTACTCAAAGTTCCCTACCATTGTAGCAGACTGCTGTTTCACATTATATAAGATCCATCATCTTCTGTATCCAATTGGCCTGTGTCCCAAGTTTGAGGTTAAGTAACTGTCCATCTACCCAGCTACCTAGCTATTGAAACGTGTCGGTATTAAATGTCACTGCAGAGTGTCTGGAGAAAGGTCTGCTGTGCATCAGCAAGTACCCTGCTGAGACCACTTCCTGCATGCAGACCATGAGACTGAAGTTGTTCCTCAGATGCTGTTTAGTACACTGCCTTGAGGGAACCTCTAAGCAAAGTTGGAAAGCTAAGTCATCCTCTCATGAATACAGTTAACTCATGTATAGCACAGTACATCTGTAGCTGCTCAAAGCACGTAAATGTTGCTGTCTCTGGTTTTTTTTGGACACATCAAGTCTTTGTTGTCTGGGGATTTACATTACAATGCAAAGCAGTGTGGATCATCCAGGGCTTCAAGATAACTAGCAATATCCCATAAGCCCTGCAGGATCAGGGTGCAATGGGAACCAGCTTCTAGCAACAGCTACAGGACAAGCAGAGATGCAACTCCACACTGTACAGCCCAAAGCAGCTTCCAGAGCTCCTACTTGTGATGGAAGAGCAAGGTTTGGGTCCTTCTTGACGCCAGAGCAGAGCTTAGGGTAGAATATGTCAAGTGAGAAAATGTCTCATCACTGGAGTGACCAAGGGTCTGGTGAGCAATGTGAAGCAATCACAGGAGTCGGCATCACAGCACGCTTAAGTTAAGGTGGTAGGAACCAAAGACAGAAAAGTGCAGGGTCACAGAGGTCAGTTTGGAAGATGGGTTAAAGATTTCCCATCCTGCCCATCAAGGCATTACCTCCCCATTTGTGTGCTTCAACTGGGAAAGCACAGCTTGCAGGGCCCGTCATTTGCAGTGCAGTATGCACCAGCCTTTCATCTCCAGAACGTGGCTGTGCTTGCTGAGACTACTGAGAACTCAAGACTCGGTGATGACAGCTTCCCGCGGGCACTTGTCAGGCACAAGCACATTGCTGCGTATTTATGGACACAAGTGTGGGTCTTGGCTCAAGAAATACCCAGAACTGCTGTGTTGGGGAGGCAAAGTGCTTGGCAGAGTGCATCGGAGACTGAAATAGTATCTGTTGGTGCCCAGATTCTTCCTGACTGGGGTGATTTAGCAATCACTCCTGTTCTGAACATTGGGCACACTCACAGACCCTTGGATTTCAATTAGACACTGGGAGTGCCGATTCTTTCAAAAGAAGAAAGTGCTGTAAATATAATAGTCTTTCTGCTCTAAAAGTCGCACAGAAAACCATGCAAGCATCTGTATTCAATCTGCACATCAGTCTGACAGACTGATTAAAACAAAAATAAAGTAAGACCCTAAAATGAATACCATTGCTTTGCCTGAAAAATATTCATATGATCAAAGAGTGGATGTTTAAGTCAAGTGCAGGAATCAAATGGTACCAAATTCCAGAGTATAACTGGCAGCTTGGGATGATCCAGCTTTGCTTCTCCAGGAAAACTTTGTTCCTTTCCCAGTACCACTACTACCCAACCAGCAGAAAAAGATGTGCAGCTCCTTTCAGTGCCTCTTTATTCAGCAGGAAAGAAAATTTATCTGTTTGATCCTGCCTCAGAGCTACTGGGCTCATTCCCACTTCTGCAGGCACCTCCCCTGTGAGTTTACGTATTCCAGTTGTGCTCCACAGCTGCAGGGAATGGTGCCCCACCACGGTGCAATGCCATGTTTCAGAGAGGCTGCATCCCATTCAGTAGCAGCAGGGCTGATTATGCCACACAGATGCTGCTTTAGCACTCTCTGTGCCATGTGGTACCATCTCCAGTTTACCTGCGCTACATCCAAAGCACAGGTCATAGAGGCGTTACTCAGAATCACAGCTCCACAGGAGAGCAAACTGATGACCTTGCCCTGAACACCACTGTTTTCTACTTCTAAAAACCAGGTGCATTTGTACTTTCATGTCCCAAGGTGACTCTGGAACACTTTCTGAGCTAGTTGTTGGCTCTGAATGGGTCATTTCTTAATGGTCCATTTTATAAATATAAATATAAATATATATATATACACACACCTATGAGAGCTCCAGCCAAGGTTGGTTGTAGCTTGCAATGGCTACCCATGGGATGTGGCACAACTCTCTTCCCAGAAAAATATTCCCTGCCTCTCCCAGCTTTTTGTCATTGCCTTATTACCAACCCTCACACAAGCACTAATTCAGTTAGAGATGATCATTTCAAACTACAGGGAAGCACTACCTGTGAAAACTGGTGCCTTCAAGACAGTGGTGGGTGCTGTGGTGGGACACTTTGCAGCTACCTGTGGTAGTGCTTGGTAGATAAGGAAAGCCTGGGGCCATACTCAGCCTGCTGTGCCAGCTGGAGGATTCTTCCTCCTGTGCAAGGAAAATGTTTTTGGGGGTTGTTTTTTTCTTGTGTCCTTTTTCTTTCTTTTGGAGTGTGGGAGGCGGTGGGAATTTGACACATTTGAAGCAAGTAAGTAATTTTCTTTTGCAGTTCCACTTCTTACAGCTATATCCCAGCCTTATCCCCACAGCCTTCCCAAGCATTGTTGTTTCACTGGCACCTCCTAGGTTAAGACAACCTCCAAGCAGCTGACCTCAAAATGTGACTTCAAGGAGGTTACTGCTTTTCCCTCTGCTCCTTTCAGTCTCACCTCTCCATTAAAAACAACCATAAATTCCTTGGGGCAGGAATGCACTCCTATTCTTTGCACAGTGTTGGGCAACATAGGGCCAAGGCCTCCTGGGACAGCTGTCTGCAAAGCGACACAAATAATGGAGGTTTCACTATCAGGGCAAGAGTTTTGCTCTCAGCATTTCGGGTTTCACATCTGGTCTTGTGGTGCTCAGCTCAGAGCTGTGGATGAAGCAGTTAATCTAAACTCCCGCTGAAGACAAGAGGACTGTTGCCACAGACAACAGAAGCAGCAAGAGCTTGTTGAGTGCAGGGGATTCCCTTCCCTTCCTGGATCTCCCTCCCCTACTTTGTCCAGGCAGCAGCAATGCATTTTTATGAATTGGAAAAGTCCCAAGGCAGCATGGACTCCATCCCTTGCTGTCCCTGTGGCTCAGTGTACCGTACAGAGGAGGAAGGAAGCCACAAAGGGGAGGGCATTGTGGGCTGCACATACATGAAGTGAAGCAAATTTCCATCCTCCCCGGGGTTAGCCCAAAGGAACTGCCCGAATTGGGAAGTTGGGCAATGTGTGGAAATGTGCTTCCCCTCCCTCCACGCTTCTGAATAGAGTTGTCACAACTTTTCAATTATTTAAAGACCTTCGTTTTCTCCCTGCCCTGTCCAATGTACCCTGTCTAGTCCAGGCAAAGGATAGAAAGCTGTGTGGGAGCCCTGCAAGCAGAACAGGCTGAATTCAGGAAAGTCAGTCATCCCTCTCCTGAAGGATGCAGAGAGCAGAGAACTGAGCCCCCAGGAGCTGCTCAAGACTCTTCTTACAGCACTGCTGCTCTTCCCAGTAAGCTACTCTTACCAGGTACAGACAAGCCACTGTCCCTTAATGGCTAGAGTGAACTGTTTCACACCAACTCCTAGCATTTGTCTTCCATTTGCCCTGGAACAAGACCAATATTTTTACCAAGTGTCTGCAGGAGCAGGAATAGGGAAGGGTCTGGTCAGAGCTACGGAAACCCACATTCAAATTCCTGTGCTGCTGGGTCTGGGAAAAAGCTTCTTCCCGATTGCAGAAATCAGGGATTTGTACCTGGACTTTCCGCTACCACCACCAGCATTGTAACTGACCACAAACAAACGAAATGAGAGGCCCCCCTATCCTTCCCTGCCATCATCACTGTCAGCGTGACATAGCTTCAAGGATGGGAAAATTCCCATCTGAAGGTATTTTACAGATAAGGAAAGGCAAGAGATTGAAAAGAGAAAGCTAAACCTGAGCCTTCATGGTTAGTTGTGCCATGCTGGATGCCTCTTCCCAGAGGACTAGGGGCAGGATGTTTCTACTCCTGAGAGAATACCAGGAACACAAAACTAGCAGGAGAAATAGACTGCTTTCAAGAGCATCAGCTGGCAAGGTTTAAAAATGAACATGGATCTTGTGTCCCTCAAAACCTCTGGGAACCTCTCTTACCTTCCCCCCAGACCTCAGCCCCTGCCCTCCAGAACATCCCAAGCAAACAACTGAGCTTTCCTGTGCAGTGAGTCACGGGATGGAGCACAATGGGAGCTCAAAGCAATAGATCAGGAAATGTTTCATGCAAGATGGGGGGAGGAGGAAAGCAGGGCAAAAGTGAGTGGAAGGTAGAGAGAAAATCATCAAGTAGTGAAGAGAAACACTGGCTCAACTGGAGCCTGTACAGCGATAATAGAGAGCAATAGAAATGCAACAGAAGTGTTGAGGTGTCTTCACTGCAATGAAGTGACAGAGAACAGTGGCAGAGCAGTAGTAAAATTGTGTGAGCACAGAGTGAAGGCACTCAGTGCAGATACAGGGTGGGGAAGGGTTGGTTGGATGAGCCCTTGCCAGAATAGTAGAGCAGCTCGCTGGCTGGCATGAAGGACGAGGCAGCTTCCTTGGTAGTGAGTTGTCTGAGCAATAGCTGCAGCAAGGATGAGTATTTTCTCTGAATGCTTCCAAAAGTAGTGACTCCACTTCAGACAATAATGGATGCTGTCTAAGGGAATCAGAACCCTGAGAAACAGAACTGTATGTAGCAAAGAAGTCAAAGCACCCCACATGAAGCCAGCTCTCCTTTACCATGTGCATTACACATTTACACCTGTTCAAAGAGGAGCAAATATTACTTAACTCAGACAGTACTTAGAACTTGTCACATTTTAGGCACATCACACTTACCCACTTTGAGCTGGCACAGACGACAACCTCAAAGTGTGCACAATGGAAGATTAGAAGATCCCTGCTGGTTACTAAAGTTGAGTGTCCTCAGGATAAGAGTTTTCCAGACATACCTGCACATGAGAGAGGGACTTTTCATGAAGTCAGGAAAAGCAATGACCCATTAACACAAACTTGGTGTTGGCCAAGAAAGCAGCAAGCTGGCTGATGTGCCATTTTGCCCAACACTGCTGTCTTACCCTCCCAAATCATGTTTGCCACATTGTGTGTGTCCGTGTGCTTTAGCTGCCTGACATGTCTGGTTTCCGACAGCTAGACCTTCAGCCACAGCAGATGATCACTGCTTTGCTGAAATCCATGGGCCTACGAAGCTATTCCAGCTCACCCAGGACACGGCCTCTGGAGTGCAAACTGCTGAAAGGAAGGGCTGTCTTTGTTCCATATCTGTATCCTGATTAGTACACTCCGACCTGACCCCTGACTCGGTCTCTAAATGCAGCTGAAGTACAAACAATAGTGTTGTTGTATTGGTTATCAGCAATTCACTCGGAGATGCACAAAAGTCTTCTGGACTTTGCCCTTTTGCTTTAAAACAAGTGTGTGTCAAGCAGGGATCACAGATAACTACAGTATTGATGCTACCATTGTAATGTACAGCGCTGCAATGTAGCTGCAGTCACTCTGGCACTGTCACAGAAAATCAACCCCACAGAATTTCAGTCACACCATGTGGAAAGTAGCAGAATAAATCCAAGGGTAACAACAGCTTTTAGAAGTTCAAAGTAAAAGATAATTACAGTCCAGTCCAGTAAACTCTCCAAATTATCTCCTTCTCATTAGCAGGTTTTCTAAAAAAGAAACCCAACCAAATTCAAAACCACAATTTGTTGAATTTTAGCAAGTGATTACATTTGTGGATTTTGGCTTTTAAGACCAGATTTTCTGCATGTTTTTTATGTCCAGTTTGTACCAAGGTAGGTCCAGCGACACACAGGGAGCTGCTGTCAACTCACACCAAGACAGCTCAAGTAGAGACCATATCTTTCTGGGTCACCCAGGGTGGTGCTAGCTTCTGCATCCGCACAACAGTACACCAGGAATCAACAAGTATGTAAAACTAGGGCTGTGGCTGGTGAATCTGGCAGTATGAGGTGAACAACCTCAACTCACCTCATTTGGCCCAGCTGTAGCACTCGGAGCTATTCCCTGGTTGCTCTCAGGGCCATCAGCTTCTCCCCAGCAAACCTCCACTCAACCCTGACTGGGAATTTGCAGTCCTTTGTGCTAAGGCTTGATTCGCTCACTGATATTCAGAGACTGCGTGGTTTCCACAAGGCTAAAATGGAGGAAAAGGAGAGAAGATCCCAAGAAGAACCATTTTTAATCGATAAATCTGGCTCCATATTGCTCCGAGTGAAGGTATTTGTGGTTCAAGACCATCTCTAATTCCCTTACAAATACGTGACACAATCTGATGAGTCTTTTATGTTCAACACTAGTCTAAGGTCTTTCATTTAATGGCTTTTCTTTCCCGCTCACAGTTCCCTCTCATCTCTGCAGCTTTTCCCTGTGCAGTGCCAGAGCCATAAAGATCTTACTGTAAAGGGGCCCCCCAGCCTTTATCTTGCATATCACGACATCATGATTCAAATGTTACAGCACTGCAACACAAATGTAACATCAATGTACATCCCATAACAGGCCCTAATCTGTCCCAGATTTGGTTCACTTCTGAGCTCACTTGCTCAGATCTCCATGGGACCACACATTGTGTGCCACTGTTTGTATTCAGCATAAACGAAGCATCAGTGTGGAAATCTCATCAGAACAACAGCAGTCTGGTCAGATCAAGAAGAGCTAGCAGGAAGCCACTCTGCATCTTTCCAGAAGACTTGCCAATGAGCACATTTTGTACATAGAGAACCTATCTCCTAGGCACTGGAACTTGGTTGGGAAATGCATTGGCTGCACCTCCAGGCCGGTCCAAGCACATGGTACAATGGTGGCTCTGCCCCCAGCTGCCACTGGGGGATGCTAAGCCTAGTGTCGGGTGGCCAGGTCATGCCACCAGCCTCAGCAGTTCTCATAGCTTTGGCCTGAGCTGACCCTGCTGCTGCTTCGGCCACTGTGAGCCCTGGGCTGGACTCATCCCTGCCAAGCAGCAGCAGGAGCCTTGAGTCCCCGTGCTGCCTTCCCTGGTGCCTGAGAGGCACCCTCTATACATCTGCCATCTAAACCCCTTTTCCAAAATGTGCGGGTTGCTAAACGGCTCTTTGAGAGGCTAAGAAAATCAGCGCTGTTCAGCCTGGAGAAACAGAAGCTGCCTGGAGACCCCATAGCAGCATTTCAGTATCTGGAGGGGTCCTACAAGGATGCTGGAGAGGGACTCTTCATTAGGGACCATAGCAATAGGACAAGGGGTAATATGTTTAGACTTAAACAGGGGAAGTTCAGGTTAGACACAAGGAAGAAGTTCTTTACTGTGAGGGTGGTGAGGCACTGGAACAAGATTACCCAAGAAAGTTGTGAATGGTCTATTCCTGGCAGCGTTCAAGGCCAGGTTGGACAGGGCCTTGAGCAATCTGGTCTAGTGGGAGGTGTCCCTGCCTGTCGCAGGGGCACTGGAACTAGATGATCTTAAGGTCCTCTCCAATCTTGACCATTCTATAATTCTATGATTCTATGATATGAGTGAACTGAGAGTCTTACCCAGCTGAGTGAACGCTTTCTTGTCCTTACCTTTTTTGTTAATTGTAAGGAAACCAGTAACAGTCAGGATATCCCCTTTCTGCATTCTTACTTGCTGTTCATTTTATTGGGAAAATCCTCATTCTGTGCAAAATATTACAAAGACAAGACGAACATCAGTTCTATATTAATATTTAAATCAACGAGTATTACACAGCAAGGAAATAAAATGAAAAAACAAAACAACAAACCCTCCAAACCATCTTGATCACAGCTGCTGTGAAAGCCACTCCGCAGTGCTGGAAAACTTCCTCCCGTCCAAGTATTGATCGCTGGAAACATTCCCTGCTCATGACATTCAGTTTTGAAAGGCCAAATGCTTTGAAAATACAATAGACTGAGCATTTTTTATTTCTTTTCTTCTTCCCCCTTTTGGCCTAAATGGAGTTTGACAGATTTTTTTTTTTTTTTTTATTTAAACAACATGAAGTCCACAGTATAGTTATAAGTTGTAATATACAGTTATACATGTGGTGCCCCCATGCACGTTTAGTACTCAAGCAATTATATAATATTACTAAGATAAATCTAGGACAACCATATTATTCTCCTGTGGCTTTGAGATGACACTCATATGTGGTTTGCTCCATCTAACAAGAGACGCAAACCATGTGTTCGAGCAACAACATGCTGAATCAGGGAGACATGCTATGAATAAGGAATTGTGTTGTGAAAATGCCTCCTGGAGACCCTCATTCCTTCCTGGTAGTTTCTTGCATACTACACACTTATATAACTCTCTGTCTTAAAACATTCTATATATGATCCTGAAGGCCCAAAGTCTCTGGGGCAAACACAGGCTTGCAATGTTGATTTTGCAAACATCATGCAAAGCTGGCAGCTTGGTATGTTTTTCGCACAAAACTGGATAAAGCAAACTGAGTTTATTTAATGTCAGATATTGGCAGAATGACTACATTTTATTCAAAGCTTAGCTGTCTGTGTGGTAAGCTTATTGGCCACGTTTAAGCATGAGATTCACTTGTGAACAATTCATAGTGAGATCCGCAAAGTGAATGATTGCACACGTCTGTGAATAACACTTTGAGCATGGGATATAAGAGGGGAAGAACTTTGTCTTTATGGACAAAAAGCCATGAAATCTCTCAGCCTATCAATTAGGTACCACTGCCTGGGACACCACACAAGGAGAACCACCTGCTGCATTAGCTGTAAGGGCTGAAGAGAGTGCTCGGGGGCCACCAGGAACATCTGGTATGTCATTTAGCATCAGCATTTGGGCTTGCCAAATGTTACTGTGTGTATACAATTGCCTGTGGAGAAGGAAGAGAGCCAAATGTTCATGGCTAATTCCACCTTCTGGTTGTCCTCTACCTTTCACATTGTTGTGTCTTTCGCATTCATTACCTGTTTGACAGCTTTAGGTCCTCTTGCCTGTGACTTGGTTTCTTAGAGAAATTTAAATTCTTAATCTCTTTGGAACAGAAATTTTGTTTTTCAGGGATTAATCTCAAAACACCATACCTTGCTAAAGGTGCTAATCTGACTAGTTCAGCTGCCCAGATGCAGAAATTTCAGTTCCCTTGGCCACCATGCACACCTAGAAGAGCAGTAGAGGTGAAGGTTGGTTGGCTGGCTCATGAGGGCTGAGGCTGCTGACTTCAGAGTGAGCATTTCCTTTGGTGGTGTCCGTGCTTCTCTAGGCAATGCAAGCAGAATCCTTGACTAGAGCAGACATATCACTAAATCCAAGTGATGGCAGTTTCTGATCAAGAAACTTTGAAGCTCTCTCCATCAGCTTTCTTCAAAGGGAAGTGCCTCTGCTTATTTTTCAGATATGGGTTTTTGATAAGCCCTTGAGAAGCGTGTATATGAAATTATATATATGAAATCCTTTGATTTCCTTTTAAAGTCTCCTGCCAATTTTAGGTTTTGCTTTCTTCTTTTTCCCTCTAGCAGATGCATTAATCTCTCTTTCCACAATCCTATGAGGACCAACACTCATTTTCCAAAACTGTACTTCAGCCCCAGCTGGGCTTTAACGCTATCTAAGTAATTGGGACACCAGTTCACTAGCTCAAAAATAATTATTTTGTGCTTCACAAAAATTAAGTTTACATTTTCTGAGAAAATTAAAACAAAGTGGTCTTTAGGCTATGGCAATAGAGGTAGCCCATCAAATGGTACTGAGACTCTTGAAGGAAAGCATTGTTTCCAACTGAAAATTCGAATGTCTCCTTTCAAAAGATCACAGGGATATATTCTATAACAAATATGTGCAGATTAATTGAATTCAAGTTCAAGAATGGCTCCAGACCCCACCTCCCAGCACAGCTGTCTCCATGGCTATTTTTCTGTCATCTGAAGTCTTTTGCTCTTGGTCACGCAATCCACACTGAAGAATGCGTTGATGCACACTGGGTGGAGATACAAGTGTTTTGCTGTAATTCACTCCCCCCCCCCATGATTTACTGCCCACATCAACCCTCCATCTCTCTCTGAGGGCTCTCAGCCTGATCTTGTTGCTGTGGACTGGGCAACTCTCTGTCTTCTCTCTGCCACCATTTTGGTTCCTTATTCTATTTTCCCATTGGGTTGAGGCTATAGGTTCTAGACCTAGGGAGCAGGTACAGAGAAGGTATGGGCTCTGCAGTCGTAAAGGCGTTGAAGGTCTCTTTTGCGCTTCTCAAGCCCATCTCAGAAAAAAGGGCCATTTATGGGTTTTGGCACATATTTTGTTCAGGCCCTGATTCCTTTCTGCATGGAGGTTTTTATCTAACCTGGTGCAATAAATAACTGTCAGATTAAGCATGGCCAGGCAAATGTTACTGTACTTGCATTGTAAAAGCTCCCTTTCATGTGGGCATGCTCTGAAACAAGGCAGTCCTTCCCAAGCCATCAGTTATGCTCAGTCCTGCTCTAATCACCCTGGTTTAGATGTGCAGCTTGCTGTGAAAGACAAATGACTGCAGCTATTAAATCCCATCTTGTTCTGAGTGTGCCCAGTGGTAATATCATAATGGCTATTACATTACAGATGGGAGGATGGTTTGCAGGGGACCGAGGTCTGGGCAAGGACAGACACTCTCATTGATAGCACCATGCACGCAGAACCTGTAGCTCAGCCTTGGCCACCTTTCAAACAGTTCTGCGAGGCAGTGCAGGTACACAAGCTGGGGCTCTCCAGCGCTCATGCCATACCATGTTGAAGGGGAGCCCTGCAAAGAGCCAAGAGGTACCCAAGAGCTGAAACAACCCTTTGGTTCACTTAGCTGAGTCATGGTGCAGCTGGTGGGCAAAGGCAGGGAGGGAGATACCCCTCCTTCTTCCTCCCCACAAAGTATCCATCATTGCCCTGGCAGGGCTTGGATATGGCCCGCAGCAAGGGCTGGAGAGCCAGGCTGGATCAGGCATATAGGAGATACAGTGGTGCTTTCAGTAGCATCTGAATCACATTTTGTGCAGTGGCCGCTGCCCTGTGAATGCAGACTGCATTGTGACTGCTTCACTCTGAGGTCTCTGTGCCAGCAAAGAGAGAGCCTCGGCAGGCACCCAGGGGCATGTGCAGGCTGGGTGTGCAAAGCTGCTGAAAGGATCAGGATGCCTAGTTTCCATTACATCTCTTTCAGTTGTCTCTGAAAAGGTTTTTCTTTCTGAAAAGGAGGCTTCTGCATTGGCAAGGTATTCACAGAAATTCTTGAGCAAGAATAAATAAATGCTGCCAGGAACTGTAAATTAAAGGTGATAATTGGAAGTGATATATTGGAGCATGCATGCCACATGGCTGCTTGCTCAATTGCTCTGCATTCACACAGTTCAGCATCCCAGACTCTGTTAGAAAACAAAAAATAAAAAATAAAAGATAAAATGCTTCTTAATCCCCATTCCCAGCCCCCTGCCTGAAACTTGGATGCTCCCTGTTTCAAGGTGCTAATCACAACACAATCAGAGTAAACCAAAGGGCAGCCACTGTGGCGGGTGAGTGTCTCATTCCCAAGCACACCGAACCACATGCTTTCCCGGCACCACATCCCACCAGGCACTGAGAGCACTCTCACAGAGCCTAAGCCTCTTCTGCTCCCACTGCCAGGGCTGCAACCAATGTACACAACACACAATGTACATTCATGTTGGGTTCACCACAGGGACTCATATTTAATCTGAGGAAGTCCTTGGCCTCTGGCTGTCATGAGTGTCAAGGTTGCTGCTGCCACAGAGATGAATGCAGGTGAATGATCTCTGATGAGGCTGAATAAATAAAATAATGGGAGTCTAGTATCCAAAAAAACCACAAAGAAAATAAAATACAGGCTAGCTTTTATAAAGGTCATGGGTTTGCAATAAGGCTGTCTCCAGAATGGCTGTATGGACCTTAGTAAGCATTCAATAGGGTTTGGAAAAGAAATAAATCATTTTTGGCCCACTGTAGGGTGAATTGGTGTAAGTCTGGGCATGGCAAATCTTTCCATGATATAGAGCCACTATTCAGTAGTTCACGCAGTTGAATATGCATTGACCACTAGCAGGTTTCATTTGTAAACTACTTGAATGCAGAATTTAACAGTTATGTTTATTTATACACCAAATGAGAATTTGCCTTTTGCCTGACTTCGCTGCAGAGAATAATTTGATATTAAAAAAAGCAATATACCTCATTTCTTTAGAAAGGGGACTGTTTATACACATAATGATATAAGAGATAATGCAAATGCTTAGCAAAACAGATGGACAGATATCAGCAAAAGATAATAGAAGGGATTATAGATGAAAACTATGAAAAATATTAATTAGATCATTTTCTCAACAAAAGACATCAAATGTACCAATATGGGGGGTGTATGGAGGTAATCATTTGCACTGTGATACGATCACAGTGTCCTGGAAAAGGATTAGGGCTTCACTGTGTCAGTGCTGCAAACGCCTATCTTTGTGAAGCAGCTTCAGATCTCCTAATGAGAGGAGCTGTGCAGTGATAAATGGCATTATGTGCTTGCAAGGTTATTGTTACCTCAAGGTCACCGTTGTCACTTCCCTCTCCCTGTCATTCTGAAAGCTCTTGCTATTAGAACTTAATCACATTAATAACAAGGGAGCTTGCTAGCACACAAATGCATCTTAGAGACCCTTTGCAGGGGTAAAGCCAGGATTAAGATTTTAACTTTACAAGATGTTGTCTGTGAACACCATGGCAATCATGCACAGCTCTGGATCCCCTTAAAAATTTGCCACTGGATGGCTGCACCTTTCACACCTGTGGCAGAGCATCTTGGAGATGACTTCCCTCGAAGATGCCATGCCATCTATGCTGATCTCTGTCTGCTCTTGATGTCCACCTGGCAGATCGCAGGGGCTTTGTGCTGTCCCCAGTTAGGTGAGCCATTCAGAGGTAAGCATACCTTCAGGCACCATGGGGCTGACACTTGGTCAGGTGCATGGGGATGCTCAATGGCTCAGCCACAGCCAGTGTTACTCCAGAGCCAGGAAAGCCAGGTGGACCCAATGAACACCCTCTTGTTAGAGGTCTCCTCACTGTGCTTCCAGCATGTTCTCCTGATTCCTGTTTTTCTGCTGGCAAAATTTCCAGCTCCTGTTTTCCTGAGTCACCACATGTTTGACTATTTCCTGAGACATGTGGGTCAGATCCTGCCATGGTTACACCAAGCCAGGTAGTGTTGGAGTAAACAGGGTACAGCAAGAATCTGCAGCCCAAAGCTGGAGAAAGCCTGTGCTCTGCCTGGAATGAAAGCATTGAGAGCCTTCAAAAAATTGCAATTAATTAAAATTTAACGTTAGTTGACAATTTGACAGATACTGACACATGGATCTCAAATTAGGAAGTTATTTTCCATCATTTGTGTATTTGAATGCAGGAGCTGCATTCTCCATGTCATATGCTAACTTGAAAATCTGTTTAATTGAATGATAGTAATTGAGTCTGGAAAATTAAGGCATTTATCAACAAATCTCAAGTATTTATTGTTGCACAAAGGCAATATAAAGACAGCTATTCATTAATGATCAATATTCTAGCCATACTTTTTGTACTGAAATGGACTACAAAATGGTCTTTTTCTCTTAGTGTGCTTATGCTATCACAACAACCAGTTTGGAGTGCCCAGACATATTTTACTGGAATTCAGTCATAAAATTGCATAACATGAAAATCAGAGGCTGTGGACCAAAATTCTGCTCATTAAAATTGTAGCTGCTGACTGAAATCAGGTGAGAATTTGGTCCTTTCTAAACAGCAGGACAGAGGAGGTACTGCTGCCTGGCAATTGCTGCAGATGTGAGTACAAATAGCTCTCACATATCTGAGGCATGTATCTTGCATTCTTGCCTATTCTTGTGAAAAATGAGCCCTTTCATAAAAGCACAGATCTGGAGGCCTTCATGGCATCAATTACGTTTGTGGGTTTTTAATTCTGAAGGCAGGAGAAGGTGTACCCCAGCTGCCTGGCTGCTCCCTGTTGGCAAGGAGCAATCCAGCACAACCTCTCCAGAGTCAAGGATGCTTACAGACGCAGAATAAACCAAATCACATGCAGGTAAGGGAGTGAGAGATAAATTGTTTTGCAGAAATGTGTTCTAAATCTAGGTACCCTTGGCTTCCCTTCACCACTACCGTACATGCAATAAAAAAGACACCAAAATTCAGTACCCGGTCTCATTCCCTCTGCTTTGCTGCCAGTGACCACTGTTCAGAACTTGCAAGGATTTTGTCATATGTTTCCAGAACAGAAAGCAAACAGTAGTCTTCAATTTTCCCTATGGCATAAAAAGCAAAAAGGTATTTTGATAACCATTGCTAGTTTAAAATCTTGAGATGCTCTTTGTTCAATTAAAAAATGGATGCAGAGATAGGTAGAAGACATTACAGAAAAAATACATGTTGTCTGCAGCCCTCCTTCAGATATGCACAGTATCAATACCTGAGTATTAGAGTTCTCAAAAAGAGAAGGTTGTATGTATCACACTGCAACAAATGGGTATAGCAGGAAAGGAAAGGGAAGACAGAATGGCAACCCCTATGCAGGTCTGTAGCAAAGTGTTTGCCGCCAGTCCTTGAAGAACCTCTGCACAAAAGGTTTCGTGACAGCACCTTTTCTGTGTACATGAGAGAGGAAAAGTGTTTTAAAAATAAGGAAATCAAATGCAATGGAGACCAGTAGGCCTTTAGGTGAGCACATAATATAGGTACCAAAATATTGCTACTTAATATTTAAAATTATTTACATGGTAATAGCAGAATTTATGAGTGATACAGTCAGCTGTCAGTGTGCATAAACCTGTATTGATTAAAATAATATATAAAATTCACTGTGGTTGTGCAGTCTTACCCCTGGGGATTAATAACCATGCGAGAGGCACTGATGGCTCAAGGTGCAGTCAAAGACCATTAACCCCACTTTGTCATTAATCCCCAGGAAATGTCCAGCACCAAGGTCATTATTGCTGCTATAAGCTCTGAATGAAAAACAACATAGTTGTATGGATTTTTTGTCATAGCTGATGCAGACTCAATTGGTGTGTACAAAGCATGACCCAAGCATTCAGAGCCTGTCCTGGACAGAAGCCTCTCAGGTTTGCCTGAGCCATTTCTCAGCATTTCACTTCGCCTTTAATTAACTTCATGCTTCAGCCTCGTTTCCCTATTTGTGTCATGCCCAAGTGAAAGGAACATTTGTTAACAGCAGCCAAAACCTAAAAAAAAATTTTTACAGTATTGAAGGTGAGATACATTTTCAGTATTCTTTTGAAGAAAAATCTGTCGAAATCTCCTTAGTTTATTTCTTTTCAGATGCTCATGTCTCAATTTAGGTGCTCTTCTGTTTGCTTTGCATCACAGAGAGGTGTGTATTTTGCTAGCAGGAAGGATAGGGTAGTCACAGCCTGCTAGCAAAATATACACCTCTTTAAAAGGGAAGGCTAAATTTAAGAAACAACGGATGTTTTTTACCAAGGCAGGATATAAGCAAGCAAATAGAAAAATGGTTCAAAACCAACTACAAATATTAAAGAGGATGTAACAGATTCCACAGCATTCTTAGCAGATTATCCCAAGAGAAAAGATGAAGCATGTATTTACAGCTGTGTGCATGTCTGTGTTAGTCTGTCTGCGGAGTACATTTAATGTACACATAAGAATAATATTCTATGGAGGCTTCCTTAATAACTGCATAGCTGAGGCTTTATTCAGATTTTAGACAAAACAGCATTTAAATCTTTTTGTTAAGGATGCAAACAAATACTGACCGGCACCAAAAATCACCATTTATTCTAGCACTAAATTTGGTTTTCTTCAAAATGTGCCATAATCTGGGTGTAAGCCTCTAATTTAGGTTCACATGTCAAAGGATTTTACTCTTTTTTAAAGATCAGGGTGAGAGTAATGTTTATATTTCATATCTCATGTTCAGTTTACTGTAAGAGACGAACTGGATCCTTTATTTTGGATTTCGTGCACACACCACTAGGATGCCCTATGATGTCTGTAGAAGGAGGGAGGCAGATATTTATCATAAATGTCTGCCTGTTTTGCTTGCCCAGCTGTTTATACTTGCATTACCATGAGGAGCTGGAAAGACCACTGCTCTCCAGAATTGAATGCCCGACTTCCCCTGGCGCTTCACTGCTCAGAAAAATTATTAACAGTCCTTGTCAAATTAGAAGGGAACAGCAAGGGACAAAAAGCTACTATTCAAGAGGCTGTTCTGGGGTGCCTTTGATTCCTTCAATGCTAAGTATACGCTTTAAAAATTTCAATAACCACAGATTTGAGAAGATCTCCAACATGTTGCAGAATTAAAATTAGAATTGCAAAGGAACTAGAGGAGTGGGCTCCATCAACTGAATGTCACTAAGGTCAAAGCCAAGTGCCATCCTGAGGGTGCCAGCGGTCTCAGTGTGCCCAGCAGCAGTGCTGGAGAAGAGGTCTGGGAGCAGCAGGCAGCCCACAAGCCAAGCATGAGCTGAAAAGATAGCGGCACCACAAGAAGAGTGGGTCTTGCTCAGGGGAACATCATGTATATGGCACACTGTAGGATCATCATCTACCATATGGCACAGTAGAGGCCACAGCTGGAGCAACACCACTTCACAGACAGTGGAGACACAGTGGAAAGAATGCAGGGGAACAAGTCTGAAGGTAAAAGTTTCGCAAACACAACCTGATTTCCAACTTAGATTTAATATTTATAGAAACTTTTGAATGATAAGTGCATGCCAGGCTACTTGGATTTTTTTATCTCCTACACTGGCATCTTTTTTAAGTAGAGATCACCACCTCTCAAGACCAATTTTCCTTTGGGCTGTTCCCAGAGGTGGAAAGTGGGCTTCACAACTTCTCAGGGTCCTTCAAGTCCTGCTCCCCTGCAGCTCCCTGACTTCATGACAGCAAACCCAAAACTTCATTTTCAAGAATGACAGATGCAGACTGGTGGCTGTACCAGTGCAAGCCAGCTAGACATAAACTATATACAGAGGCAAGACTGAGAATCAGCTACTACCGTGTGCTGTCAGAAAATGCTCTAAGACTTCAGAGAGCTGCCTGATTCATAAAGGAAAAATACTGTCCTTCCATCTAACCTTTTCCCTCTCAACTTGATTTCAGCCTATAGGCCTACATGAAGTACTGTAGGTTAAGTGGTTTCAAATCCATCCCTTTTCATCAGTAAAAGCCATGCTACAAATCAGCCACATACATACACAGCTTCTCTCTTGCTGACATTGCTGACATTAAGAAAACATTGTCTGGTGCACAGCACATAGCCTGAAGTAAAGACAGAGGAACTGTTTTTTGAAGGTAAGTTTCAGTACTAATGTTATTCAACATAACTTCGCAATTGCTAAAACAATGTGGTCTGTGGTCCATGTTTGCAGACTTAAAAGTTTTCTCTAGAAAGTTTTCATTCTGTATCCCTTTCCCATTGCCTTAAATATTGTGTTTCTTATGGTAGCTGATGATGGTTTAGTTTAAACTTACACAATTATTACTGCAGTGAAAAAGAAAAGTAATTCATCTATAATAGTTGCCAGTAGTATTTACGTAAGTGTCACTTTCATGGAATTGTGACAAATACGCATGTGGTCCAGTTATCATGTGTCTGCTTTCATTTCAGTATATCATATTCAAGGGCTTGGACAGACATACCTTGATGTCTGCCAGAAAATTATCCCCTTCTAGTTAAACAGTACAAGACAGTTTTGGCATCTCAGGAGAAACAGCTTTCTAAATAGGCTTTAGATGAGGACTACTTCAAAAAAAATAAAAAATAAATTTGACCTTCCTAAAAGCAAAGCGAGATGCTGGGGTCACAAACGCACTTCGTATGTGGGAATGCAATTAATTTAACATGTATCTTACATATATGTCAGGAAAATAACTAATTCATTTTTAGTGGCCTATTTGCTTTCCCCCAGGATTAGGATTTGGTTACTTCCCTTGCAAGTAAGATCTTGAGACCTTAAAGAATCCTGCATCTTACCTCAACCATGTTTAGTTGTTACTACTTTTAATATTACTAACATATATTACCTTGGGAAATAATCTACTGAGATGAGACATCAGTTACCCAACACACGTCAGGTACAGAAATCAAACCACAAACATCAAGAGGGGTTTGAGTGATGTCTATGGCATCTGTTGGGAGAAAGGGAAAGTGGATGATTTTGCCACTGTCACTGTTACCTGACCTCAGATCTTCCCCTGTATGGCAGACAATGGGGTACATAGAGCCTGTGCTATTTACTGATGATCTGGCAGAACTGGGGTGAAAAGCAGAGCTATTTATGCGGTGAAAATGTTTCAGATATAAGTCCTGCCTGAAGCCACACAAAGAGGTCATCTCTGTTCTGGTTGCAGTCCTTTGCAACTGAAACTTCAGCAGTTCAGAGCAGCAGGATAATGTGCCTTAGTAACTCCGCTAGCCTTTGGGGCCAGGTAAGGAGAGCATTACAAGATCCCACCCCGTTTACTTAAATGCTTCTATCACCTTTTGCTACACTGCAGCTGGCACAAGCCTGATGATGAGTATGCCCTGCAGACCCTGTGGCCAGTTTGCTCTGCTGACCTGCTGGGGGCAGGCAGCCTCGTGCACTCAACCCTGGCTGGCAGGATCAGTCGGAGATCCAGGGGAGACAGCAGAAGCATCCCTTCTGACTTCTGGGGTGCAGCCTGGGCTTCATGAACAGAAAAAATAACAACAACAAAAAAAAAAAAGAAAATCTATCAGGAGCCACTGGCTGAAGGTAGTTCCCGAACAGGGTTCCACAGCTCTGGTCCTGGGAAAGCGCCAGCATTGAGTTCTCCCAAATGACTGTCTCACTTCAATTCAAATACCGGGGTTTCTATTCAGCAAAGTTCTCATACAGTTGGACCTTGATTTATTTGGTTGGGTTATTTGCCTGAAAGGAATAATCTCACATCTTCTAACAGTTGTGATTTGTCTGCTTCGTTGATTAAAACACCTCTTTTCCGCTATTTTCTCTCCAGCCACACACCCCACCCCCACTAATTAAATAGCTCCAACCCTCACAGCCGTAAGACGTCAATGGCTCAATAACATCCCGAGTCAATGTGTTGCAAAGCTGCTTTTTAATTCATTCTTCATGCAAATGATATACAATTAGACCTGGTTAATCTGCATTCCTTCTGCAAACGCTATTGTTAATAGGATTGGAAAAAAAAAAGCTTCAGCTTAACAAATCAATGGCACATAGAGACTATCAGATCAGTTACTCCTTAAACCTTTTGGATGGCCAGACATATGGGGGAAGCAAGCAATGATTATAACAAGGCCTTGCGAGAGTACTTTGCGGTGCTCGGTATGTCTGACTTCAGAAGCTTTCCACCCTGTTTTTTCTCCTAGTACTGCTTGTCTCCTTGGGTCAGGAGAGGGGAAGAGGAATCCCAGAGGAAAAGGTCAGATCTTTAGGACTTTTGTTAGGGGCTGCCAGGAGCCTGGGGATCCCCAGGGCTTTTTTTTCTAATTTGAGCTGAATTTTTCAATAAGAGACAGGTCCTTAGGACATTTTTGCCTGTTAATAAAGAGCATTGATAAGACAGAGGTAAAAACCACAGCCTCTGCCCAGGCACACCAGGGAGGGCTGCTGCTTTCTGTCTTGCTAGGAAAATTATGGATACGTTGACAGACATTTCCAAGTTTCGCTTCCAGCTCAGGTGTCCTGATAAGCCTCGCAAAAGGGAAAATGTCTTTCTTCTGGCCCTGGACACACAGTGAAACGTGGATGCCCAGGGTCTCCAGGCACACACTCTGCCTTCCTCAGGAGGCAGGGGAGGATTGCATGGCCTTTTCTGGCAGGTTAGGTGCACAGGGAAGGGCTACACGTTACCTGTGAGAAAAGATGCCCCGAGTGGTCTCACTGCCCTTTGGTAGCCTGCAAAACGGCAGGACTGGACAAGTATTACCAAGGTAGGAAGGCTCCCAGGGCAGAAGTTCACTCTCATATACATGTTATTGCCTTTCCCTTCAGCATTGAGATGCCCATTGTTTGTGTAATGCAGCACATCAATAAAGCTGAGGAATTAAAATTCTCCATCCACAAGACATCAGCAAAGCAAGGTACTCAGACTTCTCTGCTCTGAATCTCTTCTTTCATTCAGATTTGGCCCCCCAGTCAATAAGGGCACCAACTGTGATGAGGGCCCCAGTCCATCTGGAACTATTCATTTGGGTCACCAGATGATATGGACTTTCAATCCCTGCCAAACTTGTCCTGATTTGCACAAGGGACCAGATGCAAAAACGCTCTGTATCCCAAGACAAATCCCCTCTTGTCACAACCATACCACATACACTCAGGCATCTCACACTGGGATATTGCAACCTTCTGCAGCCAGAAAATATTATCTTTCATTATGCATATACCTTCCAGTACAAACACAACAACTACTGATGTGCCTTGACAGCTCTCCGCTCTTTCCTTCTCCCCTGATGTGACACTGAGCAATAAGAAGCAGGGTCTCGGGGAAGTTTGCATGAAAAGTGATAACATGAAAATATGTCAGCATTCCTCAAAAGCATTTGGGCAGCGTCAGTCAACAGAACTGCCTGAAGGCTTAAAAAAAAGCACGCAGCACTCCTTAGACCTCACAGCCTGGCAACTGCATCTCAATCACACAGGGAAGCATTTGCCTCACAGGACCGGGCTGGTTTCCTCTTTCCAGCCAGGAAGCAGGCAGGAGAGAGGGACTAACAGGGCATTTCTGGTGCCATTAGACAGGGAAATTCCTGGCATATTTCTTTAGCTTTTTGCCAGCCTTTGGAGCACAGGAGAGTCTCGTTCCACCCCTCATGGCTGCCAGCAGCAGTCCTGCATGTCTCCTGCTGAGGCAGGGCAGGCTCCCCCTGAATGGAGGCAGAGCTGTCCCATCCCAGCTGAGCTGACCTCTCTCACCTACCCTCACCTAGAGCTCATAAGGCTGATTGTTTTCATCCTCTTAGCCTGGAAAATGTACAGACTAAATGGACAAGACAAACAGACAGGCAGAAGACAAAGCGATGGTGGGTTTTGTAGGAGCTCCAGTGAGAAAACAATAGAGTAACTCTCTATCTTCCAGCACTGGTATCATCATGTTACCACAGGATGTTAACATTACTTCTCAATAGACTTCAGGGCTTCTTCACTCCTCCCTGCCATCCCTTTGGCCAATCTCCCACTTCCTTTCACTATCCATATTTATTTGCAAGAAATGTTTGGTGATTCAGTGGGTGTTTTACATCTCCATGGTGTGGCCTAACTGTCCTGGCAGGGCTGCTGTTTTAAAGTTAGCTGTGGTGGATTCACAGTGCCCTTGGGCACAGTATCTGGCATTACAACATCCACTAGTGCAACTCACCCCAGGCTTCTGCCATTGTGTTAAAATTATAATGAAATTATAATGAAATCATGACTAGCAGAATCTGTGAACCCAACAGTGCTCTGTTCGTACACAGCCCTGCACTCCCCTTTGGAGCCAGGAGTGTGCTAATGACAGTAGTATCCAAGCAGATAGCTATAATAACTAGTCCTCTCCAGATCACAAAGGGCTTGCTCTACTTACAAAAGTTAAGTGCAAACTCCAAGCAATTCCACTGAATAACCCTGATTTTTCTTGGTGAAAATAGCTGCAGGATTTGGTCAAAATTCCTTTTTTGTTCTCATTGCAGCCACAAAGCAGATGCTCCAGAATTTCAATCCTCATAGCGAAGTAGTGATGTCTGAAGACATATTAAAAGAGGCCAAAATATCTGAACAACACTAATGCAGAGCTCAGTGAGGGGTGCCCATGCAACCCAGAGGCACACAGGTTATGAAGGTGCTTATATCCTTTGGGGTACTTGGAGATATACCAGTATTTTTGAAGATGACTGCTCTCTCCTGCCGCTTCAGGGTAGGAGGAGCTCTGTTTGCTTTACCAAAACTATTTCTGCAGAGATGTCCATTTTGTTCTGTTTGTACAGCAACAAGGGACAGGGGCCTCTCTTCACCACATCATTACAGTCAGTCAAAAGTGTGGTCTAGCTGGCTGTTGAAATATCTCTATTCCCTCTAGGTGAAAAGGAAAATCCCTTCGAAGAATCTATGCTCTTTTAATCCATGACTGTTAGAGGTGATGCTGTTGCTTCTCTCTCTTGATGGATAATGCCAGATAAGCATTTCAATTAAGACAACTGAAATGAATCACATCGCCAAAGCAGAAGCACTGAGTCTAATAGCAAGAGAAAAATATGTGTAGAATGAACAACGGTCCAGTGTTGATCAAAAGCTGAACAGAGACTCATTTGAAATAAGGGGCTTCTATTTCATAAACTGTTCTAACTATCACAGGTCTGCAAAATGAGTCTCAATATCCCACAAAAATATTTTTTCTTCTAGTTTTGGCTATTTATACAACAAACATATTGAGGTACTTTTCCTCTTTTGCAGCTTCCTGCACTTGTCTCTCCAGTCTTGTGTCCATTTTTATTTCTTCTTTTTTCTCCTTACGATCATGTTACTTCTAAACATTTCCGTGTCCTTGTAGTTAAGGCTGTAAACAACAGCTCCAAATGTGGGTGCTACCCTGGCAGTCTAGCAATATATTCAGGCAATTCTAGCCAATTCTACCCACATTTTCAGTGGGAACGGCCCTCATTATTGGCATCATATTAAATATTGGAGTAAATACTGAAAAAACATCAGATACAAACCTACTGTGGAAACATTATGCTTCCCATCTCTGGTTCTAGCCAGGATTCTTCAGGGAAAAAAAAAAAAAGAAAGAAAAAAAAAAAGAGAACAAATAATTCCTTTGAAAAGAAACAAAATCGTTGACACCTTGGAAAGGCTAGCATTTGTTTTACCTGTCCCAGGTCACATACCTACATTTTTTCCTGAGGCTGGTCTACGTGCTGTGCTGAAGGTGACATTTATGTCAAGGTGGTTCAATGATCCATTGTGGTACCCATGGTCCTGCTGCAAGCTCCAGGCACTCTCTGTCATTCTGGGCTCTGCTCTTCATTCATCCATGACCAGCAGCCCTAATGTCAATGAAACTTACTGACCCCCATGGGATTATTTTCTTCTACAGAAAAAAAAAAAAAAAGCAGAGGATCTGGCCCAAATTGTGACAAAACAGATCACAAGCTAAAGGATGGGAGGCCTAGAAATAGATCATTAGTGGAAACCAATCTTGCAGCCAGAAGTGACCTGAAGTCGCTCTTGCATGGGAATGTCTCCCCCAGCCCATCTTCTGCAATGTGTCTTCCATGCATGTCATCAGCTCTGCCACTTTCCTGCAGGGAATTACTAATGGGTTGGGATCCCTTCTTCCCCCCCTCTGCCCTTTCAAGCCGGTCATGGCCATCCTCATAAATCTGCCAGGATGCTGACAGCCAGACTGCAGCTCACAGGGGCTCAGGGGACTTTGAGTGATATTCCTTCTGTTTCAGCTCTTTCCAAGACAGCCATTGATTTAGGAGGATGAGTTTCCTTTTACATGCTTGAATAAAATTTTAAAAAAAAAAAAAAAAGGCAAAGAAAAAGCAACCCAAGGAGAGGGAAAAGGGAATAGGCAACAAAAGTGGCACCATGATCTTCTGTACTGAAGCAACTGCAAGTGCAGAAGGTGTCCCTGGAGAAACAGGCTTTCCAGGCAGTGAAAGGAGCAAACAAAGGAGCAGCGAAAAATGGACCAGGGAGCTTGACTATTTGCCTGTGAATTTGATAGAGTGCCACACATGCTTTATCTCTACCCAGTGTCTTGTCAGTGAAAAGCCATTCATTTATTTTAGAACATGTAGATAATGAATGCTCCTAGCAGATAACATAGTCTCAAACCAAAACAAGGTTTTCTGTTAACTCTAATCCCCTTGGTTTTATTTCAGCAAAGACTATCTGTACTATTCTTTTACCTTCTTTACCAGTGAGCTGCTGCCAACTCTAATCACTCTGGCTCATGCCAGACATTATTTCTATTATCTGGATGATTCTAAATGACCCCGTCTTCAGCATTGAAAGGCAGCTTGATGTTATCTGTGGGACCACGAAAAGCCTGCACACATAAAGGCAGGCTGAGCGAAAGCCCTGTGTGCCACTAAGGGCTCATCACATGAAAGCAGCTTGGAAATCAGTATATAGATCTCTGGTTCTGATGTGAGTGTAGATCATTGCTGCGTCACTTACAGTAAATGTCGTGATAGATGGGTCTCCAAAGGGTAGGATGTTATGTGTGGGTGAATTCTTACATGCTGGCCCTCTATCCAAGTGTTTTCTGAGGGTGCAGAACTGGAATGAAAACCTTGTGGAAATAGAATCATAGAATCAACTAGGTTGGAAAAGACCTTTAAGATCGTCAAGCCCAACTGTTACCCCAGGATTGTCAAGCCCCCTGCTAAACCATGTCACTAAGGGCAAACTGATCCCCCCTCAAGGCTGCTCCTCATGATTTTCAGTCACAGCCACCCCTCATCTGCCCCTTCATAGTGGCCCGCACTATATAGCTGCTGCCCCTACCACTCATGGCCACCCCTCACAGACAATGGCCATTCTTCATGGCCCATGGCTGCCCCTGCTTTTATGTCATGATCTTCCCTCACAACCACCCCAGCACTTCCCTCATGATCTTCCCTCATGGCCACCCCTGCTCTCTCCTCATGATCTCCCCTCATCCCTCATGGCCACCTTTACTGTCCCCTCACAGTCTCCCCTCATCCCTCAAGCCACCCCTGCTCTCCCCTCAACCCTCATGGCTGCCCCTCCTGTCCCCTCACTATCTCCTCCCACAACTGCCCCAACACTCCCCTCATGATCTTCCCTCATGGCCACCCCTGCTCTCCCTTCATGGCCTCCTCTCCCCCTCGTGGTCACCCTTCCTGTCCCCTCACAATCTTCCCTCATCCCTCATGGCTGCCCCTGCTTTCCCCCGATGATCTCCCCTCACAACTGCCTCAACAATCCCCTAATGATCTTCCCACATGGCTGCTCCCCTTGTCCCCTCATGATCTCCCCTCTCAACTGCCCCACCACTCTCCTCATAGCCACGCCTGCTCTGCCCTCACCATCTCCCCTCACCCCTCATGGCCACCCCTGTTCTCCCCTCATGACAAGCTTGAGTTCCCACATCTTGTGTGAAATAGCCCTATGTAAATATATGGAGTTGGGACTGACTGGCGAGGAAGCAGTTTTGCTGCAAAAGAGAGTGGTGGTGAACCAAAGCGGGAAACATGAGTCAGCTGTATGCCCCTGGGGTACAGAAGAATGACTGCACATGGGCTGTATCAGCAAGTGTAACCAGCAGGCCTATGGAATTTATTATTTCTCTCGACCTAGCATTCTGATAACATTTCTAGAATATTGTGCCAATCATCTTAAATGATAAGATATAAAGCACAAGGGGAGCTATTTGGTGACTCTGACATATCATTGCTTTGGACAGGGAACAGGAAAATTGGTTGCGTAAGTACCTATCTGTAACACATGAATATATGGGACAATCTGAATGCAACAGAGCAAAGCTCTCAGGACAGCAATTCTAAACCAACCTTCACATTCTTAAGGGACAATATTTTAACTGAAAGAGTGATACATTTAGCAGGAGGATTTTTTTTTGTCTGGGACTCCTCTTGACAAATAGAGGAAAACTGGGAACTGGAGACATTGCTTAGACAAAAGCAACAAGTGATTGAGTTAGGCTGGTTTACCACAAACAAGAAGCCCAAAATAATAATATCTATACTTGATATTTTAAAGTAAACATTTCTCAACACCGGCAATGGTTATGAGCCCAACTGGCTTGCAGAAAGAACTGAAACAGAAAATTATTAAAAGTAATCAGGAAGCACTTGAGGACATCGGCTCCACAAGCTGCAGTCAACAGGGAAGGATCTACTACTTAAAAAAACCCCAACAATCTTTTAGAAGGGAAGTGAAAGCAGATAGAGATAAAGATAGATGGGTGTGTAAACTACCTACATACATAAATTAAAGACTAGAAATGGCAGAAAATCATCAAGGAAGAAGACTGAGTCTATCAGCTGAGGGTATTGGAAAGAAACAAAGAATATTTAAAGCTTGCATTTAAAAGATGAGACCCTCAATCCAGGGAAGAAATAACTCCATAAAAGATGAACAATAAGATCTGCAACCAACTGAATATCTGTTCCTATTTCAGGACTGGAAAAGAACAGCAAAGGAGGTTTTCAGACATTTAAAAGCATGAGGTTGAAACTGCCACATATTTGGCACTGTGTCCACTTCTGATGTCCTCATTTCAGAGACATAAAATGAAAAGGCTTCACAAAAACTGTAAGTACTTAGGAATTTGGGAAATATGCTTTAAAGTGGAGGGCTAAGGAGTTATTTAACTGTTTATACTAGTCTTTTTACCAGACAGGAGGTGACAATTGATTTAAGCGTTTTAGCAGCAGTTACAAGTATTTGCAATAGGAAAAGCCACAGCGATAATAATGTGCTTAGACCTAATCTTGGATCCAGTGGCTTCAGTATGAACCTGTGCAACTACCTGTGCCGTGCTAACAGAGGTGGAGTGTCTTCACTGGACATTTTTTAATCAAACCTGGACATTTTCTCCTGGTCTGAGAGGTCACCACTGTGGGCAGGGCACTGGACTGCAACTCAAAAATACAGGTTGAACTTTGCATATGGGAGTGAACCACAAACACTGCTGGTGCCTCACTTCTTCATTTTTAATGTGATAGTGTGAGCACTGACTGTTTTTCCAGCCGGACTGCAAGGTCTCTTAGACAGTTCCCATTTCTCACTATGTGAAGAAAATACTTCAGTGAGGTCTTGGGCTTGACTGAGCTCTCTCAAGGCTACTGCAATGCAAGTGGAAGCAGCACACTGATCACTCCTTCCACTAATGGACTCACTCATATCAGTGTAGAGGTGGGAAAATCCGCTCCTGCAGTTCCATCAGTCCTACACTGCACAGGCTCAGGAGTGCAACTCCTGAGAAAACTGGTTTTCTGCAAATTACTTGCAGAGCACAAAAGCAGACAGGTAACAACTCCCACTCTTCAGGACTTTGCCTAGTCTCCCAGGGATCCCATGCTAAGTGGCAGTGAGTGCACACTCCCTCTTCCCTACTGATATATACGCATACCTGCATATACTGAACATTTTCACCAAGTTCTGCTGAACCTGGATTTTTCTAGAGATGGAAATGCAGGCAAAATCCATCATACTTTTCACTGTGCTGTCTGCTTTGTAATAGTTTTACTCAATTTACACCATGGTAGCACAGACTGCCTTTTACAGCATAGGGCTGATGGGCTGGGGACAACTGCTGAGGCCAGACAGCCCTGTGGTTAAAGTTCAGCATGAGTAGGGCATAAGGCGGATGGGGCTGAGGGCAGGCCAGCTGCAGCACAATCCCAAGCACAAGCTGTTTATTAGGGTGAACGTAAAGCACTCCAGAAGGGCAAGGCTCAGTGTTCTTCCTTTTGATCCTATTATCATATGACAACATGATTAAAGACAGGGTAAAGGCATGGCCCTCATGGAAGAAGCACAGGGGTGTCAAACCACTAATGGAAACTGTCACGAAGGAGATGGAAAGTTTAAAGAAAACATGCCCCTCTCCCCCCAGGGCACAGAGTGAGGGGGATCCCAGTGCCAGGGGAGGCTGCACACAAAGGCAGAGCAATAAAAACAAGAACATGGGACCTAACTCAGAAAAGTAAAAGGGGTGTCAGCTCCTCCTTTGTCATCTCTGTGCCCTGGGAAAACAGATGACAGCAAAGATTAGCTGGACACATCCCTTGCACAGAGGCCAGATTTCCCCAGGTCCTAAACTCATTTAATTTCTTTTTAAGCTCTCAAAAACACACCTAAACCTAAGCTCCTCTACCTTCCTGCATAGAGGAATGGCCATGCACAGGCAGTGCCTGATTGAAGTAAGACCCTGGGCACCAGAATCCAGTCCCTGGACAGTGAAGAGGTCAATCCAAGCCTGTAAGAGTGTTTCTCCCTGCAATGACTGGTTTGGAGCTACCCATCGTGTGGCAGGTGATACCCACTGATACAGAGCTCCTAGTGCAGTGTTTCTCACTGGGTGGGATGGGGCTGCACTGACAGGACAGCAGAGGATGTGGGGTGGCAAGCTTCAAACACTGGGCTGTTAAAAAGTAAGCTGGCAGCAGGCACAGGACACCAGGATAGGCAAGCCCTAAATCCTCCATCCCTCCCCACATCAGTCCTGTGACAGAAGCACCCACCTCCCAGATACCCTCTCCCCTCCTCATGCCTATGCGCACACTTGATCTAGCAGCGCCTCATCCCTTCCCATGGCTGGCACAGGGTCATACAACACAAGACTGCATCCAAAGACACGTGCTGAGCATGATGGGGTTGTTCCCTGGCCCTTGCTTTGCATTGGGAAGATGGGATGCAGGTCATCACCCAGCACACATGAGCTGCCAGCCTTGTGGCAGGATGGACGAGAGGGTCTTGGCAGGTCAGGATGAGATAAGGCCCTTAAAATCCCAAGACCAGTGAGCTTAGAGTATTAGAAGCATTAGAGGGGTAAAGTTATCTTCAAAATTGGTAATTTACTTAGCAAAGGGGAGCGCCCTTCCTTCTCTCTTTCTGTGTAACTTCTCTGTAATGCCTCTCTCACTTTTCATCTCCCATTTCATCTGATTCTTTTCCTTTGGTTCCCCATTTTTTCATTTTCCTTCCCTCCTTTCCGTCCTTGTTCAAATCCCTTCCCTCTCTCTCCCCACACTCTTTCCCCTTCCTGTCCCACCCAAGGCTGGATCCTACCTCCAGCTTCATTCTTTATCTAAAACAAGAGATAGGTTTTGTAACTTTCTGATGTTGCTATGACTGCTAAACCCTAAGGCTGACAAGACTTAAATAACTTATTTTCCCTGTCTATTGCTTCAGACAACTGAAGTACAGAAAGCCACTAGGGGTTACAAGAAAAGGACTACCACACAGCAGGGGAGTTTCAGCCATGCTTCTGCTTCTCTCTGCCTAAGAGCACAAGGAAGCCAGATCTCTGTAACAGAGTTACCAGGACAATGTCCAAGAGTTCAGCTCTCACCTTGCCTCTCTGGTCACAATGAGTTGAATAAAACTGAGCTCAGGACTATTTTGGCACTGACAGCGCCTGCCTCTTGAAAGCTGGATGTGCACCTCTGTGACAAACACAGCATCACTATAAAGTGGTGCTCCTTTCCACGAATGACACAATCAGTCAGCAATGAAACATTATAACAACTTTGAACTACCAGTGTAGTGATCACCATCAGCAGTAACATGGAAAAAATAAAACAACAACAGTGGAAAGCTGTCAAAAATGGAACACTTTTAACATGAAATATTAAGTCAATATTTATTTTAACAAGTTTAATAGGATTCTCCTCCATTAGCTCCCAAGAGTTCTGTATCGGCTGAGCCTTCTGGAGAGGCCTAGAACATCTGGATACTCATTTCCCATTTATTTCCCACTGGAGCCTTAAAATCTCAATTTTGTGGTATGAAATACAGGCTATTTTGTTGAAATGCCAAGGCAGGGTTTTCTGTCTCCAGTATTCAGGGAGCATTTACTTCTGGTTTTCCCCTGCTGTCTGGTGCAGTTTCCAAAGGGTGGGCAGACACTGATGCTAGCCATGTCTCAGATATGTGGAAAATACTTGCCACAAGAGCAAACACTGCTGGGGCGCAGAATGCCTCTGGAGACACAGACATTGGCAGGCTTGTGTATGTACAAGCAGATAGGAAGGTGGTCACTCAGGGTGAAATAACTTGGCAGTGGAGTATCCATGAATCATCCATTCAGGATGTATGCATTGACCACTCCTTTGCCATAGGGACCAAGTGGACCTCTCCATCCTACCCAAGTCAAAGCGGCAGTGGGTGTAGCATTGCAACTCTTGTGTCTAAGGTGGTCTCTTCAGAGGAGCAAAAGGACTTCAAAGCAGAAGGCAGGCAAGCAGGAAAGAAAGAAAGAAGGAAGTCAGGCAGGCAGGCAGGCAGGAAAGAAGGAAGGCAGGAAGGCAGGATGGAAGGCAGGAAAGAAGGAAGAAAGGCAGGCAGGAAGGAAGGCAAGAAGGCTGCCAGGCAGGCAGGAAGCAAGGCAGGAAACAAGGAAGGCAGGAAGTAAGTAAGGCAGGAAAGAAGGAAGGACGGCAGAAAGGAAGGCAGGAAGGAAGGAAGGCAGGCAGGAAGGCAGAAAGGAAGGCAAGCAGGAAGGCAGGAAGGCAGGAAGGAAGGAAGGCAGAAAGGAAGGCAAGCAGGAAGGAAGCAAGGCAGGAAGGCAGGAAGGCAAGCAGGAAGGAAGGAAGGAAGGAAGGAAAGGTATTTTCATTTTTCAACTGTTTTCATTTTTCTGCATCCTACTGTTAAAGATGTGTTTTCCAACTTTTTATCTCTTTGAATGTAAAACTGTCTGCAGCACAGAAAAAGCACTCTGCATCCACTCTCTTTCATTTTCCAGATCTTCCAGGTGTGCAGCTGCAGCAAACCTTACTGAAGGTCTTGTTCAAGCTTACTTCTGATGCCACTGAAGGAAGAACAGACTTTCTATACAATAAATACCTTTCCAACCATCTTTGCAATAAAGCTGTCTGATCTGCCTGTCAGATTCATACAAGAGTTCCTTGAAACCACTTGCCAAAAAGATATAAATAGTATTAAGAAAACATATTTCATTTTGAAAAGACTTCATAATGAAAGAAATATTGTGCTAAGAAAACAGGTATTTCAGGAAAACCTGGTCACAAAGTCACACTCTACCTCCCCAGATGCAGTCAACAACATGTCTCAGATGAATGTCCTGTCAGCAGTAAAGCACTTGAAAATGTACATATCTTATTTTTTGGTATTGTTTCCAAAGATGCTCAAAAAGGAGATTTTAGTTGCTAATATACACACTGCTTAGCTCTGGCATAGGAATTTGGCATCATGACAAAGCATAGCAAATGTTACTCCCTCACTAATACCTTTTGGGGGTAGTATTTTTATGATTTCCAGAGTTGTTCTTCAGTGGGAGGCTGGCACCTGGGGAAAGTCTTAAGTGGTATAACATAACCGCTGCTGACTAGTGAAAGCCTCCATTGAAAGCATGACTCTTTGGGGCGCTCCAGCATATTCTTTGGTAATATGGGGAAGGCTGCGGCTAACTTGATGACAAAACATCAGGAGCAGCGGCTGATTGCATAAAGCCTGAGAGGAAAATTTGGCTTTGCTTGGCAATCTGCTTGTGGCTCCTCAGGCACACAGCTCTGTGCACTCTGGTGAGGAATCAGTGCTGGGCATTAGGGTAACCCTTCACACGCTACTTGCAGGGTTAGAGGAGAGATGTGATGACAGCTACAGCGGGGATGGATATTTTTAGCAAGCCATATAGTCAACATGGTTTACTTCTATTCCTACTCACAAATCGTTCATGAGGATTCTTTGGCTTTTATGATTGCGTCTGTGACCAAAGTCAGTCAGTGCTCCAAGCACATTCTCATCAATACGTGACTGGAAACTACAGCCTGAGCATGTACAATCTGTTTGTTTGCAGCAATTGCTGGGGAGGGAGGGAAGGAGCCACACTATATTGCTCCCAGACTAGATGATTTTAGCAACTGTCCTGGGGGGTACATATAGGTCAAACATAAGAGGGTAAGAACAACAGTGAGGCTAAGAGGAATTAGCCAAGCAGGTCTTGAAAAACTGAGCAATTATCTGAAATTAACCTTCTGTCCTGATATTTATGCTGTGACTTTCTGCTTGCATAGTCCCAACTGCAAAATGTCCCACCCTATCTTGCCCATTCCCACTAACTGCTTCCCTATGTCCTCATCAAGTGGTCTGCATTACAGTGTGGCAAGAGATCCCCAAGGGAACCCACCCCTGAGGGTTGGTGAAGAGCCTGAGCCCAGCAAATACCAGCCCATTTGACACTTTGAACCAGCAGTGATCAGGGGCCCACTGCTGTCCTAAACCACTGCTCCTCATGCCTACAGTTAGCAAGCTTTTCCTAACCTACATTTCTCTAAATGCACAGTAAATCAGTTTCTCTCCTCTATTAACATACATACATCCTCTATTATATATCTGAGGGCTGCTATTGCAACTTTCCTTCAGATTTGGCTTTTCCAAACTAATTCCGTCTCTTTCAGCCTATCCTCATAGGTTGTATTTGCTTCCCCTTTTATTAGTCTTGCTGCTCTCCTAAGAACTTCCTCTGGTTTGGATATGTACTTTTTTCAAAGTACGGTTTCATCTTCTTTTTCATTTTCGTCTTCAAAAACCAGTTCCCTCCTCCCATGACCCAGATCACAGCAATCACAGCACAATGTGCTAAAGGAAAGAGAGGGGAGGCTGCAACCTGCTACAGTAAATCTGCCTTGAATGCACTGTGTGTATAAAATTGTGTTTGTGTTTTGTTTTTCAGGATTTGCTATGCCCCTAAGCACCTGCTCCATTATTCCTTTGCATGATAAATGTAACCTAAACTGATTTTTATACATAGATGTAAAATGATGAAAGTCAAATAGCAGAACTTACACATCTGCATTCTAGCTTTTAAGAGAGCACTTTTTCCTTTTTAGTAAGTATGCTTGTATTTTTGCACCTCTGTTTATGCTGGATAACTGGCATTGAATGCATATATATCTAATATAGAAATTACTTTCCTAAAAAACCCCAACTTCCTTATGCTAGCTTTGCCCCCCAGAATAATAAAAAAAAAAGTCAATACAAAAATCCTAAAATACAAATTACTGCAAAAATCTACCTACGAAAAAAGCAGAAACTGGCTTTTGCTCATTTGTTTTGTTTTCATTCTTCCCTCTGCCCTCCTGTTGAACTTTACATGGCTTTTTTTCCCCTCCACCTTTGTCAATGATGGGAAATTTCTAATCCGACATACTGGATTCATCCCTATTTGAAAATGAAAAGGAAACACATTTGCACTGAGATACACTGAGGGGCATTTGTTAAAGCCAAGGCAGAGTAGCAAAGTTCATCTCCCAGCAGCAAGACTTGTGGTGAGAGGTAACTGCATTTGTCCCTTTTCTCACAACGGCTCATTACAGCTGAGCAGGTCAGAACTGTCAAACGTCGCCACATTCGGCAGAGCTCGGGAAAAAAAAGGAAGAAAGAAAAAACACCCTGTACTGGATGCAAGGGCTGTGCATCCCTTGTGCTTTGTCTGGGGCAACCCTTTCACAGAAGCACAGACATTGTGAAACGGGGTCAGGAAGGTAGCAAGCCAGCTGCCTGACTCCTTTTTGACTGCCTTCCGTGACCAAGGAAAGAGCCGTGACTTCAAGAACCTTGCAAATACAAGTGCTTCTACAGGAAAACTCCAGGCACACGCCTAATTTTGGTCTTGCCTCAGGTAGGGGTTAGGCGTCTTTGTATATCAGTGTCACCTTGCGGCTTCAGGGGGCACCCCGTTGTTTTCATGGTGGGCCTGAGGAGAGAAACCCAAGCCTTCTACCTTCCTTCAGAGCCAAAGAGCCCAACCCTCATATGACATTCATCAGCTCAGCACCACTGATCTAGTGGCACAGCATGGCATGGCACACCCTCCCAGCTGTCTGTCTGGGCCAAACCTTGCCTAGAGCTCAGCAGCTTTCAGCCCAGGGTAACTCCACCAAAGTTGGGGGAAGCTTTATGCCAGTCTAACAAAGAACAGACACAGGCTTGGCAGGCCTTAATGAGCTGATGCTGATCATGTAACTGTCTTATTGAATTTGCATTTCATTAGGAGACTTCATTTGAACCACAGCTGTGAATATTTGAGGGACTGATTGTGTCTATGGATACTAATTTGTTCAAAGAAGACAGGGAGGATACTGAGCTGAAACTCTGACCCTTCTCGCATCGATCAGACAAGATAGATCCTCCTTAAAAGTAATGTCAGATCAGTACCGACAACGAGTTCAAGCTGTTATACCCAGTCTGGTATTGAGCTGCCTAAATACCTCTTCCTGAAACTTATCCCACCAGGGGACAAGGGAAGGAAGCTGGACACTGCACCCTACTTTAGCCTTTGCCCAATAAAATTTCTTCTTCATGTACTGTAGCTGAGTGAAGCTGATGAAACCCATGGGACAGGAATATACCATCAGGGGGAAACATCCCACCTCCAAAAGGAAATGCCATCATTCAAATACTGACTTATTAGCTGAGGCTTCATGATTATCTCTGTAGCCATGTAAATCAGATTACCATACCATAATGTTTTCTAGGAATCTCACATCTTTCAACCATGGAAAGACTGCAGCCACCAGAAATTAAACAGTTAAAAGCCAAGACTTGAGACAAGCAGATGGCAATTATTGCCGCTTACTGATAAAACCTGTTTGTATTAAAAATATCTCAATGTTTCCATTGGAACCTACCAATTAACAGATTAAACTGTATTTCATACACATACATGTGAGCGTGAGCTCACACACACACTTGGCACTCCCAGCTCCAAATTCCACCTAGAGGCTGGCTGAATATACACCTGCCGGTCATCTGCTGCCTTTCTTCCGTTTATTGGGTGGGAATTTGTTAGGTTTGGGTTTGGGCTATTTTATGAGCTGTCAGGAATAAGAAATTTTCACTTTATTATCAGGAGAAACAGGAAGCTGTTGGCAAATACAGTTGTTTTTCAGAGAATTATCTTGCTGGGGAGTGGACCTTTAGTGATGAAGCTACTTGAAGCCCAGCCAGGCCCGTAAGGTGGATCTTACATTGCCAAGATTTTATTCTCAAGCTAGTATAAGCAAAATTATTTGACTGAGAATTGCCCTATGTAAACACGCTAATAGGGTGGAAAATGTTAGCCCCTTTTCCTTCTTAGCCAACCAGCCTTTTCCCCTCCGCCAAGGGGAGTGACTATTGGCACTGAAGGGTTCCCTTGTGTGTAACTGGTCAGTTCTTTGCTGCAGTCCCAGGAGCCTTTTTCTATTAGGAGGGAAACCAAACTTCCTTCACGGATGCTGCCTTACTCCAAGCATTGCTTTTGTCACTCTGAGGCTGTAAGTGGATCTGGATAACTCCCTGGAGGACTCCAATGTTTATAAACTAATAAAGAATCTGGTGTTGCCAGTCTGAAAGCCAGATGTAGCTGCTGCTGAAAAAGGAGGCTTTTCTCTCCCTTCTCACTTTTCATGCCTGGAAATCCAGAAGGGTTTGGGGAAGGACCTGGCCCGTGCTCCTTACACTGCTGTTTGGGACAGTTTCATAGGAAGGATTAAGGCCATGTCCACATGAATCACAAACTGTGATTATAAGCAGGGCTCGTGAGAAGAAATGATGCCACTTGCATTGTCATCAGGCACAGAGTAAATACTGAGGTGAGGGGTGCTACCCGGCAGAGGAAAAGCATTGGCTTCAACCACCTCAGCTGACCAAGTGCAGCAGCTCTAAATGTATCTGAACATCCTCAGTCTGAAAGCTCTTGTGCAATGCACTTTCCTAGGATATTTCCAGTCTTATCTGGTACTGCAGAAATCAGTGATGATGCAAGGACAGTTTTTGATCTAGCTTTTCAGTGCTCCCATCTCTACTTCCCTAGCTGAAACCAGAAAGTGCAGAGACCCACTTGAACAAGCAAACAAACAAGCAAAAAATAAACAAACTGTTCCAACACTCCTAAAAAGTTCACTTTGGGCCTGATCAGGGTCTTGGCAGGAGCTTGGGAATAGCTTTTGGTTTGTTTAAGCCAACCCCAATCCATCACACAGAAAAAATCATCCTCTAATGAGTTACTTACGAGTGTTGCTTTCTGATGCTTGCACATGCTCCGAGATGGGGGGACCAGGAGGGGGGAGAAGAGGTGTCTCAGTGTTTTTCCCTCCCACCCTGCTGCTGCTTGTGGGGGGTTCTCATGGTTCAGTTTCCTCTTTGCAGGAAGGGACCAGGAGTCCCGCGGGTGACCCTCGCAGAGCTCTCCCCGAGACTCCCGGGACAACCGGGCCTCGGCAGAGGCGGTGACGGTGCCGTTCTCCGCTGGGATCTGCAGGGGAGGCTAAAGTAGCGCGGCTGGGCGCAGAGGTGCAGTGGCCTAGAAAGTTCCCAGATCCCCCACCGCAGCCCAGAGGGGCAAATAAATAAATAACCTCTGGGGCATATCCGGCCCCTGTCCCTTCCGCCGCCCCAGCATAGTGGGAAAGATGTCACCCCTGCCCAGGCCTGCTGCCACTGGAGGATTGCAGAGTGGGGCTGAGCAGGCGTCCCCCTCCACACCAGTGCCACCTCTGGCAGCCCCAAAGTGAGTGGCTCTGCGCCTCTGTTTATCTTTGCTGGCCACCCCAATCCTCCAGCCACCACCAGCTCCTGGTGCCTGCAGCCCAGGTAGCTGTGTTCAGCCTTGGAGGCGAAGGGTGTTGCACCCCACAGGGCATTTCTGCAGAAGCACTGGGATTTCTGGAGGAGCAGAGGCTGTGCCTCAGCTTCCAGAGGAGAACAGAGGCTGGAGGGCTAGGCTTGAGGACACCATTGCCCTGCATGGCTCCCGGCTTGAACTGCACAGCCGTTCTCCGCCACTCCCCCCTGTGAAAGCCAGGTGGACTCCACTACGGCTTCCCTGTGTCCCCTCAGACTTGATAACCAGCAGTCCCCAGGGGTGTTTTTAACCTCCCTTTGCCATGTTTACAGTCACAGGTTCAGCTCTGCTCAAACACGTTTTTCTTCAGCTTGACAGGAGGGTTTTGTTGAGTGTTTCTGTTTTTATTTTGCTCCCCTCCTGCCCCTTTGGTGGCAATAAGGTGCACAAACAAGCTGCTCGTAGGTAGCTGAGAGCAGAATGCGAGCAGCCTTTAAATAATAAAAAAAGAATGGGCGGGGGGGGGGGGGACCAACCACCCCATGCTACCAGGGGCCCCGTTGGTTAAAGGCTACGGCGCAGTCACTCTGAAGTGAGGGTTTAATGAAGTAGCCTGTGAGAGAATGGAGGGGATGGTCCCCGCTGCACAGATGGCTCTTTGTCACCGCTGACACCTGCCATCTGCTTGTTTGTCTAAATGATGTCGGAGGGGCATCGCGAGCCTCCAATCTGCTGCGCCGCCTCCACCAGCTAGGGGTGACCCCCTGACCCGCGTGTCAGACGGGTCCGGAGAGTTTGTTCTTTCCGCTCAGTGGGCCCGTCCCCGGCCGCGATGCCGGCCCCTTCCCCGCCGGCAGCCCCGCAGCTGCCCCTGGCCGCACGCCGCCGCTCACCCCCCGCGCCCACCCCACCACCCGCCAGCCCCTAAATCTCCTCTTCTTCATGCATATGAAAGGAGGAGGACGTGGAGAGATTAACCTCCACGGGCGTGAAAGGGGTACAAAAGTTTACACCACTGGGCAGCCATTTAGACCTTTCTGAGATGCTATTCGCACTCCTGTGCTTTTTTACTGTCATCTCCCAGCGATGCTCAGGCTCTCTCAGAGGTAACCAAGAGGCCAAATTACCCTTGATGTAACACTGCTGATATTAGGAGGCGCAAATAAGATGTTTAAAGAATATAACTTCTTTCATTTACTCTGCTGTAAAGGCGGACTGGTGCCCTAACATCAGCTATGACATTTAGAGGTCTCCAAAGATCTCTGATTTTAAGGCAGGAGAAAGAAATAGAATCCACTTTCCTGGCAGAGGTCACCAGCAGACTTTTGAAATCACACCCTGAAAAAGGACATACTAATGCAAATGCATCTAGGTAGCAAGGATTTTTTCCCCAAAATATTGCTGTAGAAAAAGAGTATCTTCATAATACATGAAAAGGAGCTTTTCAGTAAAGGTAACTGACAACTGTGAACAGGGCCACAGAGAAATGTATTGGAGCAATAAGTGTTTTAATTTAATAAAGATCATTTACTACTGAGTTTTAAAAAGATCAGTAAAGTCTAAAGCTGTCTAAAAAACAGAAATGGTGTACTTTTGATATGGCCTCAGATCGTTTGCAACACCTCAAAATACTCATGGTGAGTGTCTAAAAGGGACCTCTTTCCCCACAGGATGAACAAGCCCATGTCTAAGATGCCTCAGAAGAAATCAAAGCTTGCTGTTCATAGCACCACATAAATTGCACTTGATGTTATCAGTAATGTCAGTGTACACGGAAGGTGTATAATGGATATTAATTATGACTGTTATCACTTATGACTTGTGTAGTGCAGCCAGGTATGCCTGAATACTTGCAAACACAGCAGCTTTTACACGTGGCAACTCATGAAATAGAAAATGGTCACTCTGCACAGCTCTAATGAGGGCAAGGGTGATTTAAGCTAGCAGAAAGAATCATAATTACTGTAGGTTCAAAGTGATCTTGAAGGGGAGGAAGTTAAAATGGGGTTGGGATTGATCTACTTTCATGCTTTACTCAGCCCATTGTTTTTAATGCCTCACTTTGAAGTATAAACAAATGGCTTCACCTGATTTGCAGAGTTTTCTGCAGATAATTCCTGAGTCTGTTGTGGGCAATGGTGGAAAGTGTGCACCATGCAAAAATAAATAAGAGGGGAAGGTGCGGCAACAACCCCCCACCCTCTGTAGCCTGTCCAAAAAAATGCCTAAATTAAATCCTGGATTCAAAGCCATCTCAGAGCAGAGCACAGATGAGAGGACTACATGCTACTAGGGAGGCTGGTGCCAATGCCCAGCCCCAGCAGGGCAGCTTGGATGCTGCAGTCCTTCCCTCCCGCAGCAGACATGGCTCTGGGCCCCTCTCCTGGCTCCGTGGGCAGGGGGAACAACCAGCATTCTCTCTGCTCCAGCATTCTGCCAGCAAGGCAGCTGTAGCCTCTAGCTCACATGGTCTCTTCTCCACTGAAGCCCCCTGTCCATTGGCAGCTGGGCTGAGGCCAGGCACAGCAAGGGTAAACCAAAGGCAAACCCCGGGAGCTCTTGCAGAGACATAGGAAGACCTACAGGCTATATCGTCAGCCTGGGGAGCCTCTTTTTCTCCCTCTCCTTCGTGACAGTGTTATTTCTGAGCCCCCACCACAGAGCCACTACTGTTGCTGATGGAGGCAAGGGAGACCTGCCCCCAGGGACTGCAAGTGCCAGAGGGCACAGCTCACTCATCAGGCCAGAGACACCCACCTCACTCACACACACACACAGGGGAAACAATTCACTGCACATCCACTGGATGGTAATTCAGGATGATAATGCAGGAAAAATAAAAAGAGATTTAAAAAGTCCTCAAAAAACTCCCCATCTTTTCCAAAATCCAGCAGAAAGATAAGGGATGGAATCTAGCTTTGCTGATTTCCATGTGCTTTGCTTTTAAGTTCAGCATGGAAAGGATTTTACCCTCTGTATCATCATGATATTCTTCTTTTTATTATATTTTTTATTATATTTATATATTTTATTATATTTTTTTTACCTAGAATGCCTTTGGTTAATTGTTGAGTGTAAAAATCTCTCGCTCTGGAGCCCATTCCTGACCCGGGTGTTAAGTGTCTGAGATCTGCCCAGATGCATCATGACAGGTACTTTTCTTCCTGCAAGCGTCCTGCAAACTCCCTGACCCTTAGCCAACACCATGGCCAGCAGCAGAGCCAACTCATCGTGTTCCTCTTGGCAAAGTGAGCCAGACTGCGCTAAAACAAGCGTCGCTGGAAACAAAAAGAACCAACAAAAGTCCCTTCCTTTCTCTACTTTTATCTGAAAGCTAAAATTTTCATGTTTTGATGCTTCCTGCTAGCCCACCAACTGCAGAAAGCACCTAGATATCCCCACAATAGGGTGGTGAGATGCTTCAGGCATGTTTCCTCCAAAGGCTATAGCGATAATAAGCTCTCTGGCACCCACTAATTTCAACATGACGCTACTTTGACAAGGTAAATTGTAGCCAACTTCCCCTAACAGAAGCTAAGCTTATCATCATCCTGCAAAGGTTTGGTTTTCTTTAGATTTCTTGTTCTAAAAAGTGACTTTTCAGAGAGGAACCCATAAAATGATAAATCCCCTAACTTGCTCCTGTAGCAACCTAGTATGTTTTACTTGTTTAAGGGTGGAAAGACAGGGAGTGTACAAAGACTGTCATCTTCATTTGGACTGAGAAGATTTCATTTACGAGACCTGTCCAACCCCCTTTTGAAGCCAGCTGATGTCAATAAAAAGTAACTGATTATGGCACATGACTCTTAATGGCACATGAAAGGATGAAAGCTGTATCATGCTACCATATCCAGAGGCCCTTCCTCCTCATCCTGAGTGCCCCAGTCCTGATACACGCATACATTCTCACCATGACAGGCTAGTGGCAGATGATGAACAGCAGTCATTAGTAGCAGTCGTTGTCCATGGTAAAACTCAAGCTCCGGAGCTATGGGATGATATCAGACTTGTTCTGCCATCCCAAGCCCACCCAAAATGCCTGGCTGAGCTGAGCTGGTGCCTGTGTACAAGCATGGGTTGGGAGGGAAGGCAATAGGTCCAAGCTCTGCCTCTAGGATGATGATGTCAAGCCCAGCCACTCTAAAATCTGGAAGTAGTTGCCTCGAAAATCACAACTCTGATTATTTCTTTCATAATTTTTTACAAATGGGACTTCTGAAACTTTTTATTTGCCGCCTTGACTGAGACTGGCAAAAGGTAGATATGGATTTGTAAGTAAATCTTTCTTTTTTCTAGATTGGAGACGGGATTTTCACTGTACCCTTTCCCTCTGGATCTCGGCCTTTTAGTGTCGGTCCCAAATATCATCTCCTGACCATGACAAGCTCAGTCAGTCCCATGAGCAAGCTTGTCAGCTCACTGTATGAATACAAAATGGCCAGATTCTCCAAAGACGGTGTTTCTTTCAAGACCACCGTGGTACCGTGGCACTTGTTACAGCATACCAAGTAAAAGAACACAAATATTTTAATAGGACCAGGAAACTATCCTGCATACATTTTTAAATCAACCCAAATGCCTAGTCAATTCAGTAAGCTTGCACCCGGCTGTAGGCATCACATCAATGTCTAGGCCAGCAAGCAGCCGCACTACCATACCCTTGTGCTCATGTGAAGCAACAGTGTCCCTGGCAAGACAGAGAGCTCCCCTCTAGCAAATTGCTTCATGTGATGAGGCCAAAGTTTTTATGTGTTTTCTGAAAGCATCTATGGCAAACAGTCAATTCAGCTAAACACTCTTGGCCACAGTACATCTGTGCTTAGTTTTGGCTTAGCAGAGCAGAATAACACACACACTTCTCTTTCTGTCCCACTCCTAACCTAAGATGGTGAGAAAAATAGCTGAATTACAGAAGTACCTTCTGAACAGAAGTATCCTATGACAGTGCAAAATCTGAACAACTGGGAATTCCAGCCAAAATGAACTCACAGACCCACATGATACCCTCATGATCTGACTTTGTTGGGACTTTTTTTCAGCTTAGCTCTCGATGCTGTTGTTTTGTTGGCTCCTCAGATCAATACCCTTTCCTGATCTCACTTTGGACGCTTCCAGATTCAAAAAGGGAAAAGAAACAAGAGCCAGAAACAGAACTGAGGACACTTCCTGCAGATCAGTCCCAGATTATTAATTTCGGTTCCCTCCTCTGGACTTTCTTCTCCCACCACTGGAAGATGCGCCAGCACCCTGTGAAATAGCAGTGCCGCACACCCGGTGTCACTGCCATTGCTGCTGGCAGCAGCAACAGAGACATTTCTTCAGGTGCCTCAGTGCCTTAGGAGCTGAGATCCTGTTTTCTAGCGGGATTTAAGGATCACCAGCATCATGTTTTTGTAGGCACATATAGCTTGCTTCAGGGAGCTCCAAGATGATGAAAAACTGCATGCCTGTATTAGGTCAGATACACCAAATTTGCCATCCCTTGTTTCTCACTCTGCAGACAAAGGTACAGAGATGTTGATTAGTTTGCCCTGTGTTCTTCAGTTAATTTAAATAACGAATGAACATCTCCATCACTTCCTCTGTTGTTATATGAGCTTTTGTTAATAATATTTAACCTCTTAGCAAAAAGACTAATTTTTTGCAAAAACACTTTGGTTTAGGGGATCGTATTTGACCTAGAATTTAGACCAGCAGCCTGGATTTGGAAGGAGAGTTTGCTTTGTTTCTCTACTCTGACACAGGCTTTCAGCATGACTGTGGGTAAAGTCCTTAGAGCATTTAAAGCATTCTGTTTTACAAATCAGAGACCAAAAGAGGCTTGTGCATCCAAATTTCCAGATGTCTAGCAATACAGTAAAAATCTTTGAAAGACGTAGTTAGCCCAAGCAAATTACAACTTGCCCAGACACACAGTAATGTTTGGGGACCCAAAGACACAGCAGTGCAGTGGAAGAGAGCTAGGCCACCTCCAACCCAGAGCCATGTAAAGCCATGGACCAGCATCTAAGTAGCTGGGAGCTGCCACTCCCTGACTTAACCTGCTCAGGCTCCTTCACACCTGCAAATTCACATCCCAGCAAATTTTAGCCAATAATCAAGATTTACTACTCATTTGTTAATCTGCCAGGGTGGAGCTGAATGGCTTTTCTTTTTGCTGTCTTTAGTCATCTGGTTTTTAAACAGTTGTTACTGTCATACTTCTGTTTTCTCAGTTAATCTTAGACCCAATGACATAATTTCACTGAATTATTAATATTTCAAGCGTATTTGTGTGGTTTGTACAGAGCTCAATGACAGGATAAATTGCACACTGCATTGCTTTAACTTTCTTAAGCTATCTCTTTGTAGTTTAAAAAAAGCAGTTATTTTAAGAAACTAGTTCCTGGATTGTACTTGCATCACCAAAAGTCAGTGCTTCTCCCCAATTTGTCAATGCAAAATGAGACCAGAGCACATATAAAACCACTGGCTGCGCCCCATTCTTCACCACATGGTACAGGCAAGCTGCTCAGGGCACCGGCTCACCCAGCAGCGCTTCTACATCTCCCTGTGGCCTTTGGGCACACAGCGGAGTGAGCCAGCCCTGCAATGAGGGCACAGAGATTGGTAATGTGTTTGCTGCCCTTCCCAGGCATCCTTTCCCCAGCAGGGCTGGACCCTGTGGGCTCTTCAGCAGTACTCAAGGCTCAGTCTGCAACTGCATGTTGTCCCATTTCTGCAGCAGGGACAGTGAACAGACCCCCACTGGTGCCCATTTTGCATGGTCTTAGGTGACCCCAGCACCTAGCGTTCCGTAGGACCCTCCTCACCTTGTTTTCCCCCACAAGCAGCCCAGCCAGCACCCTGCTCCCGTGCGAAGCTGGCGTCCCTCTCCCAGGCCGCTAATTGGCTTGGATGAGCGTCATGCGGCCAGGCACACACATGTGTCCCATAACCTAAACCATCTGTGAGTGTTTTAATTAACTGATCCCCAGCTCCTCTGTGCTGCCACTGAAAAGATCCCGCCCTAGCCCCAGCAGAGCCTCCCCCATGCAGCCCCGCAGCTCCCCTCCCCACCCAGGAATTCGCAACCACAACTGTACAGCGTGGGCCCCCCGGCCCTCCACGGCCGCGCGGGAGCAGCCCTCGGCAGCCAGCGAGACACAGATGAAAAGGGCTCCCTCCATATGTGCCTGCCAATGAGGACCTACAGGGTAGGCTCCATGCACAATAGATAACAGGAGGCTCCCTCTCACAGCCGCTCGTCTGCTGGGTCTCCCACGTCACATCGCACATGCAGGCGTCAGACACCCCTCTGCCTCCCGTCAGTACGCGACTGATATCAAAAATGGCTGGAGAAATAAAGGTCCTTCTGTGAATCCACATGGATAAACATCAAGAGAGGATTCAGCCTACTGCTGCTGAGCCACAAATTGCTGGAAAAATATAGCCGTGTCAGGCCCCATATTCTCATTACTCTTCAAAGATTCGACTTTACTCTCTGGCTGGTTTTATGTTGCAACAAAGTGAAGTTTTCAGTGGAAGTACTCAAATTCAACAGAGTTGCTCTGGCGGCTGGAGGGAAATCCAGAGTCCCTGAGGCCTAATCAAGATCGGGCTCTGGATGAAGGGATATGGGCACTGTAAGTGCAACAAGGCTCGCAAGCAATATTTTCACCAAAACAGGAAATGTGCACTGGCATGCTAGTTTTGCAGCTGGTATAAATGAGGACAGCTCATTAGCAAATAATTTAGTGTTGCCCGTCCAAAGGCAGGACACTCTTGCTGGAGGGTTTGCTCCTTTAGAAGTCACTTCCCTTGGAAGTCTAGACCTGCAGGATGCTTTGTAAAACCTCTTGTCTATGGTGTTCCCTTAGCTCTGTATAGAGATCATTTTTAGCATGTCCACCTTACAGCCTGAGCTTTTTTTGATTAAACTACAATTAATGTGGTCTTTGATGCTAAGCCCTTCACACAAGGAAATGAGAAAATTAAAAATCTGAAGTGTCACTGAATAGAGCCTAAACTCCATCCTCTGCTGATGTGAGCAATGACCCCGTATGCAAGTAAGCTTAGATCCATGGCTTTGGTATACTCTAGCAGTGTAACTATCCAGTCTTGCCAAGTCTCTTCAGTGCAGAAACACACTGACTGTAGTATGAGTTTCCTGAGTGCAAAATCTACAGGATGAAGTCCAAGCCTGCATATATGAGTTTTTGGACTGGATGCTGTTTTCTTTTGTAAGTTGATTTGCTTACCTTCACAAACCGTAACACGCTGGTATTGAATGTAGTGCCTTGTGATGTGCTGAGATGTTTCAGAAGCAGATCTTCAAATTGCAACTAGTCCCTAGACCAGATGTGAAGCTCCAAGCTGCATTTGTTGTAATTTTCTCTTCTAACCATCCACTCCAGTGAGAGCAACATCTCACCTGTGTGCAAATGTGGAAGTTTGTTCCCACCAAACAGCTGGCTTTGACCCCTGAAAGGAAGCTCAGGCCACTGAGGGCAGGCTGGGGAAAGACAATTCGTTTCTCGGGGTACTCAACCCCCTCCAAATAATTCAACAGCCTGTCTTGCAGTCCAATTGGTCCTTTGACTCTTAAGGCCTCTCATAAGAGATGCTTGCATCTCTCTTACTAAAATTAGTGACAGCAGGAAACTGGTCTCACTCTGAATAAGGGGTAAACATTGCCCCCAAGGAGCCAAGTCCTTACGTTCCTGCCTGATAAACACAAGATACATTTTTAAGATCAACATTCCCAGTCATCCTGCAGCTGAGTTTTTTGTGTGTCTCATTTCTCTCCAGTGGCATTTCAAGAGTGATTCAGAAGCTTTGGAAGAAGCTGGAGGGTTTTGGAAAGCAAAATCAGTTTTGTGCTGTCACCTTGCTTTCTTTGGCTTTCTGGGCTGTGCACACAGAAGCTGTGCTGTGCTGTCAAAAATGCTTCTGATTCATAACGTCTGCCAAAAGCATGAGTAGAGTAGCATCACAAATTGCATAGCCCACTGGCCACTAGGGAGGGTTCATTGGCCTGCTAATCTGAACTGTCTGATCCTAAACTTCCACTTCCCATTGCGTTCAAATGCACTGCTGAGTTATTTGACTCCAGCATAGACTCAGGGGTGTTTTTCTTGTCTTATAGTCTTGTACTGACTGAGCTAACCCACAAGATAATTGCTAAGGCAGAAAGCTTAGCAGGATTCTAACAAGGATTAAACATTTATATGATTCATTAAAATATCCCCAGTGCCACTATCTGGGATAAAAATGTATAAGGATTGTGTCACAATTATAACACCTGGCTGCAGCCCAGAAATCTCTGGGAAAATAATCCCTGAAAAATGCTGCTTGGGGATGTCAGAGCTGCACCCACTGAAGTGCATGTTTCATTGGAAACCCAGCCTGAAATCCTCTTGATTGGCACGACCTTGAAGTCAGGCCCATACAGAAGCACCTGGCTCTTGGGACAAGATTAGGAATCAGCCAAATAACCCACCAATGCAATATAAGCCCAGCTCCAAACAATTATAGGACTAGCCTGCTCCAGCTGAAGAGCCAGTGCTTTAAGGGAGAAACTTTGTTGTTGCTGTTGTTTCTCAGTAGTGAACTGACCAAAAGTGAAGAGGAAGACAACGAACATGTAGATATTATGCTTTTTTACTCAATGAGGTTTGAGTACTCAAATATGGGTAATGTCAGTGTGGATGACTCAATCATGTTAAGATTCCAAATCCACATCTTTTTCTTGCTAGGAGAGTGCTCATGCTGCCAAGCTATAGCAGGTTCAAGGGGAAAGGTGTTCAGCTCCCTGCTGACTCTCTTTGCTTGCTCTAGAATGCAAATATTCATCTCTGGGTATATATCATCACTTCTGAGTTGGAAGTCTTTCTTGTTTGTCCCAGTGCTGGGGAGTATTTGGATGTGCTGTGCAGAATGGGACTGTTCCATGTAAGAAAATCACCTCCAGCTATCCTCTATCAGATGGGGCCTCCTCGTTGCAGAGAGCACATGTGGGAAGACAAACAGAAAGTCCAATTACTCACCCAGCCCTTCTCTTTGGTGTCGCCACAATGCAGGAAGGAGTAGGGATACTGAGAAACCTCCATAAACATCTCAGCTTGCAGGAGCATGCCTGCTATTACATCCCCCACTGAGTAATTGCATATTTATTCCCACAGCCACACAAATCTTGCTGGTGAGGAGAGTGGCTGGTTCCTGATTCCACCTCATCCCAGCTTGTGAGGTACAACATACTCGCAAGGAGACCCAGGAAGAGTGACCTGTGCTGGGACTACAGTCACTCAGATGCCAAGACAGACTGGTGGGAGCATGTGTATGTATTGTCTCACATCCCCACCTTGCAAGGCACAAGTAGGATTGGCTGGACCCTGAAGACCATCATATACTGGCATCGGTAATTTTACACAGGGGAGGACAGCATCCACAAAATCTGAAACTGAGCACTTAGTAAGAAAGAGCAGTAAGTCAGACAGGCAGGGCACAATGCTATTTGTTGTTGCTGCAAGGAAAAGGCCACAATTCTCAGCATGAAGGATGCAAACTAATAATGCTGATGTTTTGGTGAATTATGGCTACAATTGTCACACAACAGGGAGCACCAGCAACAGTCAGAGAGCCTATCCATTGGTTTCAGTTTGGTTTTCCAAGGAGGTGGTACGTGCAGTATCACTCTGCAGGCACGTGTGTGTGTTTTCACCTGTCTGCGTATCTGCACTCAGCTGTCCTTCTCCTTCACCAGTAACTTCTGAACCTGTTGAACTATTTCAAAGAAATCTGACAGACAATAAGAGGTCTCCGAGGTATTAAATTCCAACATGTTTTATGAAAATTGGCAGGTGGTTAGAGGAGAAAGACCCAATTAGTGCCCCTATCACAGTAACGGCTGCAATGTGAGCATGACCCTTATTAGGCAGTGAAGATCCTCCCGGGAAAGAGATATTATGGATGTCCACAGAGGGAAAAACAGATCTGCACTTACAACTTATTAGATACCAGAGAATCCAATGCAAGCCCCTAATAATCAGCTTCCTTAACTCCGCTGCTTGCAGAATGACACGTCCATTACATCCAGCCAGGGCAGTTGCAGCCCTCCTTTTAGCAGAGGCAGAACTGAGGAGGGAGGAATCAGTAGGGTGGCAGGCTAGGGAAGGGGGAAAATCTTTCTTCCAACAGCTGCCGAAATCCTGCCCTGACCACCTCCTCCAGATCTCTCACTGACGCCTCTTAGTCCTCCTCCCGCTGTTCTGAGAATCCCATGACTCCTCCAAGCCCTTTCATTTCCCCATCTCTTTGCTTTTCCTAAACTAAGTCACCAAAACATCCCCAAATAGCCAAAAATCTTCACTGTTGTACCATAGCTCTCCTCCCTGTCACCTTCTTGGAAATATCCTTCGCTGTAGTCACAAATTAAATGCATAATTTTCAGGCCGGTTTGCTCTCATTTTTGAAGTTGCAGAATTCAGTTTTGCCTGCACTGATAAGAAACCTTGAGCCAGATCTAGAGTCATGACACACAACAGGCAATGACATTATGTTTACAAATTGGGCTTGTCTTCAGGGACAAATTCATCCTTCTTATAACCTCACGGAAGTTGCTATAGAGAAAATGTATCCCTAATTAATCCAGCCTGCTTTCATTATGAGAGATAACACAGCCTAGAGAAAAGCATCTGTCTCTGATAAAAAGGAAGTTCATGGTCTTACATGACTTTGCCACTGATTTGATCACTGCACATCCTTTAGCTGCCATGTTCCCATTTATAAATGCAAATCATATGATCTGTGCTTCAGGGTCCAGATTCTCAGCTCAGATGAGCAAGCACGTGCAGCCTTAACTTTTGCAACTAAAGCTATGTACATCTGCACTGGCTTCATTAGCTTGCTGTTGAGGTGTTACATTCAAAGGCACTGAGTGAATTGCAGTCTCACAGCAGATGTCCTCCAAAGGTTTCCTTGGCTGTCCTTCAGCTCCCATCCCCTGTCCTTCCTTGGGAAAACAGCTCCGGCCCTTCCCTCCATGCTCCTGTTCCAGCTTTCTGCCTCCATTCCCATTCCTCAAACAACAACAAAAAATGTTATCAAGAAACATTAAAAACCATTTAAAATCATAATTTACCTTTTAAAATGAGAGGAATATAATTGAGTTCTAGGGCAACAGGAGCAACAAGGGAAGACAAGAGAGGAGCCCCACAGGAAATCATCTGGACTCTCTCTCTCCTGATCTCTGCATAAGTATTTAGGCAAGTGGCATTTGCAATGGATATTTATCTTGTAGAAGAGTTCAGATAGTAGGTCGTACAGATAGATGGGTAAATGATCACCAATATTTTTACAGCTACTTTATTAAATGAACATCTAGTTAATTAAACAGTGAAATATTCAAAAACTCTGCACACTGTGCAATGAAGTCACATCTGGCTAACAAAGGAAATCTGACATTCCACCAGTGAGTGCTCTGTTCAAAAACCTTTGGGGATTTTTCATGCTGATGTGCAGATTTCCCAGCAGCACCCAGTGGCTCATTACAGTTATCATGAGATGAAACTGCAAGGATTTCAAAGAACCTTTCTCTGTGGGTCCCAGTGAGCTCTGCAAAACAGTTGCAGTAGTGATGCTCCTTACATGAACAGAGAGACTTGTGTAATTCGACAGAGGATGCTCCAAGAAAATGCTGTAGTCGCTGCACAACTCATGTACCTAGCATCTGTCTTCATTTGGAAGAGACAATCTTCATTTTTTAAAAGCAAAATATTTACAGTTGTTCCAGTCTGTCCCTCCAGAATTCTCTCCCTGCCTCCCCCCCCCCCATGGATTTTCATACAGTATAGGGATCTGATGATCCTTCCAACTGATTCTATCACTAGGTGTCAAATGCTGGCATTCTCAACTGTGCGTATTTCTAGACATAGGCTGACACCAGTACTTCAGTTGATTGACTAAAGTCAAACACACCTGGTTCCATGTTAAGGATTTGGTGGAGGTCTAAGCCTGACACAAACAAGCATCCTGAAAAGGTCCAGATGCCTCCACAGAACTAACCCAGAAATCTTACAAGGACAGGCTCCATGGCCCTTCTGCAGTTCATGAAGGCCAGTGTGTTTGCTCAGGCTATTAAAAGGAAAAGAGCCTGAGTCTTATCTCAGATCAATTTTTCACTAGTACGATCCCAATTATTTCATTTGGGTTGTTCTTGAGTAATGGCTCAGGGGCTTGCCAAGGAGGAGTGGATTAGACTCACTGAGTTTCCTCTTGGCAAAAAACAAGAACAACAAAAAACAAATACACACATCCATGTCTTGAGAGCTTTATATACTTCTTTGTGACATTCAATTCTGGAAGTAAGCAAAGGTCTGGGAACAAGTTTTTTCCTATTAACCATTTTGAATTCCCTTTCTCACTATTATCCCTTAGTTTTCTGGGCAATTACCTCACATTTTCTGTCAATCCCTCATCATATCTGTCTCCTGTCTTACTAGTTTGCTCCTGTTTTGACCCTGGGCTGTTTTACTTACGCCATTCCCCAGAGAGATTCTCCTAGTTTACTCATCATTTCTACACATATCAAGCTTTGGCATCCATCTGGGAAGCAGAAAAGTTGCCATATGGATTGGCTGGTCAGTCACAGGCCAAAATTGCCATATTGTTGTTACTGAGGGGCTCTAAGGACCAAATGCCCAAATGTATTCAGGCTTCAATGACAGATCACATGGAAGATGTGGGTACCTAAGACAAGTCTCTGGCAGACCTAAGATGCTGACCTCCAAAGCTAGACTCCAAAGCCATCCTCTTAACCTGACACCCAGTTCTCGAGGCATTCTTTGGTTTGACATAACATTTCCTTCTGCACAGTCCTCACAACCCAGTTTTTTGTCCATACACAGCAAAGCTGCCCCGTCTTCATGATCTCTGGGCTTGTTTCTGTCCAAGCCCAGGTGGGAGCCAGATTCTAGGTAGACCACCTCCAACTTGCTTGGTGATCTCAGCTAAGATAGGGGGAAAAGGCTGTCAGGACAAGTAGTTTTCTCAAAAGGCTGTCAGGACAAGTAGTTTTCTCAAAAGGCTGTCAGGACAAGTAGTTTTCTCAAAAGGCTGTCAAGACAAGTAACTTTCTCAAATAGCATTACATTCATCACATAACATTTATCTCAGGTAGGTCATGGCTACATTCAGTCAGAAACTCATGCTGAGATATTCCTTTAATAAAATAAACATCCACCAACTTCCACCAGATTTTACTAGTGACTTAGAATAGTTAGAAGTACATTGAATCTAGTTTTTTCCTTTAAACAAGACACCTAATCACCTGGCTGCAGTATGAAAAGCAATTGTGTGGGGCTGAAGTATTCTTTGTATTTTGAAAGAAGACAGTGAGCCCTATTAGTTCTTCCATAGAATAGGGATAAGCGGGCACCCTTGGGAAAGGGTCTTGTCCTATCCACACTGTGAGCCAGTCACAGCTCATATATCTCAGATAAGAAGTAACTTGTGCCAAGCTAACATGCACTTGACTTTCAGCAGAGCTTATTAGCAACCATTTGATATGCACAGGGCAAACTTGAATCTTTCTGGTCTACTCAGTCTAAAGACTTGAATATATGAATAGGATGGAGGACATACACTCATTTCTATTTTTTAGTTGGACAATTCATAATGAACAAGAAGCGGAAACAAGGATTGATTGTTAAAACATTTGCAATCCCAGAAAACAAACAAGCAAGCATACTTTTCTCTGGGTATTTACAATGAAAAATTTTATCTTTCTCATCTGCAGTGAGGATGGTATTTAATCTCAAATTGGAGTTGTACATTCTGCAATTTGCTCTACTATACTGAGGAAGATGAAGGGCAGAGAGAAGGGAGCCTGTTAATGTTGAATGCTCACATATTAATGACATGACATCGTTATGCTTGGGAAGGGGCAAAATTATGGACCCACCACTGGCTCTACTAGGCCTAGGCTGCTTTCTGGCCTCCCAGAAGCTGCCAGCAGTGTGGTGGAACAGTGCCTGCCATCATGTGACTTTGCACAAGGTCTTCACAAACAGCTGCTGGTTCAGCAGCATCTCTTCAGATGACTGCAAATGCAGCCATGCTCCTCTGAGATGCAATAAAAGCACAGACTGGCAGGGATCTATGAGATCCCATTTTGCTCTGACACACTCTCATTCTCTTTCTGCCGCAGGGCTGACTGAGGGAAACCTCTCCATGCCAGCTGCAGAGCTAGGAGACCTAAAGAACCAGAAGACCTGGGTATTTATACCTCTGTATGGACCGAAACAAGAGGTCTTACTTCTTATTTTATTATAACCTAGCAAAAATTACATGTGCCTCCAGCAACCTTCAGCGTGTCCCAGCTATGAGATCTCCCAAGCCAAGTGCCACTGCCAAGGCATCCCATCGCCCCACTGTGCAGCTCAGGAAAGCCATGCCTGCTGGCCTCTGCAGCATGTACTGGTAGGAAAGCCTACAGTTAAAATTTCCTCCAGCATTTCATGCTGTGCTGTGCATTCTGTGCTAGCTGTCCTTACCTACAAAAATGTGTGACAAGATGTGGCTGCATTCAAGCTTTGGCTCTAACCAGTAGTTTCCAGCCTGGTGAGGAGCATGTCCAGCTGACACAGCTCAGGGCAACTACAAGCAGTTTCTGAAGGCAGAAACCTCAGCAGAAAGAAAAAATAGTTAAAAGTGTAGTTATAAAAGTAGTTCAAAGTGACCCATAATGTTCTTTATTGCAGCACGATCCACTCCTTGTCACCAGAGTGAGGAGTAGGATTTATTCCTGTATTATTACAATAAACTCCAGAAAATGGTTAACAATAGATTTTCTCTTACGTGTGTGTTAAAAGAATGTGATGAATGTAGAAGGAAGAAAAAGAACAGATTTGAGCCCTGAGATAACCTTTTATCACTTTCATTTTTTAATGCCAAGCCAGAAATCTTTCATCATGAATTGTCTGAGGGCTTAAGAGGTAGCACTCACCTGGGGTAACTTCCCACCATGCCATGAAGTCAAATGAGCTATTATGTTTGACACCAGCGGAAAGTCTGCCTCCTCACAGGAGATCTCCAAGTTTCTCCCCAGAGAGGAGAATACATGGAGACAATTGTCATTAGATATTGCACATCTCAAATACAAAATTCCCAGGAAAGTCCTGGCAAAGCTGCCATGACAAAGAGCACCACCTACATGAATGTAAGACTCTGTGTGAGCAAGTGGGATATTTTTTCTCTCCCTGCCTCCCTTGTCCATCTATTAATCTGCTGTTGGTGGGGAGAAGAGCTCCAGGTGTCCATCAAAGGGAAAGAACAGAGCTGCTGAGGAACACAAAGCTCCACACCAAATGCAATGCAGCTTCATCAATTTGAAATTAATTTTTAATTCTCTTTTATTTTAGCATTCTGCTTAGAAGATCTCTCCTTTCACTCTCTGCTTCTGAGACAACAAAATGATTCATCAGTGCAACACTGTCAGCTCTGATACCCTTGCAGTATCACTTAAAAAATAAGTTGCTGTAACAGTTCAGAGGAACTTTAATCCATTAATGAGAGGAACATCGTGCTGAGTGAATGTAAAAGGTGTCCTTTATGTCCTCTCAAGACAATATTCTTCGAATTAAATCCCCCTGCCCCCGCTATATATGTTGCTTTGTTACCTTTCCAGGAAAACCAGACAACTCTTTCGAAATCCCTAACCATAATTTTCAAGCTAAACGATTAAATTAATTCTTCCTAGCTTTTTTGTAAGAAATCTAAGTTGTTTTGGTTTTTTTTACAATCACAAGGTTTCTCCAAAGCAGATAATATTTGACTGTAATTTGTGGTGTAGAACATGATATTCTCTGAGACAGCAAGCTGCAGCATCAGTGGGACTGGATCAAACAAGATTCCTTGCTTTCATAGCCATGTATATAACCAATAATAGGTCATGGAATTCTGCATACATGCAAATGCGTAATTATGTGTCTCTACATCAGCTTTGGACAGCAATGAACAACCTGTCAGAGAGCAGAGGGTGATTTCTATGTATCTCTATGATCTTCAGAAAGGAAGCCCTGGCCGCAGATTTAATCAAATGTCATTGTCTGTTATGCATTCATAAAAAGATGAACAATTATGGCAATTGAAGGAAACCTATCATCAACTGAGAGGAAAAGACTATTTTTCTGAAGCATACAAATTCAGTCCTTTATGACAAAATGAATACTTAAGACTTAAAACTCTAATCATTACCATTTGCTTCCTAAAATATCCCCCTCCCTTTATCTGAGCTTTGAACTGAAAACACAAAGCTCTTGAAATGTTCCTGGTATCTGAAGGGATGCAGAGTATTTTTTTTCTTACATTCCAATCTTGCAGCCAGGTAGCAGGGACAGCATTTCTTCTCCCTTAATGCCAAGCAATTTGCCCTGGCCTAGCCTGACCATGCAGGAGCTGGCCCATTCCTGACCAAGGTGCTGGCACAGGGGCAACAGTGGGGTGCCCCCACACCCCTTCCTGCAGGACCATGCAAACAAGTCCCCATCACTCCCTGTCATCTGGAAGGTAGTGTTCACAGAGAATAGTTTCTAACGTTTAATATAGCTTCTACACCACTGTTCAGGAGAGGAAAGGGGTGCCCAGCTTAACACAGCTGAAAAAACAACGAAAGGAGGGAGACAAATACAAGTCATTTCCTCCAAGTTCCTCATTTTCACTGCCCTTGCCAGCCGCAACCAAAGGGTGCCCTGTCGGAGGTCGGAAGGTGGGAGGGAAGGAGTAATTTGGCTCCCCCCTCCTGAGACTCTGTTCAGTAGGGGAGTTCAGGGCTTTGGGTTCTGGCTTGTTTCTACAGTCCTTGCTCATGAAAACTGCTTTGGCATGTGATACCCAAGCTCAGCCCGGCATCCAGGTGGCTTCAGAAAGGAGCTGGCAAGTTGGCAGCCCTGCCTCCAAACTTTGCTGCCGAGGACAACGTCAGCCTGTGTTTTCTCGAATTCCCCTGCCTCTTCTTTCCTCCTCCTTCCACTGCCTGGACCAAGGGACATCAGCACATCTGTTTGTTGTCACTGGAGTAGCTGGGTCCCTTTGAGACAGCCAGGGTGCAGAACAGCTCCAGAGGCTGTCCGGGTGCTGGTGTAACACTGCAGCCCTTGTGTGGGGCTGCGAGGGATGATAGCACCTTGCTTTTAGATCCCCTTCTGAAGCGCAGAGCAGAGTGGTGTCAGCACATACCCAGTCTACATCCATCAGCGAGGAATGGCCAATATCTGTTTCACAGGGAGTCTGCTGCCCAGAGGTGCTTCTTCTGTGCCTGCATGAGCCTTCAATCAGCAGGTTAAATCGGTTCACAGATCAGCGACACTGTGCTGCAGAGCAGAGTTGAGACCACAGAGCAGGGATCTGGGCTCAGCCTTTGCCTGTGAGATGAAACCCTACAGAAGCTCTCAGCTGCATCGTCAGTGGGGTGCGACAACAAACTGTCGTGTAACACAGCCCGTTACACCCAACGAGCAAGAACAACACCCACTCTGTGGGCTTCTAACAGCAAAGGACCCTCAATTACTAGCTGGTTTTGGTAAAAAAACCCACCCCACATTGAAATCAAGGTACTGGGAAGACAATTTCCATCAGGCAGATTTAAAGCTTAAGCAGCTCTTAAGCTAAGGACCCCTTCAGCCTGTGCATACCAGGCACCCAGGGCCCTCCCCAGGAACATGGTAAACCTTGGCATTTGAAAACCAGCGATGTCAAAGCAAGCTTTCTCCTCTACACATCTGAAGTTCTGCTTAGTTTTGCAGGGAGGTTACCATTCCCCCTCTGCTCCAGCCATGGCCAAGCTGAACTCCGGGCTCTCCAGCTGAACTTCTGGTTCAGCATTTCCCTGAGGAGTTAGTGCTGTGAGTAGGGTTGGAAGGGTGGGCTCGGGAGGATATGGGTGGGACCCTGTGGCAGCAAGGAAGCCCTTGTTCACAGCTCATTCAGGGAGGAAACGGGCACTGATCCCAAGGAAATTGTTTTGTGTTCCTGAGCGGTCGTGGGGGCGGCGGTACCGTCCGGCAGGCCCTTTCCCGCTGCTGCCGCAGTGCACCAACAGACACAGACATGTGGGTCCCAGGCTCTCCTGCCTGTTTGCTAATGCTCTGCAGAGCATTGTCCCCAGGGACCTGGGGACAAGCAGCCCCTTTGGGCTCCGTGGTGGCAAGTATTGCTGATCATCCCAACCAAGTTTCAGCACAATGGTTAACCAAAGCAACATCCCAAGTAGCCCTTCTCCTCTCCAAGTGTCCCCCAAAAGCACTGCCACACACACCAAAGCCATGAAAAGAAAAGGAATCCTGCCCAGAGGGAAGCCAGCTCTGCACTCTGTACAAATCAGTCCTCCACCCGATCGAGCATGCCAGCTCCCATCTCTTCATCCCTTGCCACCCTGTCTTTGCCCCTGCAAGGAGGTGGCTTGGCCACGCTCTTGGTATTGACGCAGAGATGTCATTGCCACCCTCACAGTGTTTCTCCTGGAAGTAAGATGGGGCATTTATTGTCGCTTGCAGTCTGGACACGGGAGCCCAGTGACTCACTCCAGGGGGCACTAAACGTAACCTGCAAGCCCATGGCATGGAGCAGGGAACAGGGCGGGAGCTCTCAAGGAAATATTTTGCTGAAAGCAAAACTTTCAAAGCCTTTCAACAGCAAAGCACTGAAAATAGACTTCAGACTCCAAGGGAGGGGGAATGGGAAAAGGTTAGGAGTGGGGGAGAGGGGGAGAGAGGGAGAGATCAAACGATCAACGACAACCCTGGGGAAAAAGGGGGCACAGAGGTTGCCAAAGATTTTTTAAGTCCGTTTCCTGCAGGAGCTGGAGACGAGGAGGGCCAGTTTATTGCAGTTTGGCCTGAGCGGAGAGCTCTGCAAGAGGCTCTTCAGGCTCGCTCCAAACACAGCCATTTATTACCCGCTGCTGCATCCTTCAAAACAGGAAGCGTTGCCAGAGCATTAATTTGTCTCTTAATCGCTGTCCTTTTGTTGCCGTGAAAAATGTTTAGTCATAGATTTAATTCCTCTTACTCCACCCCCCTACATCCCGACCACCTCTGATCACAAACACCACGAAGAGACAGGGATTGACAGCTTTTCTGCTGCTTTTACTGAGATTTAACTTTCAGGAGACCAGCTAACATGCTCACAGCTTCTATTAAAGAGCCCTGCACAGCAGCAAGAGAGCTGCCCCTGGCTCAAAGTGGGAGTGTAATTCTTTGGGATTTTGCCTTGTCATTATTTCTTGCTCTTGTTATTGTCTTCAGTCCATCCTCCCCAGTCCCAATTTACTTTAAACAGATGTTTCGTTTGTTCATAGCATGCTGAGGATTTGCCCTGGCAGAGAGATCTTTTTTTGTATTTGGTTTTGCCTTTTTTTTCCTTAAATGTGTTTTAAATTTTGAGACGAGCCCATGAAACAATAGCAGATGTGTTGTATCTACAATTAATTGGATTATTAACTTAATTCATATATTGCATTTTAGGTTTGTGTTTCTTACGCAAGGGAGCGTGTGTGCTAGAAGCTGGGGTGGGCATGAGCAGAGGGGAGAAAGAGAAACGCTTACTGGGGAGGTACATCAAGGGATCCCAGCCATGGGTCCTCAGGCCGAGGTACGTGAGCAGAGGGGAGAAGGAAGTGAGGGGATGGGATTGCATGTTTCAAGAGGGCCAGGTGATTAGAGATGAAGCCACTGGTGAACACCGCAATCTGGGCTGTAACATTCTCGTAGGGGTCTGTCCCATTGGGCATGCTTATGGGGGGCTGCAGGGTGTACCAGCAGGGCTCAGGGGGCTTGGCTCCCCCAGGATGGGCTAAGCATCCACTGTTCCTCTTGGAGGTCAGCAGAGGGATACATGGATGATCAGTCACTACTGCTGTGGCTATTGGGATATCCCAGGTATGCACCCGCTCCACCCATGGCCCCAGGCCAGCTCAGCACCAGTAACTTGTGACCCAAAACCACCCAAGCTGGAGCCAGGGCAGGCAGACACCCCCAAATCTCCTTTGAAGCTGTGCATCAGCCAGCATGCATGTAAGCTCTGTGACCAGCAGCTTCAAAACCTCAGTGACCTCTCTGCTGTATGCTGCCTGCAGAGCCCGGTATGCCCCTGCTGCCACCCAGGCAGGGCAGCCATCCTTGGACACGATTATTGTTCCTTGGTATGGAGCCCTGCCAGGCAACACAGCTCTGGCTGGGCTGCACATGAGCCCAGTGGGATGGTCAGGATGTCGCCCTGAGTATTAACAGCCCTCCATGTCTCCTGCTTAAAGTCTTTTTAAAGTACTCCCCTGACTGTTTCGTGCTGGCCCTGGCTGACATTGCTCTTCATGTGTACAAGCTCCCAGGGTCTTCAGAGGCAGCTGTGTTCACAAGCCACTGGGGTATGTTATGTTCTGCACGTCCCAAAAGACCCATTGTACCTTAGCCTCCAGGGGACTCAAAACATACAAAATACAAAGCTCTCACTCAACACAGGTACAGTGCCCAAGGTTCCAAAATGCAAAGAGCAGAAAAAGCATTCAGAGCAGACTTGCTGGAACTGCCCCAGCCTCCTGAGCTGAAACAACCTCAGGAACCATCTTCTGCCTGCAACCTGGTGATTTTTCAGCACTTGGCTTTTGTGCGGGGCTCAACAGCAGAGGCTTCGAAACAGGGTCAAAGCAACATAGTGCCCAATGCCTTATTTTTGTTCTGAGTAGCTGAACAACAAAAGTAAGAACAAGTCTGGGGACTCCAAGACAAATTTGGACTGGATCCTGCAGTGAGCACCAGGCAGGCAGACAACATCTACCCAGAGCTCCCTTGACTTCCCAAAGCTACCCACATTGTGCTCGAAGCAAGACCAAGACTTTGGCTCTTACAAGTGCCTGAGACCTCAACTTGCTAACTACACTGCAAGCATTTTGGGAAAACAGGGGAACAGAATTACCATTAAAGAACTTCACAGCGTTGGTAAAAACTTCCCTCTTTTCTGCACTATGGCTATAACTGTTCAGAAGAATAACAACAACAACAGCAACAGCAACAAAAATCATTTTCATTATAAAAACAGATTTTTTTTTCCTCTAAAATTTGCAGTAGGAAAGTATCCCAACAAGTCATTCACAAAAACAAAACAAAACCCCCTCAGACTGCTTAGATGAGAACAAATGATACTGCTAATTGCAGTGCACAAACGCCAGATATTGCCATTTAACTCTAACTATGCTAAATGCAAATGTCAGCTGGAATGACACAGTCCGGCTTCATCACCCAAGGCAATCTTTCCAAGCCAGACTTAGACAGATCCAAATTTCCTACATTTTTTCTTTTCTTCTCCTGTGGCAGCAGATGAGGGCAGAGAATGGAACTATTTAGCCTTCAAAAAGGCTGGGAATGGGAACCCACAGAGATCCTGGTTCATGCTTGACTAACAAATTATGGTAAAAACACAACATCACTAGCAGGGCTATTGGAGAGAATTATGCCCAGAAGAAGTCCTTAGAAGAGGCTAAAAAGAAAATCCCATTTAAACTAAAAGGGAAAATGTTATTCAGTGCAACATTTTTCTGTTTATTCTCCCCTGTTTTTTCCTACTGTATTCAGTTTCTTCTCTTGTTTTCTCTTAATTTGGGAGCTGCAAAATTGCCAATTTTTTTCAGTCTTTTTCTCTTTGGTTGTTTGTTTGGGTGTTGGTTTTTTTCACAATGCCAGCAATATTTGGCTCTTTTCTGGAATCCAGAGCACCTGGACCAATGCGATTAAGGAATATTAGCTGAATTCAGGCAAGGAAGAAGGAGACATTTAGCCTTTGTGGTGGAAGACAGAGCTCACACTCTCTGTGTACCTCAGTGAAATAGCCATACCAGTGAATCAATTACAGTCCGTAAGACTCAAGAACCCGGAGCAAGTAAGAGGAATCCCAGTGCTTTAATGTTTTCTTATCGCACATTATGTTTTTTAAGGCAGCTGCACCAGTCAGGATGAGAGGGAGGGAAGCTGAACCAAGATTTATGAATACTTAGGGCTCATATTACTGGCATCATTAATCACAACTGCTGATAAGTTAATCCACCTTCTAATTTGTGTGCAAGATGCTCATCTGAAAGTAGAGGAAATGATGGCATTTCAGATATGGTGCTCTTACAGCTCACTGCAAAGGGCAACATTTGATCCTTAAGCACCTTGGTAGTTTCTCCTGGCAAAGGAGCCAACACCAACCAACAGTGAGGACAATCCAGAATCATAGAAAAAGAAAACTGCTGCTATCCTAAAGAGGGCTCCCAGGACATGACAACAAGGAAAATGATGGAGCCAACCACAGTTTAGTGCTGTGGTGGCTAATCAAAAACTCACCTCTGACCCACGCTGAAATCTGCACTCCAAACAACAGTGTTTGAACTTTTTCCAAACCAGTTTCCTCTGAATCTATGGAGGACATTCCTTAAATTTTAATGAAGGCCACAAGTTTTCATTTCTCAAGTGCTCGGAGACAGAAAGAAATGACCACATATGGGAAGGATAAAAAATGCAGTTGCTTAGCTGGGGTGATTTTCTGATGATGAACATGGACAAAATGAGCATTTATTTCATTCTCAAACCCTTGATGGTAGCTGTGTGTAGACACAGAAGCATGAGACAGTTTTGAGAAAACAACTTTTCAAGCCACATTTTATTCACAAAGGTAATTTTAAATCCTTCAAAAAGGTTTTAATGGCTCTACCTGAGCCCTAGAAAATCACACTTGTGGCATCTGAGTTTCTATCATCTTCATAAACAGGAGGAAATAAAAAATTACTACAGTATGTTGTTTTCAAATAAAAGCAAGCTTTCTAAGGCATCCTCATGTGATTATTTTTCTGTTAATTTTGAAGCATATGCAGAACACCTGAAAATGTTGGTTTGGAATTCCTTTGACCTAAAACATTGAAATAGGAATGGTCCTATTACTCAACTGTTTCAGACCTTAAGCCCATGGCTAATCAGGAATGATTTTCATTCATCCTACAATTCAGAATGGAAAAAGTGCTTCAGGTAGAAAGAAGGACAGAAGCATCCATTTGGACAGGTTGATTTGCAAAAAGTAACAGTGGCTCTTTGAAAATGATCAGACTTTTTGATGGCTAGAAGCAATCCCATTAGGAATGCATCAGCAGGCAGAGTACAGCTGAGGTGGGCAAAGGTGCATCATAAATGCAATTTGTCTTATAAATATCATTTTGACATTTATAGTGCATAATGTACTTTTACCTATAGGTTGTCTGGGTAAGTGTGTGAGGTATAGAGAAATAAGTTTAATAGTAGACAGGTATTAAAATTGCTAGTTCTGTATGAGCATAATTGAAAGCAGAGGTAGATGTAGTGTGCATCTATTTCAGAATATAAACTCCATTTTGCAATCGCCATAACTTTTTGGTATGGTTTTGTATTTCAAAACAGTAAGTTGTAAGTTGTTCTTTCAGGCTAGGTAGACAGATGGATAGATAGACACATGAATAGGTAGATTGACCAATTGATTGAATGATTGATCTTGCTTTCTTTTTTTTTTCCTCCAGGAAGTCAAACTGCTTCTTTTCAAATATTTTCCATCCACTGACACCCTCCCTCTTGAGGATGTGTCAGTGAATTGAGTCTGGTATTTCCTCAATTTAGATATCTAAAATGAAAGCAGAGACAACCCTGGTCCCACTCCCTAATTTTAACTCTGCCGGCCCAACCTTTTCCCATACACCCCTCCCTGTCTCCCACAGTGGCACCAGAATTTACAGCATGGTGAAGAGGAGATGAAGCTCCTTGCTGGGCAGCTATTCTACGTTCAGGAGTGCAAACAACCAGTGCCATTGCATTCGTGTGCTTGCTGAAGAGTGAAAAAAACCCTGCTTTTTCAGGCACATAAGGTTGCTCAAACTTTGTCACAACCCCTCCTCTGAAGGTGATGTATCAAGAGGGTAACACAGCAGATCAAGGAGGTGAGTCCCTTCCATGAGGATGGGATTCTCCCAGAGACCCCTCTCTAATATGAAATCTTCATTTGTCTCATTGCCAGTTAAGTATTCATTCCTGGTTTCCATCAGCGAGGGAGAGCAGCATGAGGTTTCCTTTGAGCTCTGGGACAAAACAGTCATGGAAATCGTCAACCCAGGGCAAGAACAGTTTTAATAACAGGCCAGGCCTCAGTCATCTAAAATGCCAGTTTTCTCTTCCCCTCCTCCCTCTTCCCTTGCAAGCTCTCCCCCATTCCCTTTCATAAAGCCTGTGCACCTTTGGGCTATGCTGGCCTTGCTGGGCTCTGCATGGAGTTGCCACGTGCCTGGGAACTCCTTTCCAGGTTCCCAGGACCTTAGCGGTTCTTTTAAAGGAACTGCTTTTCATGACTTGAAAGTAAATAGACATAATTTGTAATCCCTTGAGCTGCAAAGTTATGGAGAGTTTAAAGTCCTACAGCATGGCTTGCACTCCATTAGAGAAGAAGGGGGTCTCAGTTATCTGACCTTTCAGGAAGTTGAAGCATCTCTTCTGCTGATTCTTTCATTGCCCCCAGAGAGTCACAGATGAGATCCAGCCGTGAAACAAGGGAGCAAAGAAGAGCTGTGATTTGTTTCTAATTTTCCAGGGAGGAAGGAGCTGCCCCACCTTGGAGTTGTGTGCCTGCCCATGCACACTGCACACACATTGACACAGCGATGACCAGGGTCTAAATCAGTGTGGCAGATGATCTGACACCAGTTCAAGCTGGCCAAGGATCTGGCCCTCTCCATGGAGCTGTGGTGGGAGGTTGTGACTCAGAGAGGGCAGGGGAGAAAGGGATAAATGTCATGAATTAATCTTCAAGGGCTGTGTACTTAGCTCAGACTGCAAAGGATGACTACTGGGATATGCAAGGTGCAAGCGCATTAGTTCTCCAATCGACACCAGCCATGCAGGCATTTTAATATGCTATTGACTTCTGCTGCCTCTTCTGAGACTCTTCCCCCAAGACAGATACTTACTTTCCGTACACTGCTTGATGACTAATATCCACCTGGCATGGCTGAGCTACTCTAACCAGAGGTGAGGGTATTCCTACCTCTACTTCCGCTAAGCTCTGCCCACATTATGCCCTTTATTGCCCATTGCCTCTCTTGCTTTGCCCTGGATGAGAAACTAATTTCACCCACACATCTGAACTGAAGATCAGTCAGAAGAGCAAGGAAGACTCTTGCCCCACATTTCTCCTTTGCTTGGATATTCAGGCTGAGCTACAAATCTTGCCTTCAGAAACCCTTTCCGTTGATTTAGAGGGCTGCTCCTGCCAGCGGATGTTTTATTTAAGAGCAGTCTGATGCACGATAATTAATGTTAAGAGGCCATGTTTCACTGCTGAGCAGTAGCTTATGTCAGGAGCAGCTCCATTTCCTGAGCTGGGAGGGCATGGGGATCAAGAAGCTGCCCTCCAGGAGTAGGGAGTGTCGGCTCCTGGCCTCACAGTCACCTCTACCAGGCTGGCAAGGAATTTGTCTCCCAGGCTACCATCAGGGTAAGAGAAGCAAAGAAGAGGACCTGAGTCACTGGAGGACACTTAGTGGGTGCATGTATCAATCTGACATTGATAAAACCTCTGACCCTTGAAATTCACAGCCTGAATAATGCCTGCTCTGCCAAACAGTCTTAGTTCTTTGTTACTGTCTCACTTCCCCATGAACTTCTCTCTTCTTTGTCCTTAGCTGGTGCTGGCTTTGCCAACAGGGTTCAGATTCCTCCTCAGCTCCAATTCTCTAGCTTAGGGGATGCACATGGAATCAGCAGGATGAGTTTCATCCCTTCCTCTGGTCACATTTCCTCTCAAGCTCATCTGAGGGACACAAATGTCCCCCTCAGGTCACATTTGAGCTAGGTAAGACACAGAAATCTAATCTGAGCCCACCACGTAGTGTCCTTACAGAGCTTCCTTAGAGACAACTCTCACCCAAAAATACCTCACCCATCCAAAATCAACCCTGTCAGTCATCTGCACACATCCATCCAAGAGTGCCCATTTCTGTGCATGGATTAGCAGAGGGAGTTTAAAGAACATTCTCCATCACTGATTTCTCTTGTTTTATATCTCAGGGGCAAAACTGCACTCCGGAGGTCAGGCTTCCTGGGGTTTAGATGTCTGTCATGCTTCTAACCATGATAACAGCTTCTCTAAGCAGCAAAGGCAGCAGAAACCCAGGCATGGAGGTGATGAATTTTGGCACTTGGTGTTAATATTTTGCAACATGATTATCCTCAACAGCATGAAACTTGCCAGCCCTGTGGCATGCGGGAAGGCTAAGTGGAGGGTCCAGGTTACATGAACCAGCAGGAGCCCTGGTATATGCGTGCAGCACCACAGTGAGCCACCCTCCGCTCTCACCCTCCAGTCTTCTGCACTGACACAGTTGGGTGTGCGCATGGTCACTCCAATTCCCTGTTCAAGTATGTTTGGAAAGAAAACTATAAGCATGTTCACAGAAGATGAGCCATTCCCTTTACAGAGTTGAGGGGTTTAACTTTGGGGTGCTGGGGAATCTTTAAATATCAGAGGTGCCAGTTTTAGTGGAATCAGCACTGGACAAATTCAAGGCAGCAATTTCAGTGCAAGTAGAGTCAAATCAATGTTACATGATTGTGAAAAGCTCCAACCAATAAACACAGCATGAGAGGGTACTAACAGTCAGAGGCAAGTATAGCCATTGCACCTGTATTATTCTGCTATATAAACATTTTACAAGGCCTGGTACCAAATATACTAAAAATGATGCCAGATTCCCAGGGCCCTTTGTCCTCCCAAAGCCTCCTCCCACCACGGCTGGCTCTTTGGCGACGCTCAGCACGGCTCTTTCCAGGCGCCACGAGGAATGAAGGAGGGCTGAAAACACCCCCAAATACCCACATTGTGCCCCACAGGGAGTGACAGAGAGTGGGCAGGAGAGGTCAGTGGGGTCTTAGCTGTGCCACGAAACCAAAGCACTGTTCTTGCATTGCACCTGCCCAGAAGCATTCCCCCCACCCAGGAGATTAGCCCAGATCCAGCACTAACGATACTGAGGTCTGTCTCTTTTTCTCTTAAATATAAAAGCCTGTAGGAACCTACAGGGAGTCAGAAGTTCACAGACCGTCTGGTACTTGCTTGAATTGATGTGAACCTCTGCTGTGGAAATTTTTGTAGGACATGCTTTCTCATGAGCGCGCCACACTTTCAGTCTGGGTGAAAATACCACAAGAATAACCTTTCTCATGGTATTTCAGTATTTATTTTCTGGTTCCTGTCCAACCCTAAATCAGGAAGTGCAGAAGCGTGAGAAAATTTCATAAAAAGAAAAAACCCAAAAAGTTTAATAGTGGGTTTTAAGTCTCAAAAACATTTCTGTTCTGCTCAAGCCCGAGGCAGAAGTTTTGTTCTTGTTTTATTCCAACAGGTTCATCCATTCTTAGCTGCTTCTGCAAGAGCTGTCATATCGCTGTGAGGCCATCAGCACAGAGGCCAGGGGAAGCCATGAGTCTTGCTGTTGACTTCTGATATGCTATTCTTTAGCCGAGTCACTTAGGCTCCTTGTGTGTCTGTTCCCAGCCTGTCTATGAAGATAGCTAATATTTGTCTTCCTCTGAGAAATGCTTCGAGATTCTTGAGGGAAGCCCCATATGCATGTGTAAAGTTTACTTTATAATTAATATCCCTTCTTTTTCACGCCAGCAAGCGTAATTGAGCCTGTGTGTACCCCTTTAAGTCTTTAAACAGTGGAATCCTTTCACAGTGACTTAGGATATGATGTAACGTCTATGCATTGTTAACAGGACCAAAGTGTAATAAACATTCATTTTAATGAACAAAGCAAAGAGATGTAACTCAGAAGACCCACGGGGAGATGCATTGTATAGAGTTGCCATGTTTGCATACATGCCTTTCTGACTGCAGTCAGTTTTAACAAGGGTAAAATACTGTTGACATTAAATCACATGTGGGCTTTGTTGTGTGTGTTTTTGTATTATATATATTTTTTTTAAATGAGTCTCAGAATTGCAGGGCTGTTCCTGAAGACATAATGGCTACATCTGAACTAATAAGCTAAATGTGTCCAGGACTGTGCGGTGGCCCTAAGGCCAACTGGCACAGAAAAGCCTACCTCCATGCTATTGAACTATCCTTGTCTCCAAAACAGCAGGGCCACATCCAATCCATCTCCTGGGAACCAGCCCTGGCTCCAGCGCTGTGCCAGGAATTGTTTTGGGAGAGCATTAGCTGGTACCAGGCTCAGCCATGCCAGGCACCATTCAAACAATTAACAGCACAGACATGCGAGTGCCAGAGCCTGGCAGCATTCCCCAGCTCTGCTTGATTTATTAATATCAAGTAGCCATGTGGCCTGCAGAGCCTTTTATTGCTGGTGACAGTACCAGGAATGGAGAAAGTTGGGGTGACTTTTGCAAGGCTGGCAGATAGAAAAAAAACAGGCTGCTTGTGTTCTTGCAAACTCAGATGCTTTATATGGAAATTATTAAGAGACAATCAAGGCGGGAGCCTGCAACGCTGTCCTTGCCAAAGCTGCTTTTCAAAGTGTTGTGGTGTTCTGGAAAAGGCTTCGTGCTTGGGAGTGCTCGGTTCTGAAGAATACCTGGTCAAAGCCGCTTCACTTATCTTTATTTTACTGAAGGGATGTGACCAGGACAATGTTCACCCTGTCCCATGCAGTCCCTGGAGCCCCATGGCACCACATTTAAAACTTGCTGTAACTACATAGCTAGGACTTTTGATGCTATCACATGTGAACCCTTAACACATTAAATGTCTTGACTGAATTCTTGTGCTTCACTGTTGTCTGGCTGATGTTTAAGTAAAAGCCTTATTAAATGGTGCTCTAGAAAAGTATGTTCTTCCTTTCATGTTCTCCTAGAAAAAGTTTGGAAGAAGTAGGAAGTGGAAAGCAGGAGGAGGTAATTGTGACCTCATCTAATTACTAACTACTTTTTTCCAAAAATTTCCTAGAGAGGAATTAGCAGTACCATATGTGTGTAGCAGACGCATCTGTCTCTCATGTATGACTTACATACCTAGTGAGACAATTAGGTTAACAAATGCTAAAAAGCAGTCCTTGATACATTATGAACAGTTGAATATGAGAAACCTGCCCATCCAACCCCACTTTTCACAACATTGTCATACAGGAATTTCAGCCTTTCCCTTTCTTGCTGGGAAATGAATGCTGAATCACTCAAATAGAAATTACTTAACTTTCTCCTGTTGTCACAGCCAGTGGATTGACAGGATAAACAGGCTTCTGAACCCTTCTGTAAGAAAACTCTATCAAGAAGTGATAGTCCAGAAACAGCCAGCCATGACAGCAGCTTCATCAGCTTGTTTCAATGTATGACCCACACTGGAAGACAGTATAGAGGTCAGGGCCCATCACAGTAGGCCCTTTTATTATCTGTAATGAGCAGTTGCCCTGAGGAGCTTACAGTGAAGCAGGCTATTGATGTTGATTCAGACCTGGGTTCTGCTCCTGCTTTTGCTTATTGGTTTCTGCATTTTCCTCCCTACCTCTAGGTTCAGATTGGCAAAGCTTCACCTCTCTGGATTTCAACAATTCAAGCACTAAACCAGTGCTGTAATGCTTTCCTGAGTAGGTATGAGTAGGAGCTGGTCAAGCCAGAGGCTGTTCTATACCTGCTTTCAGCCAGCAAGAGCTTCTCAGCTGCTTGAACACTCAGCTAGGCTTAAGCAGTTAGCCCTTATTTGGAAGAAGAGACAGGCTTCTGGAGAATGTGGACAGGGCAGAGAGCTCTTTTTTTGGGGTTCCATTCCCTCTCCTTTCACTCTTACCTCCTGCTTTTCTCACTGCAGCCAGTTCTGGAAGTGGAAGAGCCCAGGGACCACGAGACCATCTGGTCTTGCTTGGTCCTGGTCCAGACAGCATAGGGACCCTCATGAATGGGGCTGGCTTCAGCCTTATAGCCAGCCTCGTCCCCTATAGGATGTCTGAATGGAACCCGGGCTGAGCTTGACTTTGTTTCTGAATGACACTTTGAAACACAGCTTACTTGAACTTGGATGTCAGGGTATTTGTGGCATCCTTTTCCTTCTTCTCCTTCACCTAGGGCAGCCTTTGGGGCTTTTACATCAGCAAGCTGATGTCAGTATGCTGTCAGCAGGACATACAGCTGAACAGAATGGGCTCCTCTACCTGGGCCCCTGACCAAGGTGGTCTCTGCAAAGACTTGCTAGATTGCCACAGAGTATGCACAGCCAGCCCGTAAACTCTGCCAAATACTGTGTTAATTCCTCATGATGGCTGCTGCTGTACAAGGAAATAAAAGACTGTTCGAATGGAGCAGACCCAGCCTCCTTGCAGCACTTTGTCTGGTGTTTAGCTTTAAATGTCTTTTGTCCCAGCACCTTAGCAAGGCTTTGTGGTGCAATAGGAAGCTTAGAAGCCATAGGAATGCGTAAGGCCAGGCCTTGATTCATCCTGTAACCTAAAAATACAGACTGATTCCTGCAGCGGTTATTTTAGTACCAGACAGCAAACTGCTTCCTTGAGATGAAAAGGCTCAAATACCAGTACCCTCCTCACAAACAGGATCTTGATATATATGGAGAAGAGTCAGACAATTTAGGCTGCGCAAGGCTCACACAAATGCAGACACAAACATACACAAACATGCTAGCAAGGTGAGATAATCAGCACAGCTCTTCACAGATATTCCTGCCTGTCATTCCTTTTGAGGTAAAATAAGTAAATAATAAGAATTTAAAAAACAAGAAAGGAAACAATGAGCCTCTCGCTCATGTTTCTGCTAGGCTCTTCCTGCACTTGAGAGCTACCAGTCTAAACATGCTCTCCCAGCCTTCCTACACCTGAAGGAATATGAGTTCATAAACAGACTGCCAAGACTGTATGGCACCTTAATGCAGCACCCAATGTTTTCCTTGCTTCTTACCTGGAGGTTGGTCCTAGCTTATGTAAGAAAGGAAGGGGGAGGAATGGAAAGAAGGTGTGTTATTCACAACACACACTATTTTCTGTTAGACTGGAGAAACTCTTGTTGTGTTTAAATTGCTTTGCAGCCAGTCCTGTCAGTGGAGTTTCAGCAAGACTGGGACACATCTTTGGGAAGTCCTGAAGTCATTTTAGGTACAACCCTTTGCCATTGCCCTTGCTGCTGTCTTGAGTCAATCAGTGCCACACTCTTTCATGTCAATGCAATAGTCTCCACAAATATTTGTGAGTACTCCATGCCAGGAAATTTAACTCTCCCAAGCAAGCAAACCGTCACTGATTCCAAAGGACTTTTCTGAAGTAAACTACTCTCAAAGGTTTCACTCCCTACTTACTCCTCCCATGGGATTTTAAGGGCAGCTTTTGTGGGTAGGAAAGAGCCATGCATGTCCAAAACTTGGTGAATCACCCTTCAAGAGACGCTTTCAAGGGTCCAGTTACTATTTTGAGGTCTGACAGCAAGATAGGTGTTATGTAGGTTTCCTAGATGTAGAAGAGGGTAGTGAGAGTTTCCAGCTGAAGAAGATCCCTGTCACCACTTGCACTATCCTTTTGTTTGTGCTCCACTGAAAATGAAGTGCAAATGAATAAGCAAAATTAGGAGTGTTGAACCTGAAGCAGTTTTTATGGAGGATAAAGACAAGCAGGTAAACTGAACAGCCTGCCATTATTATGGAAAGAACAAGGCAATGATCTCCACTGTAACACCACTGGAGTAACCAGAGGTGCTCCAAACAGGAACTGAAGCTGAAATCTTTATTGACAAGGGATGCTGTTTCAGGTGGGGATACCTACTGCTGTGGTGGGGGTGGGCAATAACTCTCTTCATTAAGGAAAAACTTAGGCACATGTACCACTTGAGCCAAGGAGGATCAGTACGCTTTGGACAAGCATGCACAACTCATGGACTTTCATACCCCTTAGTCTCCAGTGCTGGGACAGAAATCTCACAGGCCAATTTTCTTGTGTTTACTCAGCTACATTATTAGCCTGCTCTTCCAAGAAACACAATAATGACAGCAACAAAATTACCTCCTTTCACACCTCAGAAAGGGTTCAATGCAAGGTTGTTTTGCTTTCAGGTGAGGGTTGGGCAGATGCAAGGTTGTTATTTCTGATTTTATCCAGGCTGGTTGATTTCTGCTTTGCTTTTGCGTGTCTGTTGTCTTTGGGAGAGCATTCACTGCAGTAATAAGGTGGCATCTCCCCAGACTGCCTCCCAGCTACTGCTGACATTCATGCTGCAACCCATCCTCCATCATAGAATCATAGAATCATAGAATAGTTAGGGTTGGAAAGGACCTTAAGATTATCTAGTTCCAACCCCCTCAGAGCATGAGCAATCAGTTACAGATAGCCAACAGCTCCTCAGAGCAGTTTTTCCAAGAGCAAACGAAAAATAAGAAAAACTGATAATAATGTTAGGCTATCACTGTCTTATTAGAAGAAACAAAGCATACAGAGAGTGTAGCACCTCAGCTGATTGTTTTGGCTCTGGTTAGGGGGCAGGAGAGCGAGGGACACTGTCCTGGCTGGTTTCAAGAAGGGATGGCAAAAAAGTAGCTTTTCCAGTTAAATCGTTCACTGATGTCAGGAACAGGCACAAACATCCCCATGCTGACATCCCACCAAAAGCAGCATCTGCTTCTTACTACTCTCCTGCTTCCCACTTTAAATGCCTCTGGAAAGAAGGCCAGTGTCCCTCTTCCTAAGATTGAGGGGGAGGACAAGGGGGCCAGCTAGGCCTGTCAGCAGTACCAGAGCAGTGAGCAAGCCCACATATGAGCACATCATTCACACATGTTATTCAGGATACACATGCAACAGTAGCTGAGTTCTGTGGGTACAAGGTCCCCTCTGCTCTGGCTCTTCTCAGCTTGTGGGTACTTTTCCTTTGCAACCTGCACAGTGCTCATCCTATGTATTTTCCAGCACATGCATGCAGCATTTTCTGTGCCTGCTGCTTCGCAGAACCCTTTGAACAGGCTCAATAAAAACACATCTATGCCAATGTTGGCTTCTTTTGTTAGAACAGAAACAGTCCGGCTCCATCTCACAGACCTCCTGCTGTTCTGCGTGTGCTAGAGCCAGTTCAAGTGCCTTCGCTGTGCCCTGCCAGCAAGCACGCTCTGCTGCTGCCCTCGCACTCCTTTGCTTTCCTTACCAGCCCCCCTCATCTTAGGAAATAATTAGCAAAGAAGAAATAATAAAGCAATATAGAGTGCATTTCTGAGACTTCCGACAGCTGTTGGTAGCCACACTCACATACTCCTGCTGCTGCCCAGCTTTCCTAGAGAACCACGTAGGCCTTCCCTTTTTGGACGCCCCCCTGCCTCCATGCACCTGGGCTGAGGTCAGATGAAGAGGAAGGCACCAGCCTCTTGCTATATGCGGAAAGGGCAGGAGTGGGAAACACAGATTTCCCTCAGGGCAGAAAAAGCAAGCCTTTGCAGTGTGGCAGTGTCCCGCTGCATAATTCCCTGCCATAATGAATAGGTAGGCAGTAGGTATAGGCTGTAAATAGGTCCTATAAAGTGCTGTTAAAGCAGTACACATCTGTAGTGTTGCTTGCTTAGCCAAAAGTGCCCCTGATGACTAGAGCAACAGCAGAAAAAGACAGCACAGCCTGATGAGTGCTTGTGAGTGAATCTGCACTTTGAGGGATAATGGAGCAACAAGTCTGCAGGCTGCAATGCTCCCTGGCACCGAGACAGGCACCAAAGGGACATCTTTCCACTTCCCATTGCACAGGAGAGAAGGCCAAAGAGGAAAACATAGCTCCTTTCCCATCTCCTCTCAGGCCTCTGCTGCTCTACTGGGAGCCACTACAAAGGTGTCAGTAAATAGCAATGACAGTGATGAAATTTCCTTCATAGGTGTCCAAGTAAGTGTCAAGTACTCCACCACAAAAGTACGGCCAGAGAGCAAAGCGATACTTTATTCTTGCACAAGGCCAGACATAAACAAGCACTGTTAATGGCTGGGGAAAGGGCTTTGCAGTCCATTAGCTACCTGATGAGCATAAAAGTCTTTGGCTGCACAGATGTACTGATGGGGCATGGTTCTTGTGTTCTACATCTGAATAATGAGAGCAGACAAAAATATGGGCTATAGTAAAAGCCACGAGATGCCTGTAGCTGCAGCCCTGCAAGAACAGGATTTCTGGTTGCAGGAAACTTGGAAGTAGCCTCTTTGTGGGAATAGCTGTTCAGTAGCAGCATTTCTTCCCATCATCTGGTCCCACCTATGGAATTCTGCAATAGAGAGATAGGGATTTTCTGGCATCCCAGGAATCAGCTTGACAGCTCTGCATAGTTTGGAGCTTTCCTTCTACCTTGCCATACAGATAACATGGCATATGTTCGCCGGTTTCTTACTGATGTCATATGATTGCAATATCCTCATCCGATTAGCAAGCTCAGGCATGCTTGGCTCACATTGTATCTTAATTAATTTTACCTACAAACATTGATGAACTAAGTCCTGAAACAATGCCTACATAACTCCCCAGGGCATTGTTTTGATTCCATCCTGGAACAAGGTCACTCTCCTCCTGTCTGATGGTTTTTCATTCTTTATCTTTTCCTAACAGTTGTTCCTTAAATGAGAATTTCACTGGCAATAAGCAGAATAAACTTCACAAACTGTTTGAAAATCTAATGTCTCATGCTCGCTGTTGTTCAGAAGATTCAGGTACATATTTTTGCTTTTTAATTCTTGTTGGATCAAATAGCCAAAACCAGATTTAATGTCTAAAGGCTTCCTTTGACAATCAGAGCACCTTGCCAGAGACACACAGCTGGCAAGCATACAGTCTCCAGAAGAAGTCTAATTGCATTTGTAGAGTGCCCAACTTACTGACCTCAAACTTTCTGACTGCTGTCAGAACAGATGCAGGCAGGCTGCATCTCTCCAAAGCGCTACCCGACATGCCCATACAGCCAGATGTCCATACCAGGTACTGACATATTCTTCTCACCAATGACAAGTAGAAGAACCTCTCAAGGAAGGCTTGCCTAACTGTTTCACCATTGCCTAACCTACTTGCCCATACCTTCCACCTATGAGGCCCACAGATCATTTCCATGATGCTTTTTCACTCCCTGTCTCATCAGCCCTGCTGGAAAGAGCTCTGACTTTTCTCAGGAGCCTGGCGTGCCGTCTCACTCATCCTGCCTGCTGCTCTCAGCTCCACCAGCCTGCTCCATTAATATACCACCATTCAGTGAATATTACAAGGCACTTGTCTGGAGACAGTGATTCCCCAGCCACTTACATCTTCCAAAGCTTTTCTAAGCATCCAGGGGTCTGGAGAAGGCACCCCACACACAATGTGGATGGTGAGAGACTGCGGGCAGCCACCAAGTGGTTCAGCTCCAGACTTTCTTTCCAACAAGTGACCTGCAAGTGAGATGTGGGAAAAGTAGCATCCAGATCATCATCTGGTATAAATCAACAAAGCTCCGCTAAAGACATTAAAGCTCTACTGGTTTACACCATCTGGGAATTTGGCCGCAGGGGAGGACTTCTTAATGTTCAGTTTTTAGCATTTATCACAGATATACATGGGAGGAAAGCTAGTGCCCTATCTGCTCTCAGCGAGCATTACCAACCCCTACAGAGATCAATAGGAGCTCCCTGCTCACATCAAGAGCAGAATGATGCCCTAAAATTAGCATGTGTTTGAATCAGTGCATTGTATCTTGTTTGCAGATTAGTAGCACTGAGCAGATATTGAGGGCATAGGAAAGCTAGCCAGTTTAAACAAAGTAAGAATTGACCTAAATTTCTGCTAAGCTGAAACTGATCTTTTTGGATGAGAAAGAGAAGGAAAGGTGTCCAGAAATACTCCTGTTATGGTTCATTTGATTATTTTATATCTTCTCATGCACCTAGCTCCAGCAGACAAGAAATAGCAAATTTTCACGTATTTTGTACTCCGGCTGAACCGTGGGGCTTTGGGCTCCTGTCCCTGGAACGGACGGCTCCTCTTCTAATTTATAGACCAAACAGATACCAACAAATAGGCTTTGAGTGGTTTATCTAAATCCTCCAAAGCTGTGCCCATCAACTAGCTATAAGCTTGGGCAACTCCCTGGTTAGTTCTGAGTGTCTCAAACAGACAAATCGTATTTGCTGTGCAGCGTTTCACATATTCCTGCATGCTGTCTCGCAATCATATTCTAAATAGCAAAATTGAAAGAGATCTGGAGTGGAATGAAAGGAAACGTTTATTTTTCATATTTATGATAGCAATAAATTCCCTTAAGGCACTGCCATTTTTGTTTAATGCAGGGAGTACCAAATGTGGGCTGGGTAATGGATATTTTATGAAAGCAGCCTTGCCTTGAGCAATTGATTGCTTAATTGAAAAGATTAAAAGATTGAAGCATAAAAAAAAAAGGAAGTAAAAAAAAAATCACGACCATGAGCAGACTATGATTATATATCAGCTTCAGCAAGCTAGCTGCTACATTACAATTATAATAGTTTATGTTTTTGATACACAGCCTTTTCCTCCAAGAACACTTTTGTAATGTTTTATAACTTCTGTAGATTAGTAGAGGAAAAGAAGGTCCCCCACTCTGCTTTGTAGTTTATCTTCCTCTAAACCAGCTGAGATATTTTTTTGTCATTGTATATTTCTGTTTCTGTGGATAATATTTTTCCTGCTGGAAGAAAGTAGAGGGTGTATGCAGAGAACTGTTTCCTTTAGGTCCTAGCGCACTTCCTTTGTCTGCATCTAAGCCAGGAGGGAAAAAAAACAAGTGAGCTGACATTTCACAATGCAAAAGTATAAGGCTTCTTGTTTTCTTTCTGCTATTCTGTCACCTACTTGTGCTTTTTCCCTGTTCAGCATGGGGATGTATCTTTTTTATAATCCAGCATAGTGAATTATTAGAAACTGAGTGAAAAGAAAAGCTAGTGAGGACTGGTCACTTAGTGATGTGCACTGTTTCTGCTAGTATTTATCCATTGATTCCACTGTTATGAATAATACACATATTCATCATGCCACTGCTTCAAGGGACAATGTTCTCATCCAGGTCCTCTGTGCATTATAAGTAGCTGGGGCTTCCCCTGGGATCTGGGGAATCTAAAGGACTAAACTTATCTTTGGTGTAAACTGTACTCAGATCAGTGAAACCACTGAGGCCTGGGATGAATCTGACCCAGGGAGAGAGACTCTCAAGAGCTCCATTTAATCTCTGTCACAGCATGGTTTTCCCCAGGAATCTTCATAGCCATCCATCTCTCTAACACACATAATAAATAATTTACTTGCAGATATAAGGGAGCACTTTGCTTCAATCTGCTAATGATCTTAGCACTGAAAGGGGCTCTTCTGTGCTTAAACCCTCTTTACATTGCCTGACAGACTCGAAGTGCCATTACTGTAAAATTAGATGACAAGAAATAAAGAGGAGAGGCTACAGTGAAACACTTCTGATTCTGGAAAAACAACTTCTGTCTTTCACCTCTTTATGGCACATTCATGGTATCTTCTGTACTTAGTAGTTGTCAGCAGTTCCACTGCAATTTTTGGGGGTATATTCAGCTACTTAAGTGAGATTCATCTTAAGTCACCTTAGCTATTGAAACAACAGAAACCAACACTTCTGAAGGGGTCTCTCTATTTCTGTATTACAGATGGAGCCTACATGACTTGGATAGAGGTTCTGACAGCTGAAGTCATGTGAGATGGATCTCATTCCTACATATTTGTCTGAACTCAGTCCCTTCTCATCAAGCCCTGTGTCCCCATGCCACTTGTCTTGCATACTCCCTTAAGCTACAGTAAAGGTTCAACAGTAAGACTGGGGTTTGGCTTCAGCCATCTGCCAGTACAAACACTGGGTCTGGAAATAGAGTACAATTGCAGAGAGAAAACCATCATATGTATGCGTCACAGCACAGAAAGCATTAAACAAAAAGAAATGAAAAAAATATCAAGATAGGCTTCAGCTCCAGAGGCCAGTTTCTGGTCTTGCTTATGTCCTGGCCTGAGCCCTGCTACGTATGGCAAGTACAGTAGAGATTCTCTGAGTTAATGTCTTTATAGTGAAGAAATATGCTTGCTGCAATCCCTTCCTCACTTGCATTGGGTCTGACCTCTGTCTGGCTGAACCCTATGTTAGGTATATTTGAGGACACGCCTTTCTAGCTCAAAATAACTTGGATGCTGGCTCTTCCTACCAAATGCTGTTCCGTGCTAGAAGTTTCAATATAAGAAAGCCTTTCAGGATAGCTTTAATATCTCTGGTTAATTTCCTCCTTGATCTGCCCTTTTTTATTGCCCTAAGTGATTCATTTCCATCTCTGGCACTGCACCTTTTAAGAATTGATTTAAAATTAATACATGAATAAAACACTATAAATAATGCATGGTTGCTGTATTTAATATTAATGGCCCTTAAATGAGGAAAAATTGCATACCTGCAGATGATTTGCAAGAGGACAGTGGGGCCATGCTATTGGATTGTGAGGAGGGATATTGAGGCTACTCAGTGCTTCCCATCATAAGAGGATTTTTATTTCAGTAGCCTACAGATTTGTCAGTCTTCCCTTCTGCAGAGATTCTGTTGAGAATAGACCTGTTCACTGATATGCACATTGTGTAAAACATCTTCCAGACAGCTCAGATGTTTCTGTAAATTCATTCACATAAGGAAAAGCATGTTGTTCTCGGGGAAAGACAAGCTCAGTGAGCAGACCTAGTAGCACTGTGCTATGAAGCAAGAACCAGGCAGAGATGTAGGCAGTCTATCTTGTGATGTCCCTGTGAAAATTCCCCACCTCCCCCTAATCTGGCCATGTGAATGTGTTTGAACCTATCCAACCGCAGGCTGTTAGGGCAAGGACCAGAAAGCTAAAGTAGGAATTAGAGCAGAGACCCACTGTGGCAAGGAGACCAGGATTTAATAGAACTGGGAACTAAGGAGCATGAGATGGAGAAGAAAACACTGGGATGGGCAGTGCAACTCATGGAGATGCTGAATTTCCTACTCAGTGTGCCTTCACCCTCCTCCCAGTACCTGTGCCCCATACTAGTGCACACTGTAGAGACCCAGAGCTTCTGCAGAGCTGTGACCTTCCCCATTGCCCTGCCAGGAGCTGAGGCAACCAGAGATCTGGAGGTGAGGCTTTGACTCAGCTTTCAAACACACCTATTTCATCTGCTTTTTTAATCTGCAAAACAAAGCACAGGGAGGCCCTGCCATTTAAGAAACAGATCCCATCCAGAGAAGCTGTCCTTTCCCACCCTCACCAGCCACAAAGGTCACCATCACACAGGTCACATGAGTGGGGTTGGCTGGCAGGGATGGGGACTAAGAGGAAAAAGGCTGAGACTAGAAGACCAGCATCCACAGGACATGCTGGGTTTCCAGCAAGCAAGGGGTTAATGCTGGTCCAAGCCCTTACACAGGTGTAATGAGTCAGGGCCCAGACTGATGGCTGTCAAGGAGGGAATACCGGAAACTTTCACTCTTTAGGAAGGAAGAGCCTGGAGAAAGGATTGTTTCCCACCCAATGAGCACAGGGCTTGTTTGTCCATCAGACCAAGGATTTCACCTCACTTTCTAATCAGTCAGTCGAATTTGCCTTTTGTTTCACATCCAGTGTGATTTCCACCACCGCAGACACAGCCCTGCAGAGAACACCTCACTGTCCCGAAAGCTTTGCTCTCAGTAGCTTTTCCTTACCTGATAGTTCCACGGTCATCTCACACCTCCCTTGTCAGGCTCAGTGGAGAGAGAAGGAGCTTCATGATGTTTTCACACTAGGGTTGATCAATTGAGATTTTTTTGTGTCTTTAATGATAGGTTTGTGAATCCATTGTCAATCTTTCTGGTCATGTGTGATTATTTGTGTGGCTGTGGAAGGAAGGATCTAGTACCAAGATGGGTGCAGTAGAGCCCAGAGGAATCTCCTCCATGCTGAGTCCCCGAAGCGACTGATCTGGGGTGATTAGTCCTCCTGCGCTATGCCTCATCTGGAGAACGTTCTCTGCTCTGGTCCTGGTTGTTTCCATAGTCTCCTTAAGATGAAGGGGTGCTTATTCAGTCCTTGGGTGACCTCCTCAAAAGTAGGCAATGAGGATTTCTACATATTCCTGGTGATGTCAGTAAATTCCCAAACTCACTCAGTGGGGTTTATATTCTGTTCACTTATGGTAGCAGCCTGATGTTAGAGAAGAACAGCTTCTGTCATTGAACAGCGATCTTCATCAAAACATTACTTAGCTACATGGCTGTCCCGTGCCACAGCTCAGCTCTGGCATATTCAGCTAAAGAGGCAATAATCAGCACCTCTAGATAAAGAAAAGGACAGGTGTGACACTCTAGCACCAGGAGGTAACAACAGAGACAACAAGATATGCCTGATTTATTTTATAATAGCACATAGGATGTAATTAGTTGCAGTGTCAGGCTCTAAGAACAAGTCTGGCTGCGACCTGCAGACCAATGGAGCAGTCATGGAAAAGAGTAGCAAGGTAAGTGACTGCAGTCAGTGAAATGCCAGCTCTTGTTGCTAGAGGGGCTGTCAGGTTTGGAGGGGAAGGCTGGGAGTAGAGAAGGAGAGGTATCCAGGCTCTGCAACTCTATCTGGATCCACAGAGAGATGCTGAAGGAAGCTAGATGGATAAGCAGCTATTTAAGGAATGGAGGAGCTTATGGCCGCAACTGCTGTATCAGAGAGGCTGACTTACAGGCCAGGAAACAGCCTGACAGGCCACCAACACAAGAGATCTGTTTTGACCCAAGATGAGGGGTGTGTAGCATAAGGCCAGAAATATACCTAAGGAGAGTAATCTTGTGCTAGCAGGAAAGAGGTCACATCCACATCCTAGTAGTGTTCTCCCTAAAAGGAAGGCCAGCCAGCTTATTAAGCCCTAGCTTGTTAGGGATGTGTAACCTTAGTGCTTGTGACAGGGTCTGAATTTAAAGGTGCAACTTCTGTTTTTATTTACTGCAGGTCAGCCTGGTTAAAACATTGGATGTTTGTAAACGCTGGAGTTTTTTTAAACATCCAATTTACATCCAACATTTAAACAATGTTTTTTTAAAACATTGGATGATTTTTAAAATCTGATAATATAATCAGAGCAGCAGAAAGACAAAATGGGTTCAAACCCTGAGATGCAGGTTCGCTTTGCAGAGAAAATCACATTCATCTCCAAACACAAGACACCTCAGCCTCTTCTGCCAAAGCAAAGAGCTTCAGAGCTGCTGCAGGGTTTGGACTTGGACCTGCTGAAGTCTTTGATGTGGTGCTAACAGCTAAAATATGAGACTGGGGGAAATCAGGCAGAACAAATGAGAGGGAATCAGCAATCACTTGCAGGATGAAGCAAGCTGGAGAGAGACAATGCGTGACATGGGCCAGGGAAATGTGAGCTCCTGGGGGAGTCCCCATGGATCTGCAGGTGCAGTCTCCAAAGGGTGATGACTGGGAGCCAGACCAGAGTTCATCAGAAGAAATGTTAACCATGCACTTATTATTTGCTGATGAATGTGTCAAAGCCAGTTCAGAAGCAGGACAAAAGAACTAGTGTGTAAAACTGATAAATGAACAAGGAGATCTACCTAGGCTTTTCCAAGATGCAACATTTAATTTTGTGAAGTTGGGATGGCCAGGAAACTCCATCTTTTCTCACTAAAGGGGAGGAAAGAGGCTGGCTGGGGAGGGAGGAAGGAGTAAGAGTCACACTCTGATCCCACAGGATATGGTGCAGTTTTGGGGGGCAAGGTCCAGCTTCACTGGAAGTTTAGAAAGCCGAGCAGTTTGTAATGTGCTCCTGCCTCATCTTTGTGCACATGGAGAGCACCAGAGCCATCATTCCCTACTGCAAATCAAGCAGCCAGCAGCTTTGAGCCCACAGATCCCAAATTCCCTTTGCATGTCCTTGCTGCTCGGCTACAAAGCACATGGGTTTTGTTACCTCCATCCAGTGAACCAAGCTTGCACTCACTCCAGATTTCCTTTGTTTTTATCTTCAGGGCCGGAATCAAAACAAATGGTTTCTGCAGCCTCAAAACAAGACATAGTCTATATTTAGACATGTCAGAAATTCTGAATATAGACTCAAAGCCCTGTTGTTTCTATTTCTCAGCATGGCCTGCAAACCAAAGTGTTATTTGCTCTTGCCTACCCTTACTGTCACTAGGGAAGACCAGTTCAATATAGCAGAGATAAAAGGTAACAAGACAGTTTATTTAAGTTACTGTATCCAAGCTAGAGGTGACCTTAAATCTACTGGATAAAAGATAAAATTACTGGATAAAATCATCCTTAGTCTTCTTGCTCACAGCTAATGCAATAGGTCAGAACAAGGTAAGCTGAGAAGACCCTTCTCAGCCCATGCCCACACAGTATCTGGTGTCTGAGTCCAAACCCCAGCAAAGCAAGCTCCCCTCCAGCCAGGTGGGAGAACAGCCTTTGCTGGAGCAGCCTGGTGAGGATAAAGCAATCACACCCTGCACAGCAGCAATTCAAACTCAGCTACTATTTTCCCTACCAGAGGAAAGTTTTGGGGCCTGAGGCCATATATGGAGCAGAGAGCAAACAAACGTGGAGAGCATGACTGTTCAAATGCCTGAAGCCTGAATCGCTGCCACTCCAGCTGCTAGGCTTTCTTGGAAATGACGTGCTGCACTTCCCGGGTGAGTGGCATGCGGACATCCAGGATGGTCCTGTCAGGTCTGAGACACAAAAGAGATATCATTCCTAAGTGGATGAGATGCTCAACATTTGCTGTGGTTTGGCGGCAAAAAATGTGTAGGAATTTCTCACTACTTACTGTAAAGTGGTCAACAAGGCATCTTGGAAGTAAGGTATATTGGGAGTACCCTAACCTGGGAAGAAAAAGGGGAGCATGGGAGCCAGGTTTTAAGCAGAGAGGGGAAATGCTACAATCCACAAAGATCAAGACAATTTGCAGGGATGCTCTTGCAAGATCTCAGCTTCCTGAGAGCCTCTGAAATTTGCCCTCTCTGTCATCTTTTGCTCCCCAAGTCTGCCTGACCTCACTTGCTCCCTGCTGCTGCATCCCTGGTGCTGTCTAATGACCCCCCACTCTCATACAAAACTCAGAAGCTTAGTGAAAGCTGTGAGAGTGAGGTCTTCTCCAGCAGTCAGTGAGGAAGGATGTTGGTGAGAACCAGACTGCAGAAACACAGCAGCCAGCAGTGATGGAGAAGGCGTGTGGAGCAGGAACTGATGGCATTAAGGGAAGCCTGGAAATACCATGCACCCTGTAGTCCTTCCAAATGGCTTGAAGTGCCCACAAGAAGACATAACTGACCACATCAGCAATGACAGCTAAAGTCAGACCAAATGACAGCTAAAGGGGACTCCACGCTATGGGGGTACCAGAGGAGTTATGAGATCCAGGGTTGTCCTCATGTGTGCTCCCCATAACATCAGCTCCCTGAGATCTCCCTCAGAGTCAACATTACATTCACCAAATGACCTGCATCACTTGAAGAGCTGTCGTGCCATAGCAAAAACTATGCTCAGCCCCCAAGCTATAAGACTCCTGGATCCATGCTCTGCTGCAAGTGCACGTCATAAAGTACACACGCAGCTGTGGAGACCATCCTGGCCAGCCAGGCTGCTGCCCCAGAGGGGGTTTCTTCCTTTTCTTTATTATGGGGGAGAAGAGGTTCCCTTTATAGCCTTCTATGCTCCCTTCCACAGACTGCTGTCAGCGCCTTATGTTTTAGACAGCAACTTTAAGGTAAGAAATAACTTCCCAGGCCTACCCTCGCTTTGTTTGTGCAGAACGAGCTGTTATTGCCAGATCAAAACAAGTACTTTCTTCCCCTGCCCCGTGGGCTGTGCATGCTGAGTCTGGTCCTTCCAGCCTTTGCTAGCCCCAGAAAGAAAAAGATTGAACACAAGGACCTGAGGTTTTGCACTCAGGCCCAGAAGCTGTCCCATTCCAGAGCTGCTGGAGCCTCTGCCTCCATGGATGTATCCAACAAGCATGTCCCGTCGAGTCCTTTCCTCAGCAGCTCCGCAGATATGGTCTTGCCTTTGGCATGACCCAGTCGTGCCTCTTGCCTGACTCCTGTGTTGTTTCAAAGACAGAATCCTAGGATTTGCTGGCACTTCAAAGCATTCATCATCCTCCAAAGCTCAGTCATTTTGCCATGGGGCTTGAGGCAGCCTGAGAGTGATGCAGCAGTTTGGCTGCCTCAGGGCAGCAGATGCAATCTCTCTCCAGCACATTCAGGTCTTGTTTGCAGTCAAACCTTTGCTGGTGCTGAATGCAGATGAATGTCAAGCACCCACAGGAATCTGCCTAACGGATACATACCCTGCCAGAGGAGTGGGAAAGGGATTTTGGAGCGGAAAGGCACTGAACATCACATCTCCTGCTTGATACTCAGCAAGCCCTCTGGCTCTGCAGCCACCCTCAGAGGCTGCAGGAAGAATCAGGCGGATGCTGCCTACAGAAAGCAAATCCCACTTGTCCAATTGCGGCTGTCGGCACCCAGCAGAGATGCTGAAATTCACCTGGACTCCAGGTGGCTGCAGACAGCAGGGCTTCAAACACTCATGCAAACCTGCTGGTGACTCCTTCCTCGTGGGGTAGAGCTGGCATAGCAAGCTTTCCATCCTCACCATGAAGCAGCCTTGCACCCAGTGACCGGCACCTTCCTCCCATAAAGCCACTGTGGCTGTTTCTGAACGGCTGCCTGAGCAGCATGAGGCAGAGGTGGTGGTGCAACGGCCCGATGCTATTGACTCCAGCCAGCAAGCGGGCAGTGTAATCTGTCTGCTTTTGTTCCGTTTGCTTGGTGGTGTGCTCTCATTAGCCCCCCACCAACAGTCAACCTGTCAGCAGGTCTGCGCTCCAACTGCCTGACCTCTGACTTCCACTCATTCTCCCACAAATTAATTTCCCAAATTGACAAATTAAAGTGCACAGTATGCCCAAGGTCACTAAATCACACTGGGTTCTGGTAAATGTCAACCAACATTGGATGGGGGGAAAGAGGAAAAATAGGGGAAGGGAAGGGATAGAAGATAAAAAAGGAAAAAAAAATAAAGAAACATGTTTGTCTGAAAGAAATGGACAAAACCCTCTGAACTGTAGCTTCTGAATTGCAGAAGATGATGCTGTGTGAGAGCAATTAAAATGGAGGCTGACAGCTCCCCTGGCACACAAGAAAGTAGGAAACACGACTGGCCAGAGCCATGTACCCCAGCAGAAGGCCACTGTGGATAATCAAAATGGCCTTGGCTGACCCAGAAAAGTGATGCCTCCATAAAGCCCGGGCTGGGTCCCATCTCACTTGTGACGCCACACTAACACGTCGCGATTAGGTTTTTCCTGATTCCTATCAGTTGAATGGGAATCCCAGCCACAGGGTGGACACCGGACATCGAATGAGCCAGTGCATGCAGGTACCCAGGGAGAGGATGGGAGGGCAGGCTAGAACTGGGAAGTGAAGAGCATTTAGCATTGTACCAGGCCCATTTGAGTTCCAGATGCCATCAATGCCAGACCCTCACTGCCACCATTGCAGTTTTGTACAATCTTTCCCACAGACCAAGTGAATACCTTTTCTACCATACCTTCTGCCCTAAAGTGACTAGAAATCCTCCAAGCCTCAGTGCAGCCATGGTCAATTTGTATTTGTACATATGCCAGCATTGCCTTGACCTGAATTCATGCTTTCCTCTCCTTTGTAGTTACCCACTGCTCTATTAAAAGGAAGCCGGCGTGTTCCCTCTCGGCCGCCACTCGCTGCGTGATAGAGGCCAGAGCTGGTACAATGGAGTCCCCACTTCCCTGGTGCTCCTAATAGCCCAGCTCCACACCTGCGCAAGCAGAGCTTCATCTTTCTTGACAACAGCAGCCAGCAGTGCTGCAAGAGAGATCTTGCCCTTCTCCAGTGACATTAATACTTCCTTGCCTCTTGGGAAGGCTGTGACTTAAATACCCTGTCTTTTTCATGATGGCATGATATCTTTGCTTCTTAGTTACCCCCATCAATTAGTACACCCAGGTCTTCATCTTCTGTGCTTGTTTTGAGCTGATAAGCTTCCAGCATATAGTGGAAATTCATGTTATTGGTCCCTAAGTGCATGACCTTGCACTCTGTAATATTGAATTTCATCCCATTTCTATTAGTCTGGTCCTCAAGGTCAGTCAGTGCTTCCTGTATCATGCCCTGATCTTCTTGCATGATAACCATGCTCCCAAACTTAGGGTTATCTGCAAATTTCATCCATGCACTCCTGCCTTTCATGACAAAGCCATTACTGAAAATATTAAACAGAATCAGTCCCAAGACTACTCCTTGAGCAACTGCACAAGTAATCCCCATCCAGCTTGATCACTCCCACTCCAACATCACCTGTATTCATCCCTCCTTTAGCCAGACCTCGCACACTTTTCTTCTGCCTAACCCCATCATCCCCCACTGAATTTCCCATGTGGCATCGTATTAAATGCTTTGCTGATAGCCAGATAGGTCAGCTGTGTTTCCTTTACTAGGAAAACCAAATAACTTTCTTTGATAAAATATCAGGTTCTTGTGGCACAATTCACCTTTGATAAAACCAGGCAGCGTACAATCTCACTTTATAATTGTGTCCTTTATTCTTTCCTGTAAAGACCCCGAAGAGGTTTGCCTTTAACAGAGTCCTGATGAAATTACACTGACTGTGCAGACAACAGCAGTGAGTGCTGTCCCCTTAGTGGTGTTTTCATCTAGGAGGGCACCAGAAAAGAAGCGTCATCCTTGCAGTGATCCTTCCTCTGCTCTTCTTTCTGTAGCCCTTCCGTTTGTACAATATGAAAGTAGCAGCTTTTGGCACAACCCCAGTCAAGTCCAGGTGCGGCACCTGGTGTAGAATTTAACTACACTGACAAAAACTGGAGTTCACTGCAAACACTAAAGAGCAGACTAAGACCAGACACTCCCATTTCATTCTCCTTGCATGTGGCACTTCACGGTCGTGATGAAATACATACGACTGCTCATGGAGTAAATTATTACTCCATAAACTGGGTTAGGTGGCTGTCATCTGGAACAATTTCATTGCTTGCCTGAGTTGTTTCTATTATCACTACAGTCAGGGGTCAGCAAATATGAGAACCTGGCCTACATTTGTTGTCCTCGTTGTTATTGTTGCTTACCAGAGCATCCTCCCAAGGAGTTATGACTTCAATAGGCTCCACTGCAGGGTTGCCTCTTAAAAGACAGACAGCCAGTGCCATCCTATCATTCAGAAAGTCACTGACAAGCAGAAAACTGAGGTTTTACTCTTTCTGCATCAAGACAATACCACCAGTCCGCATTTGCTTGAATCAATGTTGTATTTCTGCAAGGCTCAGTTCTGCATAGCCTGCTTCACAAGGAAAGAGGTATGGGATGAGGCTTAGGGTGCTAATGCTGTAGACAGGATATGAAATGTTCAGATCACCGATTTGTATGCAACCCTGGTGGGCAGAGGTTATTCCATGGCTGTCCTGTGTTTCTATGAGAGGGATCCCTGTCCCATTCATCACCCTGTGAGCTGAGAGCAAGGAGAGATGGTGGCTCCCATCTGGGAGAAGCCAGGTCTTCCCCCTCTGAGCTGAGGCAATGCCTGTTGAAGAAGGGCATTCATGGCAGCCTTCCTGTATCTGAAGAGGGCCTATAGGAATGCTGAGGAGGAGCTCTTCATTAGGGACTGTAGTGATAGGACAAGGGGTGACGGGTTCAAATTTAAACAGGCGAAATTCAGATTGGATATAAGGAGGAAGTTCTTTACTGTAAGAGTGGTGAGGCACTGAAACAGGTTGCCCAAAGATATGATAAATGCTCCACCCCTGGCCGTGTTCAAGTCTGGGCTGGACAAAGCCTTGGGTGACATGGTTTAGTGCGAAGTGTCCCTGCAGATGGCAGGGGCGTTGGAACTTGATGATCGAAAGGTCCTTTCCAACCCTAACTATTCTATGATTCTCTGATTCTATGACAATACAATCCCTTAAGTCTTAGAAGGTAGCGCCATGGCTTTGAGCAGAAATCCCTCTAGGTCCCTCTTCCTGTTAAATTGCTCTGCTTGCAGGGGAGCAGACGCTTGCTGCTGCTGTGTCATGAACACTGTCACAGCTCACGAGGGAAGGAGATGTGCTCTGCCCATCACTGCCCATCACTTGCTGCAGCAAAAAGCTGATCATGCAAATAGTCCTGTATATTTTATGTGTTTATAAAAAGGTGGTGTCATCCTATTAGATGTCTGAGGGAAATTCTTATGCTCCCTGACTCTCTTGCATTGGAATGTAGTCTGGGTTAAAGACCAGCTGAGAGTAAACTCTTTGTCATAACTCATCTGAACATGGTCAGGCAGGTATGAATCTGTGCATGTCACACAGAAACAGTCTTCTTTCTTCATTCCTCTTCCCAGATGGTAAAACACAGCAGGAAAACAAATCATCATCTGAAGAATTTTGTTGGGTTTGTGGGGGTTTTTTTACTAGAGTTTATCCTCTTCTCTGTAACAATGACACTGCACCTCTCCGGCTAGCAGTTCAGCCCATAAAATAAGCTCTTCCAAGGAAAAAATGAGCATGTCACCCAGAAGTCTTAATGTTACATCTAAGACCACTAATTGATTCTGCTGCTCTGATATCCTCTTGCAAGGCATTCCAGAGCCTAGGAACATTAACAAGCAAATGCTCTGGCACCAGCTGTCTTAAGCCTAAATCTAGTCTCCACCAAAAGGCTGGCATTAGATGTCTTCTCATTTTACATGTTTGCATTTTTACAACAACATTCCACAGTTTTGAGGCTACTGTAGGTTGGCTGAAGAGTCGGTTTTGTGACCTACAATCCGAGTCTTACCCCGAGAGAACAAAAGCAATGACCACAATAGAAAAGAAGTTTCAGTAGAAAAGTTGGGGTTTGGGTTAGCTCTGTAGAGTGTACATCCATGGGTGCATATCCCAGGACATGGACATGAAGTAGTGTGGCCGTGTCATTTATTCTCCTGGGCCCAGGGACCTGTCAAAGTGAAGGAGGGTGTTTTGCTTTGTATACATATTGGCTGAAACACATGAAAATGCTCCCCATTCCTTTTAATACTTCATGTTGCTGCAATTTTCTTGCTGCTGCTTGTGACAATGTACTCCTGTGTGCTGATCCTCCACAAACCATGCTGGGCAAACAGGTAAGGTTCATGAAGGGACATGAAGTCTGTTACAGCAGCAATCTACTGTTAATCTACTCAGCCAGCACAGCTAGAAATCCCAGGGCGCTAACCAGAATCACCTCTCTCATCTCATAACACATAGTGATCTAATTGAAGAAAGATCAAATCTCACTCCTTAGTCCCAGTGTCTCTTTTCACAAACCACGGGAAGCACAAAACCACAAACCACAGAGAACATAACAAAATTCAAGCAGGCTACCAGTTTAAACCTGGAGCTGGCAGGGAAACACTCTAGATTTACCCTGCACACACGAGATCAGCATCTCAACCTGTTTCTTTCACAGCAGCCTGCTAGTTGTGATCAGAGTCCACACATGGGATTTGCTGCTTTCAGTGCTGTAAAATAAAGTGCAGAAAAGCACATACAAAAGTCACACACAGACACAAGAAAGAAAGGCAAGATCATTTATTATAACCAAAACTTTGCACTTCGTGTTACCAAGTGGACTTGTCAGTCTCACTTGCATAGCCAAGGAAATCAACCCTAGACCCTAGAAATTATGCTGTGTATCATATGACCTACTGGCATATTAATACCCTTTCCTTTTTAAATCTTTGTTCCCCCTTTGGAGCCTGCCCTCTCAGTGGGGATCAGACTGACACATTATAGGCTCAGTTTTCTTTCTGAGCTGACAACTCGTCCAGGAAGAGCTGGCTAGGATGTCAGTCTTTGGAGAGTACATAGAAAATTCCAATATGTAATTTGCATATCATCACTTTACTGGAAGGTATCGTAAAAAGAAATAAATACTTCTCTCTTTCAGGGCAATACCTTCATCTTTTATCCAGCATGTCACACTTGAAATAAAATGAGCATATGCACTGAGTTTCATTGGGTGACAGTCTTCTCAATAATGCTGAGCTGAGGAAAAGCCGGTGCAGAGACAGCCGCTCTGGGCATCTTGCTCATCCCATCTTCCAGCATCTATTTATGGAAATATTTGGAAATTGCAGGATAGTCCTTATTTTAGGTGACTGCAGTTGTTACCTTTGGAAACCTTCCTGGAAGGCTGCCTACACAAAAGAACTCTGTATAAAATGCAGTCTAGAAAGATGGCACAGGAAACAAAAAGCCTGAGAAACAGATTAGTTTCTTCCATCATCTCGCCCATAGATAGACTGTGACAGTAGGAAAACCACACCTGAATTCAGTATTGGGTGGCCCCATTACTGAAAATGCTAAGCTTTTTTAAGTAGCGCAGATGATTACATAATTATGGCAATATAATATTACCTCGTAGTTATATGAGAATGATCATCTCTTGCGTGTTTTTATTACGCAACAGGGGCTTCATTTCCCAAATCACGTTGTAACTATACACTGCGTGGATAATACATCTAAAGGAAGAGCTGCACCTGGACACCAGAAACCATATTGTCATACCAGTGAACTTCTCAAAACAGCCCTCTTGTAGGAGCCCAGATTGACTGGTGTTTGGAAAACATATGCCTCTCTTCTCCACAGATGGGTCCACTAACTTCGCAATGAGATCAAGTCCATATACAGGCCGGCTTCTAGTGGTGCCTAATTTAGAAATAAGCCTTTGGATGATGTTATGGTCAAGACGGGGATAAGTGAAAATCTTCTCTTCCAGGGCTGCCCTGCCTCAACTGAGAGAATTGGTCCCGGGACCCCAGCAGGCCTAGCAGGTAGCCCAGTAATGTATGGAGACTGGAAAGCACCATCAGCAGCCATGGAAAGAACATGCTCAAGTGCAGAAACCTTGATACCTCTTGTTTGAGTAGTGTCCACTGCAACTGATGGCAAAAAAGAACAAGGTTATGATTTGTCATCTGGCACAATCCCCTACCTTGTACCACACTGGAAAGACATACTGGTCTCTCCTGCTGAAGAACAGATGTGAAAACAGGGGTTATTTGCACCTTCTCAGACACCACCATGTACCCCCAAAAAACCTGTCACAATACAGCCCTCAGTGACCTAATTTACAAGGGACAGGATACAGAAGTATTAAAAAGTGAAGAATTAGGAAAACTACCTACATCCTGTGTTTATTCTATGATCTGCTTGTACATGTTTTGGAGCTCCTTTCACTGAAAACTCAGAGACTTGCTACCAGAACAGCAAGCTCTTCAAGCTTAGCCCAAACTTGCGTCAGCAGCGCAGATGAAGAATCAGAAATATATGAACTCTTTTCTCCCAGCTTTTGTTGAACAAGTTAATTTCTCCTATGGTTACTTGTGGAAGTGGTTCTGGGTGACTGCAGACACCTTGCTATTGGAGAGCAATGCCCACATGATCACAGAAGTCCCAGTCTGCTTCAAAGACCAGCATGACTTAAATCAAGGAAAGACTGCTGCATGTCCAAGAATAGTTTCTTATGGTTTGCTTCTTAAAAGGAAGGTCAGTCTTCCAAAACACAATGTGGACAATGTTAAGCCCTTTCCTGTATATCCTTCTATCCATAAAGCAGAAAGTAAGCAGGCTGTGGCTCCTTAAAGCAGCTTTAAGTACAGACATAATCCTCCAAGCCTGGGACCATCAAGGGGTTTTTATCCCTGCAGTTTTAAATCCACCTGCCTCAATGGCTTTGTCCACACTGGTCTTGACATGTTTTTGCTGCAGTCCTGTTGTGTCACATTCATATCAGCTAGCTGAAGGCCTGACTTATGTCAGACAAAAGCACTTCAAAACCTCATTCCAAGCCTCTCCAGGCCATGCCATAGACTGCTATTGCAGTGATAAGAGCAGAGTTAGGTGGACAAGGACAGAGCTATAAGGTGATGACAGAATCTCTCCTTTCATTCATTGAATACTGGAAAAGTCCATGTCTCTTCAGCAAGCACCCAGGTAACTTCATCTGTGAGAAGGCTTTTTTCCTCAAACAAAAATTAACCTAAGTCAATTAACTGACTGGTAATAAATATACCTTTCTTGCAGTTTCTTTCCCATTATGCCCAGGTTTTTTTTCCCATTACGCCCTTGCAGCTTCTTTTTCCATTCATTGCAGAAAGAAACCATGCAAAACAGCAGATTTATTTAGGTTGAATAAAATGTTGTGGGAAGACCCACATACATGACATTGCTGTTGTTCTCCAAGGACCCCTTTCAGAGGTTCTCTTAATGTTGTATCCTTCAGGTTTGGGGAAGGATATGTTAGCAGCACAACTTTGAGATACTTCCTTCCTCTGACTTCTGTTAAAGTTGACCAAAGAGTCCACAGGGGCCAAGATGTCAAGGCAACACCATCCCATACTGCTCTGTCTGGAGCCACTCCAATAGTAGGGTAAAATCACCTCTGTCGGAATTGCTACTGAAGAGGGAGCCCAAAGAATCTCTGAGGAGAACTCCATACACCTTGCTTTTTTATTTTTTTTACCAGGAAGCATGAGAAATGCCTGCAGTTTCTTCGGTCATTTTCACTCTTTCTTTAGAGCTTGCTGTGTTAATAGGCAAAGGAAGTTCAGCTTTGATTTCCTGATACCTGGAAGCCCAGCAGGGGACCACCTTAAACTGCAGGCTATCAAATTGCCACCAACATACAGTGCTCCACCTCCAAAACTGATAGGCGCCACCAGCCTGCATTTTGTGTGCTTGTTTTTTCCTAGAAGACATAATCTGGTCTGTGGTGTTTTCCCTGTACAGTAAGCTCACACTATGTTTGAGGAGGAGCTGGGATTTCAGTCAGGAAATCTCTGAATGGTAACTAAGTACTTCCAACATCAGCTATAGTTGGCTCTGTAGTTTCATCTACAGATGAATCATCCTCAAGAATAAACGCCCTGGGTGGGACATGGATGGGTCTCCCTCCTTGCCCCCACCCCTGGTGCTTTGAATACTGCAGTGTTTTGATTTTTAAAACATATGTCTAACAAATGTAGCAGTGATAATGAGGAACATGTCAATCTGCCATATTTCCTGTTTAAATTTCCGTTTTCATTTCTAAGGTTCAAGTACATCTTGATCCCCAAGAGATAAATGTGAGCAAGTACAACAGAAGTGTAGAGCAGAGAAGAGGTGAGAGCTCAGAGCTGCAATGAAAACCATTGCACATCACAGCCAGGGTCTGTTATGGGGTAAGGCTGGTCCAGCAGTCCAATCTCACCCTGGTGGACCAGTTGGGTCAAAGGACCTGACCCCCAGTTTTGGAAGGACCTGTGCACTGCCGCAGTGGTGTCTGACGAATTTGCTTTCTGCTGCCAAAGAGACAGTGAAAGTTTCAGTGGCCAAACTCTCCATGTCCTTCTCCTTTCCAGACTGCATCTAACAATTATGTCAAACTTTTTTGACTGCTGAAGGCCACATAAACTATTGGTTTACATGTCTGAACTGCCCTGTGCTATGTCTTCTGCTGCCCAGACCCCTGCCTGCCTCAGTGGATGGTGCTGAGACATCACAACTACATCACAACTACAACAGGTACATGCACTCCATCCTTCCATGCAGGAAGGGAGATGTTTCAGAAGCTTCAGGAGAGATAATTTACTCTTTTTCATACACAGCACGCATGGAGCACCCTTCTCTATCACTAGCCTCACAGCTAAAATTTTACCAGCCTAAAAATGCTGTTGAGGCCTCTTAGCATTCACTCTTTGGTTTTTATAGTACAAAAAGAGCACTTTGACTCATTCTTTCATTCACAGTCCAGTTTCTAGATTTTGTGAGTCAGTTCAGATCAGTCCATCCTGACAGACTTTTGTCTGGTATTTATTCTATGAATATCTTTACTAACTTTCAGATTAGAAATCACAAGAAATACAAAAATCATGGGGGGAGGGGGAAGGGAAGAGAAAGAAGATCATTATCTAGGGTTGTATGATAACTTTTCAGAGATTTCCAAATAGCAGAAAACAGAGATACAGAAAAGTCAACTGGTTTTGCCAAAACCTTTACTGAAAGAAGGACAGTCCATATGTCATGGAAGTAAAGGCAAGGAGACAAAATATGGAAGTGCCATAAAAAGATGACATTTGACATGAAATCTCATCCTGCTTCCCATTCACAAGGAGTTAAATTAGGCAACGAAATTCTGGCTGTCACCAACAGGTTGGTATAGATATGGACAGTTCACTTTAGTTATTGTTCATCTGTTCGTGGCAAGCTTTGAGATCAGCCAACCCACTCTGATAAGCAGCATAACTTACTTCCATAAGTTCCTCCTAGCTCTTGTCATAAGCATGTGTTTCATCATGTAGGAAAGAGGGTCCCCTTGACCACAGTGCCAGACAGTATTTAGAGTTATCTCTTCCTCCAAAGGAGGCTCAGCCATTACTGATAGTTTCAGCAATCCTCCCAATTTCAAATGGTTAGAGTGGGTTTCCACTGACCCACTGTTCTCAGCTGCAGCTAGTGAACAAGCCTAACAAAGCCATATAACCAGCCTAACAAATGGGTTAAACACATTTGTCCTCTACCCCAGCTTCACCAGTGCTGTGATTTTGCCACACTCCTCAAAATCGGGCCACTAGGTTAAGTCTTAACGCATAGATGTTCAGTGCCATTTTGGATGTCTTTGGGTTTCTAGGACAAGCAGGGGAGAGCTGCACCATTCAGGAGTGGGAGCTGGGTGCCAGGAGGGTGTGGAGAAGTGCACTGAGTGCCTCTGTGTAGGCATCTCATTGCTTCCTCCCTCTGGGCTGTGGTACCAGTCTCTGAGTAATCACACTTGCTTTTCCTAGTCTAAAAATGCTGATATTGTCTTTAATTAAAAACAGTTGTACTTCAGAATAATCTTATCTGATAGACCTTGGCAAGCCATGATTAAACATCTTTTCCCTTGTATCACCATGGGGAAATGGTAAACACCAAGAGAGCAAGTCCCAAGACAAAACTGCAGAATCTGATAATGGAGCACCCAAAGCAGCATCCATTTAATGCGCCAGCCCATTGTACTAGCAATAAACTTTCCTCTGGCAAATTTTTAAAACACAAAGCACTCATAATGATGCTGATTACTAATTAGAAATGTGCCAGCAACCAGGAATTAATCACTGCATAGCAATTTATCAACAGATACTTCAGCTGGGGAAAAGGAAGCATCATTTAAAACGCTGGACACTGTGACATTTGGGCTGGCAGGGGACAGCCTGGCTGCCTCTTGCCTAAGGTTGAGTAGACTGATCAAGTGTCACACTCTAGGTCACCCTGCAAGCCCATGGCTCAGGAGGGATTACAGCATGGCAAGATCCTTTGTGACACACGCTTTTGCCCTTTGAACTCTAGACCTCATGTCTCCTCATCAAAATATGACCTGCTTAGATAAAAATATCCAGTATTGTTTCATTCCGGAGCAACTGGTATGAAAAATAGCTACAGCCTGGTTTTGCTTTGCTCTCAGTGAGCAGCACAGGTTCTCTGCCCTGCCTGTGTTACTTTCAGCATGCTGCTACTGGCAAAATTACACAGCTAAATTGCTAGCCAGAATCACTAGAAATAAGAATGTGCCCAATCAGCATATATTGACATAAACACACCTCACCATGTCATCAACATCTGGTAAGATCAGACCAATCAATCCTTACAGAAAAATCATCATCTGCCTGAGAGCACAGGAGGAGGAGGCAGCACACCGGGCTCACTGGGATTAGGGTGCCTCAAAAAGTGCTGGCATTACAACCTGTGCGCATGCGCAGTGAACAGATCAAGTTTTGTGAGCAAGCAGTTCAAGGGATCAAACACACAGGCTGTGTACAGGGCTTAAGGTGTTACTATATGTCAGCCAAATCTCTGTAACTGTCCATGTCTGCACTTCTAATCTGTTTCAATTTAAGCTTCTTTCGTCAAGTTTTCAGCTAAGTGGCATTACCTCACATCTAGGGCAGACCAAGAGCATACATGACAAGCAGCTACTGAGACTGCCACGGCTCAGCTGACACACGGTGATTTGTTGTGCCACTGTTACTTGCTCGTATGGAGGAGCATTACGTATAGGAGACTCACACAGTCGGCTGCAAACAAAGAGTGGTGGGTGCAAACTACCTCACTCCTTTGATATTTTCTTTCTGAAATTCAGAAGGCTCAGGAAGTTTCTTTAACAAAGTATAGATCTTTGGAGTGGGAATCAAATCTCAAGTTGAGTTATTAAGATGATGCTACTCAAATACATTTTCAGCATGAAATCTTCCACTGGAAGTTTTGCTGCCTGGAACTAGAGAGACCTAAGAGCTGGTAGTGAGTAGTGTGGTATTCCCTGTCTCAAAGTAAAGCACTTTGCAGAATCTTTAATGTATAATGGGTGATCTTTACAATGAAGTCATAAACCTAAAGCCATTGAACTTCAGGGCTCCGCAGGAGCTGAGTCCTCAAGAGGCACTCACAACTGATTTCAAGCAACAGCTGATGTCATGACATTTCTGAGTTTCCTCTAAAATGCCCAGTTTTGACTAAGGCTGCAATACAGCCCATGCATCAACAGTGACTTCCTGCAAGTGAGGAGTACTCATGGCAATTCAAAGCTCAAGAAGAGACCATCACTTTGCCAGGAGGAGTTTAATAGAACTGTACTATTATCTGAGGACAAGGGATCTTGAAGAGGCCATTTAAGATGGAAGGAGATCATTCATTTCTCACCCAAAACACCTAGGAGTCTCAAATGTGGAAGTCTCTTTAGGTTTCATCTGCTTTCAGGGATTACTGCAATCACAGGTCCTCACCACAACTTTAAAGCTCACTTTTCTTTCTGTACTTTGACATCCCTTCTCTAAAGAGAAAAGCAGTAACTCTAGAATTCCACCCTGGAGGTGTTTGGAGGTTTGGTTTATGCCTGCTTAGCAACTTAGGGCCTTCAGATGGAAACTGAAAAGAAACACAAAGGATGGTCATTATAAACAGGTATGGTCCCCCTGTGGCAGAATATCTTCTGCTACAGAAAAAACCTCTGCACTTTCTAACTGTTATTACTTGAAGTCATGATGTAGCATGGAGCTCCTGGTTTTCTTAGCAGTTAAATCTCAGCTGTTACCATAAACATTCCCATGGTGGAAGAACAAGCACAAATACCCAGTGCTTTACTAGCCAAAAAAAAGAAGTGTTTGCTAGCAAGGCTTTGAACAACAGGCTGAAAATCTACTCAGTTAAACCAACACATCGTGGTGTGATAAAGACAGTTGAGTGTTTGAAAACTGAAATAAATGGGGTTGGGTTTTTTCCTTCTCTTTAGACCTACACATTCTGGTGACAAGAAATCCACCTGGAGTGAAAAGAATCATAATTGGGCCTCCATTAGCTTTGTGTTGCTGACAGGACCTCTCTCTTTCATGTTCTACTACTCTGTCGCTCCTATAATAGAGCAATGAGGAGCCAGCCCAGCCAACAGGTTTTGCCAGCCAGAGAAACTGAGGTATCTTTCCAGAGCAACACAAGCCAAGGGCTATGCTAGATCCAGTTATCCAAGGAGTCAACCAAAAAAAAGATTGTTTTTGTCAAAGCATCTGGTTAGTGGCAAGGTGAACCACCTTAATTCCTCAAAAAAGAGCTCATGAGCACCGTCTCAGGATACCCTAGTACAGGTTTCTGGCTGGCAGTAAGGTCGCAGCTTCTTTATACCTCATCAAAAATGTGGCCTTGTGCCACCAACATTTTCAACAGTCCTTATCATTTCCACCAGGACTGACCAAAACATGCAGAGCCTCCATTCAGCCACTCTCTGCCTTTCCCCAAGGCAATCACCCATCTTTTCAAGCATTTCAGGAACGCACTAAGTCATTCTAGACAAGCTTTACTATCCAGCTAAAGAAATGACCCCTTCTGAGCACCAAGCAAAATAAGGGCTTGGGAACAATTGGAGGAAGTGCACCAAACAGACACTCCTGAAGTAATTATCATCATTCACTTGGGGAGAGGGGGAGCAGGAGAGCACCCTGGCTGGGACCACCCTCTCGTCTGAGGCCAGGGTCTGCTCTCATTGTTCTCACCAAGAGCCATGCCACCGCCTCCAGCAGGAGCAGGATCAGGCCTTTAATCCTCATTTCCTCTTGGCCGAATGAACTGCAGTGTATGCCAGTGACAGCTAAATGAAGGATTTCTTTTTCCAGAGGACCGGCAACAGCTCTTAACTCATAAACTCAAGGTAATTGACATTACAAACAAGCTTTACCCACAGGGACCCCAGAGCAGTCAACAATTGTGCTTTAATGAGTAGGAAGGGAGAAGGGGGGAAGTCTTTGCACGCCGCAGTAGGACGTTCTAAGAAAAGCTCTTTCCCTTTTCCAGGCAAGGCAATGATTAAAGTCTGTACACGAAACCCGGCAAGGAGGGAGGCCTTGCTGAAAATGCCTTTTTTCCTGGCTTTCCTGTGGAAAAAAAACAAGGGGGATGAAAAACGGTTATTGGGACTTGAGAAGGACGACAGCAGTCAGTTAACAAACCCAAACAATGAAAGAGGAAGCCAAGCTTAGATGAAAAAGTTGAAGATCCCAGAGCTCTGGAGTTTTGCATGCAAAGGACATCTAACAGAGTTGGAATACTAGTATGGACTTCCACAGAAGGGCAGAATGTGGGGTAGAAGTACCAACCCAGCTATTTTATGAACTCAACAAACCAACTTAAAGGGGTATCCTGCCTCTTGTTCTCTCTTCTCTCCTGACTCAGCAAAGCCATGGTTGGTTGGGAGCACTGTATAAGTGCTTCACAGAGTGACACTGGTCCTGACCACGGAAGGGAAATGAAGTAAAAGAGCGGCTGTATACTAGAGCATTGCTGTTTGCAGGACTGCACTTACCAATGTTTATATGGCACTACTCAATCTGCATTTAACCTCTTGGGCACAAAAAAACATTCGTTCTTCATTAAGATGTTTTTGTTTGAATGGCTTCTTCTCCTGAAAGTCTAAATTAAAGAGAGCTGACCCAGAAACTGACAAAATATTTAAGCATATAGTCCATACTACGTATTACCAATTTATTGGAAAAAGAATGGCATAATGAAAAATACTATTGTTCATCTTTATCAAAATGTTAGTGCTGCTGACTATGATGGCCCCTGCCTAGCAGGATTTTCACTTAGATTAGGAATGACAGGGAGATACAGACAGAGAGGCAGGGAAGCAGAGGACTACTGGAGTAATGGGCAGTGGCCTTAGCCCACCAGCTACTTGATGGATATTGTTCTCTGAAGAAAGTGCTGTTTTTCTGGAGAATTAGCAAATATTCAGTCAGGACAAACTTTACCGAATGACATAACTGAGATTTGGTCACATCCGGGGGGCTGAGAGGCAGAGACAGACTGCGCAGATCAAAATGGCATGAATGGTTTTGGAAAGCAGGAAGTAGTCCACAGCTATTACAAATGCTGTGTGCTGGCTGATGGTAACAGATCAACGCCAGGCAACTGTGGCCAGTAACAGCAATTTTCTGGGTTGATATGGCTATTTGGCAGATGTAATAGACATCTGTTTGTTCCACCAGAACTGGGAATGGCAGGTCAGTGGCAGGACAATCATGTTCAGTGAAGGTAGCTAGGGATGATGTAGCACCATGCCTTTGCTAGCATTGTGCTCTAAATACAGTAACCCTGTGCAGAGCAAATGAGAGACAAATGTACAGCGTACAATCTATTGTACAAAAAAAGACTGTGAATTACCTAGACGGGTAATATCATTTTGCTTGAGATCTCAAACTGAACCCAGACCTCACTCACAACTTTGAAAGGCCAGTGCATTATCTGCTAAGCCACCCATCCTACTGGAAAATCTTCTCCATGTTCATGAAAAAGGAAAACAAAACCCAGACTGCTCTGGGCTCTAAGCCAAATCTGAACACAACACACACACTCCCCAATAGGCAGGGAAAGTGCTGTACCAGGGTTTGACTATTATGAGCAGGCATTGATGGTTGCAAACTAGGATTTGCCACAAAAGTCTTTGCTGACAGCCTGGGTTTGTAAGCTGCAGGTACATTTCCTCACTAGTGCTATTGTATTCCTCCAGAAGGGAAGGCAAAGCCGGAGTATACCAGCCCTCAGTGGATCAGCGGCATTTGCAAAGAGACTTTTGGAATGCAGGGCACTATCTTGTTTGTACTTTTATTCTCTGCTCTTGTACATTTTGTTTTACGAAAACGGGCACAGAGAGCAGCCAGGCACTCAGAACAAGATTTTCTCTTGCTTTGTTCCTTGCTTTGAAATCTCTGGTCACTGCAGTCGCCTATAAAAGCTGTTTCCTACATTCCATCATGGGAGCTTCCTCTCAGTTGGTGTTCAGCTGTTCCTCAACAACATATTCATTTAAGGACCCATCACATTGTAGATCTGTTGCTGCTTATATCTTGATTTTTTTGTTTGTTCCTTATCAAAGCAAGGCACCATTTATTACCCTTTATCTATATGCAAGACTCCCCTTGAGGTCACAAAAGAATGTGCCCATATTCAGCTGAGTTATATTGCAAATAAGCTGCTGCAGCACCAGTGCTTTGGTTATTGGTTAATAGTGCTGGGCTGGCACTTACAGAATTGTGTTACTGAAGAAGGACCCTGGGTTTCCTAGTTAGTCCTTGAGCAAGAAGCTGAGGACATCTGTGTCTATCCCTGACCCTGACAAAGATTTCTGACTTGACTATTGAACAACTGCTATGTTAACCCTGCACAAACTGCAACAAGGTAAATTACATTAATCTACCTGAGCTGAGGATCAGAAGAGTCCAGTCATCATGGCTGGCAAGATGGGTTCCAGTCTTCACATGAAGGTTAGCACAGGTATGCGAAGATGCCGCTGTATGTCCCTGTCAGGAAAACCAGGGAGTCCCACCACAACAGCAGAGGCCACTTTCCCTAGGGAGAGTGAGAGTTTCTCGGCTCAGATTCTCAGGGCATTAACACGGGCTTCCCGCAACTTCTGCTTCAGAAAAAACAGACCCATTGATCTTCCTAGTAGTATGTCCAAGGAAAACAGCCAGAGTGATGAGGGATGGCAAATTCTGTGTGGCTGAAGGCAAACCTCTGCAAATGAATTGCCTTCGCCAGAGGGTACCATCTTCAAGATCACATAGCAGCTTCTGATGGGATTTGTTTATCATGGAAAGACTTTTCCAAAAAGGTAAGCGAGGTGCATAAACAGTGCTGGAAGGAGCCTGCCAGCATCACAAATGGCAGAATGGAGAGGTTATTTTTTGGATCCATGAATAAAGACGAAGACAGACCTGGAAAGAGCAGGAGCTGTTTGCATCTTTGAAAGAACTGCAGTGCTGTTCAGCATTAATCATATTTATATTTATACAGCACAGACATCCTGGGAGGCTTGAAAATTCATGCGTAACATTGCACATTGCATATCAAGAAAGCTAAGGAGCTGAAGTCAAAGTGCATACAGCAGACTAGCCTGATTCAGAGAAAAAGAAATTTACACAGAGGCCTTCCAAGTAAACCTCTATTTTTATAAGAAACGCATGAACTGCGTGTATCAGCCGCTTCTGCATAGCAAACTGCTCGGTTTATCAGTTTTAGAGTGGTGGAAGGCAGTATCAGTTCTGTCTAGATTTATATCTACAGCCCCAGAACACAGAGATAAAGCAAACTTCTGTTCAGATTGCTAGGCCAATACCTTTACTCTCTTATTAAAGTTATTGGATTTTTTACCACTTAGGCATTGCATGAAAGAGATGAAATGACACTGTTTCAAAAACCATTAAAATGCACATTAGTAAGCAGTGAGCACCGTCACTGAAGCTGTAGCTGTGGATTCTTTGTTCACACTGAAAGAGTAATGTGAGGCCTTAAGGCTTGTCAGGGAAAGTGAGATGCTTCCCAAGCACCTATGCTTGGAAGAGAAGTGAGTTTGCATCTGGTAGAGTGGAAACCTTCCTAAACCTTGGCATTTAAGAACATTGACCCCCAACCAATCTTTGCTGCTCTCTGGGAAATAGTTACTAGCCTTGGGAATTGCCACAGATTACTCCCCTGGAGCACAGTTCCCATTGGGAGTGTCTTCGTGTACTACCTTGTTTGAATTTCTTACCTCCTTGGAGACAGAGAGTCCTATGGGTGGAACTCGCCTGGCCTGCCTCTGGCTGCTGGATGCGCTTGGGCTCCGCATAGGTCCAACAGGGATGGACATGAGAGATCCTGCATACCTTTGGCCTTTCCAGATCTCTGACCAGCGCCTCCCTCAGCTAGGCCAAGCTTCCATCCAGGTACTGCAGGAAACAGCAAGTGCTGCATGCCACTTGCATGTACCTTCACCCAGGCTTGAAGTCTGGAACAGGACCAGCTTTACAAGGATTCAGCAATAGGTTGCTTTAGATGAATATGATTTTAAAAGAGGGCTCCCTTCCTTCTCTGCAGTACAGCTTGTTCCCTGAGATCCCAGGCAGAAACAAAGCAAGTTTCCTCATCTTCCTGCCCATCAGTAAGTAATCCTGTGGTTACCTAAGAAAGGCTTCAGTTTCTCAGAGCTACTGAAAAGTCCCTGTGTCTGCTCTGAGTAGCGGCAACTGTAGGCACCCAGCACCTGAATCATATGGATTTAGGAGCCTAACCCTTGATCCCTGTAATCAATCATTTTAACCCAGCCACAGTGTACAGAGACTTAGCAGGAAGGGCATGCATCAAGTAGGGATCAGACTTCTGTGGGCTGCAGCTCCCACAGTGGGCATGTAAATGTCTCATCAGCAGTGTGAGCTATTTAAAACTGATGCAGACATTTGGAGAAAAAAAGAACAGCAGCTTGAAATTAGCATCTTCTGCTCACCATGCTGGGCCAGCACAGTGCTGGTGCATACTTCACTGCTGCTCATCAGCCACGAGATGCACACACTGCCTGCAACAGCAACTGCTATTCAGAGAGATGGAAGGAGCCATTTCTTTGTTATTAATAAAAGGAAGATGTCTATTAAAAAATAAAAGGCATCACAAAACAAACAAAATGATTCATTGGGATTTTAAAACTCACCTCCAGACACAGCAGGAGGGGAAGAGCTTGGCATTGCCCATTCTGGCAGCAGAATGGGATTAGCCCAAGAAAAAGTGTGTTCCCACAGTAGACAGTTTGAGCTTGTTTTGTCAGACACTGAGGTTCAAATGACCTTTCTTTTTTGGCACAGAATTTTGGCAGCCTGGAAAGTGCTGGTGCTAAATAACAGTAACATCAGCTTTTCCCTGGTACTACATACAGTAAACAATGCAAACAGTGTTTCAGGGACTTGGTGGGGATGAATTACCGATTGGGATCCAGAGATGGATCAAACTTTGGTTAGCAAATTAATAGCTCCTATTTACTTGTAATCTCCATTATCGTGGGGGATACAGATACACGTGTGAGAGTAACTTCTTCCACAAAAAGATTTTTCACCTTTCTTGTGATCGTGCTCTGCTTCTTCAAATGCCCTCTTAGATGTCATCTCTACAGCTAATACGTCATGTATAAAAGGTATCCAGTCACAGGAACACTATTGAGAAGCAAATGTACAGTGTTAATGGCTACAGGAAAAACGACCATAATACTGCACTGCAGGTTTTCCACTGGAAATTAGCCTTTAGTTCAGCTGTTGTCTGTTTGTGTCCTTATGTCAAGTTTTTGTTTAACAACTTTTGAATCCATAGGGCAATTTCAAGGAATTTTGACAGAAGGATAGAGATATTTTGCACATAACCTTCTCACAAGGTTTGTAAAAAGCTGTGTGAGGAAATAGTCCTTCTTAAGGTCTGATACAAAAGGACCCCACTGTCTGGAGTCTCTCAGTCATTATTAGTCATTGAAGAACCCAAGCAGAGGCTTCGTCAGCTTCCTGCCTGGTCTGCATCTTACTGAACTGTGCTTCACTCCAAAATGCTGAGCATGCAGGTATCTGCAGCTCACTCAGCTCCCTACCAGGAGCAGACATGTCAGAAGAACAACAGAAAGCAAGAACAGACATTTCAGTTGGAAAAAAAATCAATCCAAAATGCTAAGTGGCATTATCTGTTGATCAGCTTAGCTTTAGATTCGCCCTGGGCAGCAGGGCAAAAAGTTTGCTAGGAACCCTCAAAGACGAAAGAAAGGTATTGCATGGCTAAATGTCACCTGGAAATGTTTGATTTATTTCCTAAAGACACTGTTCCTCTCAAATGCTCCAACAGGTTTACTTTCCATTTGGCTGAATTTCAGACTGCCCTGCTCCTGACCCCCCTGCTAAAAGACACCTTTCTAATTAATCGTTTTACACATTATTACAACATTTAAATGATTCCAGGTGGGAGCTCTCAAAGGAGCTGAAGGTGGAAAGTCAACACCTCATTTCATTTTAGAACCTTTGAAGATCCCATCTAATGGAGCTTGAGGATTTTTAATGTTGAAAACAAAATTGTAGTAAATAGTCCAACATACTCTCTCAGTTCGGCACCCAACAAAGCTAGAGCCTAGAAGGCAGATTTGCAGTACCTGAGTCCTTGACTGAATTTAGGAGAGTGTCAGAGGACATGAAGATAGGTACAGTCTGTCTGCATGTGGATTTATATCCCATCGCCTAAAGTTTACACCACCTTGTATTTGTGTTCTGCCTTTGCTATAAAGTCACAGCAGTATGGTGAAAACTTGGCATCCTATGGAGCCTGTCCTGGAGATGTGAGCCATAAGAATACCACTCTGACCATCTTCTAGAGAGGAAGTGCACCATCCCCGTCATATCCATCACCCATCCTCACACCTAGTGCTAAGTTAGCTTGGCACTGCTGGTTGGAAGGCAGGTCCACCTTTCCAGCCAAAGGTAGTTATGGCCCTTGCCAGCGCTAGTCAGTGCTGGATCGCTTCTGGTGACCTAATCTGGGTCACACTGCCAGGCAGAAGTGTCTCCCTCATGCTTCCTCCTGAGGTGCTTCTGTCTACGGATATGCCTTAACATCTGGGTCTCCTGTGGGGCTTGGCAGTGGGAGGTGTTTGCATGTTTGCCGAGTGGTTTGTGTCTGGGCACTCAGCTTTATTATGCATTTTGAAAATGAAATATGTAAAAGAACTGTTTTCTAGCATGTGGTACTTGGACCTTTCCAACTCTAAATCAAAACCAGCAGAACAGAGCCCAGTGCCAGGCCTCATCTGTCCGGTGTACCTCTTGGCAAAGGAGAGAGAAGGAGCAAGGAACACATCAGTGCCTTCCACTTTCCACAGAGAAATCAGATGTAAAAGTCCTTTGAAAGTGAAATTTCTTTTTGTATTGACCGGAAATATAGTGAGGCACATCAGGAGGCATTTGTCTTCCGCTGAAAACTGATGGTACTATTTTTTCCACAGAAAGCACATATGTGCATTACTACTTTTGATCTGCTCAAGTACAACAAACACTGCCTTAACCCCATGGCAGCAAAAAACATCAAGATTTATTCAAGAAAAACTTGCACAGAACCAAACCCCACTACATCCTGCATAACTTCTAAGGAAGGTACTTATTTTGCAGTACCAAAACACTGCTCCTTTTCACAACACAAAATTATTTTTCTGAGAATAGTGAGTGCCAAGCATTTCTTATAATCTGGCCATAGATTATCTCTCTGTATATCTTTCGGTCTGTCCATCTACTGATCTATGTGGTACTATTCATGTAGAACTAGTCATGTCTCAATGCTGAGATAATTGTAGCACCTCAAATATAAATAACCTAAAACACCTCAGAAAGGTGAGAGCAACACATGCTCTTTCTTGGTGAGAAACACCAGTTCCTTTCTGTGGATACAGCTTTCATGAGGTAGAGCACTGAGCAGAATCATCCAGGAGTCCCACTGTCAGTGGGAATCAAAAGGGAGCTATACTAAATGCAATAATAATATATTTTCCATTTTGTCTGATAGAAAGCAGAAAAAGGACAAGCCAGAGGCTGTCTATGGGACCAGGTAGACCATGGATTAACTTAGCTAACAACAGACATTTGGTCACCTTATGTAAAAATAAGTTACTCATATTCAGAAATGTAAGCAAAACCATCATCTTCTCAGAAAATAGCTCTCTTATCAAACTGTGGTGCAGGCACAGTGTCCACACAGAAGTCAGCAGCACAGATTGCGTTTGCTTGGGTATGGTCAGGTGAGTCAGGAGTACAAGCAATAGATTTTCAGGACCAAAGGGGTACTGGAGGTGGCTTGGCCAGGTGTTAAGCCACAGCCCATTCAAACACTAAGAGAGCATTTAAACATTTCTCCAATTAAAAGCAACCAACACTTCCTCTGTTTTCTCCTCTGCTTTCCATCCAAACCCAGCCTGATCCCTCCTGTACCTATTTTGCCTAGCCAGCTCCCAGTGAGTGACATAATTACATCCAATCCCTCTGGTTTTTGGCTGTAACCTACCATTCCCTCTGTTTCATCTTGTGTGAACTCCTGCCAGTAAGGCCTCATCCCAGCCCAAAGCTTCTGTAAACATTAGGTCATCCTTTCCACCACACCAGCAAACCAACTGTGGTGAAAACATCCCTCCAGGTTTCAGCCCTGTGCTGCAGACATCACGCCCAGTGTCTCCTGGTTCATTCACAGGGACCAGACCACTTGAAGTCCCTTGAGACCCCCAAAGGAAAGAGATGGAGGTGACCAGAGGGTTACCTTAATTGTTGCTGTGGGTGTTACCGTGAGCTGCTTGCAGTGCCCTTGCCCTGGCCTCTGTTGTTCTCAGCATGCTGGCCATACTTTAATTTTGATTGTCATTTATACTTGGTGCCTCAGTATGACCCTGTAAAATTCAAGTTCCTGTTGTGAGCAGCACGCCGCATGTTTATGGTGATAAGTTGAGAGACGCTCATTGACAGATGCTTGTTGCTCCGGCTGGCAAATGATGCCTGAGATCATACACTGTGTTTTTGCTATGATTTTTTTTTAAGTCTCAATTCAAGATGATATTTTGCCAGTTTCAAAGCACAGCCGAACTACCAGAGGGACTCATTCTTCGCTTGGGTATACTTACTGTCAAGTATATCATTATAGGTCCCATTTTTCTAAATTCTCTGACCTTGTGCATTTCTCTTGATTAAGGAGCCTGCCTAAATATTCTTCTGTTTTGAAAGAGATGCTCAAGGGGAATAGGAGCTCCTCAATGCTCTAGTGAGACTTAGCCATCTCTGAGCCCTGTTTAAAGAAGTTACCCTGCAGGCTCTTCCAGTATAAGCAGAGAGTCTGGCTCCAGCAGCATGCCCTCCCAATGTCAGGGCCAAAGCAAGAAATGAGGGTCAGCTGCATGGCCAAGGACTTCCAGCTAGCCACATCAGGATTTCTCCAGCCACACACATTTCTGGTCAGCACTGAAGAAGTAACAAAATCCTGTCTCAACACAGGAAATGTTTGAGTCTTCCAAAGAGTTTGTTTGGTTTTACAATTGTGCAAATAAAACATGGGGGGTTGACCTATTTCACATTGCTTCTTCGGTGTTTTTCTATCAGCTGTTCTTCCTTTAAATGCTGTTGCTTGATCAGCGAAGTTTCTCCATTAAAAAAATGTCATTATCATTTCTGCAGCATGACCACGCTCCTCTCTCTTTGTTGCAATGTGCCCCACTAGGAACTGGAAGGATGAGCTCCATGGCAGGACCCCCGCCCCAAAAGCACCGGGGTGCATGTGTGCATGTGCGTGTGTGCAGAAAGGGAATGTGAGAGGGAGAGAACGTGTGTGTCCTCCGTTTAATTAGAAAATTTAATTGGATGGAGTTTGGGTCATTATTCCCCCCCCCCCCCCCCACGACTGGCCCCGCACAGACACCTCTTCTCCCTTCTTCTTCACACCCCTTTTTTCTTTTGGCTCTTTCTCTCTCTCTCGTTCGCGTC